>OZ022264.1:92309558-92384558 GCA_963978885.1 Nemotelus pantherinus
GTTCGATTTCCAAGGTAAGAAGTCAGCCAGCTAAGCAAAGATCCACCAAGTCCGAATTTCAGTAGCTTTAGAATTAAGGTAGGGTGGTCAACTGTGTCAAAAGCTTGACTAAAGTCTGTATAGACTGCGTCAATTTGGTATTCTTTCTCCATTTTACATAGGACTTCTGAGATTAGGACTGTCAAATTTGTGGTAGTTGAGCGACCTTTTCTAAAACCATGTTGTTGCTCGTTCAGACGGGAGTCAACAAGTGGAGAAAGTTTATCGTAGACAATCTTTTCAAAAAGTTTCGGAATAGAAGATAAGATGGCAATACCTCTATAATTTCCGATACAGCGTATATCACCATTTTTCAATATGGGTGTGACATATGAAAGTTTCCAACGGGATGGGAAAACTCCAGACGAAAGTGATCTGTTGAAAAAGATATGAAAGGGAGTTATAAGCTGCTCTACACATTTGCGCAAGAAAGTTGGAGGAAGAAGATCTGGCCCTGGACCTTTGTTGCAATCGAGTTCCGAAATAGCTTTACGTATTTCGTCACGTGTAATTTCTAAGTGGCTGATAAAAGCTGTAGCAGTGGAATGAGAGGAAGGGAGATGTGAGTTTGATGAGTCAGGAGCAATAAAAATATTCTGGAAATTATCTGCGAATAAATCACAAATCTCATTAGGAGAGGAAGAAGTGATATCATTAAAGAACATCGACGATGGATAATCAGTAGTTTTTCGCTTCACATTTACAAAATCATAAAATTTTTTCGGGTCGCGGATTATATTTTCACCTGTTGCCTTAATGTAATTGTCATAAGCCTCGTGAGACTTTGCCAGAAATTGCTTAGCATGTTTCATTATATTCATCCTGAATAGCAGAACTAACGTCGATATTGTTTTTAATCCGCTTATAAAGTTTGTTCCTTCGATTTCGCAAATGCCTAAGGTCCCTATCAAGCCATGGCTCAGACAGTTTCTTCTTTTTTTTTTTATCTTAGGTACATATCTTTCAACGGCGTCAAATATATTATCATAAAAAATGGAAATGGCTTCCTCAAGATCTAACGTTGAAAGAGTATTCGGCCAATGTATAGAGTCAAGGTGATGGTGAATGCTTTCATAATTAGCATTAAGAAAGTCATATACAATTGAATTATTGTACGCTCTAAAATAAATAGAATCAGAAGTGGGAAGTTCAACTGATAGTGCAGTGTGGTGTAAACTATTTGAAAAAAGATGTTCTGCATCATCAGTTGGACTTACCACTACCTCATCATAGGCGTTTGTAAATACAAGATCCCACCAATGACCGTTTTGGTTGGGAGTTGGAGAGACTTGCTGCAAATCGTTGCCATAAAAAGTACTCGCAAGGTTGAAGTCATTGGAATCTGAGAGGTTAACAGGGAGAAGAAATGCGTCGTTTTCATCGGGGATAAAACGTAAGTTGGGACGATTGAAATCCCCTAGGAATATTATTTTGTCTTTTTCATTCAGAGATGTTGTAATGGAAGATATTAATTCACAGAAATGGTTGTAAACTGATTCGTCCGATCTGGGTGGGATATAGGCCAAACTAATGTAAAGGAAATTGTTATTCAAAGAAACACGAATAACAAGGTGTTGGAACAATACATTGGGGGTGATGTCAATAATCTCACTTGAAATAGTGTTGCTAACCGCCAGTGAAACCCCACCGCCTCGCGATTGACCAGTGGAAGAATAGTCGCGATCATTTCTGTAAATTGTCCAATTGCTATCAAGGATCTCTTCATTCTTATGGGAGTCATTTAGCCAAGTTTCAGTGAAGGCGAGTAAATTAAAGTGGCAGGATTTTGCGTCAAGATATAATTTATTCAATTTGCCTCTCATACCACTACAATTGTGGTAAAAGAGTCTGAGTCCATTGAAAGAAGGGGTTATGTTAGGACAAATGCCTAACAGAGTTGACTGCTTTTCGACGAGAAGCAGTTGTCATTAAATTGTCAGTAGTGGCAGTATTCGTAGTTGCCTCGGTAGAGGCGACATAAGAAGTTAGGTGGCTAGAGGATAAAGAGGAGCTAACATTGTTTGCATTTTGTTGAGAAGAAACGGAAGCATCAGTAGGACGTGGAATTAATGAGTTCTTACGAGTAGAAGCAATATTAAAAGTACCGTCCAACGATAAATTGTTTGTTACTACCGTAGACTGGGTGGGGTTTTTAGAAGGAATAGTCAACAAGTTGGATAGAATTTGAGGATTTTGAAAGGATGGAGATTTGCGGGTAATAGGAACATTATGCAAATACAATTTTTTCTTAAAGAATTAGTTTTAGTTTCTTTCTTACGCCTATTGTTGGTGACTCGATTTTTCCAGTGAGAAAATGTAACGCCATTCCAGTCGAAGTTGCTGCTACCTCCGTCTAAACTCGTAAAAATCCAGGCATATTTTGAAGGAATCAACACTTTATATCGTTTCTGCGAGTTGTGTTTCCGTTGTGGTAGTTTTGTTATACAATAATCTGTGATGTGGAAACCGGCTTCGAGAAATCTATCCAGCCAACCTTGATCAGCAATATATATATCTATATATATATATATATATATATATATATATATATATATATATATATATATATATATATATATATATATATATATATATATATATATATATATATATATATATATATATATATATATATATATATATATATATATATATATATATATATATAAATATCATCAAAAAATTTTAGTAAAAAAATCTCAAGAATGCGCCATCCGATTGAACTGAAATTTTTAGGATACATTGGTGTATATGCAGAATAGTGCCAGGTCTCACAAAAACTTAATAATCTTTAACTCTTTGGCGCTGGCGGCCATTTTAGTGATATTTTTAATATACCTATTATTCCGTACACAAATAATTTTTGCAAAAATAAAGTTGACGAAATAAATTGCGAACGTGTTTTACATGTGAATCGGATAATGTTTTGGAATTTTTTAACCCCATGTGTACGCTGGGTGCCTTAAAAGAGAACGGGAAAACTTGAACATTTTTAAATTGCGATTACTTTTGACAAAGCTATTCAATCATAACGAAACTTTCAGGACATATTGTTATTATTAAGTTGTAGATTTGTGTAGCTTTTAATGAGCGTGCTAGCAACCCTGTAGCTAGGGCAGGCACTGAAAGTGAAAACCTCCAAATCATCGTCTCTCTTGAAAAAATGCCGTTTCTTCAAAAAAATGCCTGTCATATGTAAATCTTGTGCTTTGTTTACATAGACGAAAAAAAAATTTGATATGGTGTAACGGGCACGCCTGGTAACCCTTGCCCAATTAACCCATATTTTTAGTATCAAAAACTTCTGTTCACGGAAACTCACGATCCAATAAGCAAAATTAATAGAAATTTCCAGAATGTATTGGCTTAAGTAGGACCAGGTCTGATAGAAGTGATTTCGAAATGCGGGCGATTCTGTGCCAGTGGTGCCACCTTGAAAAATCACTCAAAAAGATAACTGCTTTTAGCCCCATAAATTCTGATTGAATTGTTCGATTTTAACGAAATTCACACAGTAGCTGAACCTTACTTTAAACCACGTTTTGTAGAAATTTGGTGGAAAAATTCGGTTGGAGCTGCCAGCTATGATAATTTTGGTGTCTTTAATTTGAAAAAAATAAAAATTTGGAAGTGAAAACATTCAAACCATCGAATATCCTAAAAAATGTCCGTTTCTTACAATAGAACCAATCTGTATACAAATCTTATGCTTATCTACACGTTCAAAGTAAAACTTTGGAAATTTCATGTCGGACATGAACGGTAATCCTTTCCCAGTTAACCTATATTTTAGCATCAAAACCTTATGTTCACGGGAACTCACGAGTAAATAATCAGATACAACTGAAATTTGCGGAATGCATTGGACTTAAGTAGGACCAGGTCTGATAGAAGCGATTTTGAATTATAGGCAACTCTGTCCCAGTGGTGCCATCTTGAAAAATTACAAAGAAAAAAAACTGCTTTTTGCCCTATGAAATGTGAATTAGTTACCAGATTTTCATGAAATTGAAACAATAACTGAACCTTACTCTAAACTCTGTTTGATAGAAATTTGGTTGAAAAATTCGATTGGTGCTGCCAGCTATGGTAATTTTTGTGTCTTTGGTTTTGAAAACTCGCACAGGAAAATAAAACTTTTTGCCCTATAACTTCCAGTGCAGTCATGAAATCAATAAGAATTTCATACAATTAATGGAACCTATTATAAGCATTATTCAGGCCAAATTTGGCTGAAAAGCCTCGGTAGGGTTGCCAGCTATTGTTGGTTTTGTGTTTGTTTGCAATATCTTTACTGAGCGGTTTTAACGTAGAATTTTCAATTGGTAATGATATTGTAGTGACAATATACAGCAAATATTAAGCGTTCGATTATTTGAAAAAACTCGCTGCAGGTAACCCTACATTTCTTTATAGTCCTATAACTTCGAATGTAGTATAACAACGTAAAGCAGATGTGATATATTCTTGGCTTTGTTGTGCTACTTTTGTATCAATAAATGCTTACAGTTAGTATTCATACCGCTAACATTTACAATGAAAATAAATAACCGATGTTTCAATTAAAGCTCTGCGAATTTTTCGGATCGCAGCCCATTTTCTTCATTGATGTTATATGAGATGCTGCTTTCAAAATTTTGTGAAATGAGCAACAGATAACGAATATAGTGAACAAGTGTTTTTCTCTCATAAACTTTGAAACTAATGCTAGTGGTAATATCTGAAACCTTCTACCATATGAGTTATTATGCATTCTTGAGACCAAAGTAAAACGTGGCATTTGAAACAGTTTGGCCGTAATAAGCAGCTTATGTGGTGTAATATGCACTCAAAACGTGCACGATTCTTCTACTGTTCTTCGAACATTAGTGTTTCTAGCGGTTCAGGTGCGCTAGAGTTTTTTTACTCTAATTTGAATGCGCATGTCCTTGAATGCAGAGCTCAATTCGCACTTATTCACAATCACAGTCATTTTCCTATTAAGTGATTTTACACTCACTATTAATTCACTATCAAGATTATCTTCATTCTTCGCATCCATTTTAATATATTCCCCGAAAAATTCAATGTTAAATTTGATCGCGCCGCGTTCGTCCACAGTCTTAATAAGGTATTCCATTCTCTTTCAAAATGCTTCGGGGTCCAATTAACCTTCATCTTTGTTTTCAAAGATAAGGGTTTCAATCCGGTTGTTGAAACACTCTTTTACCCTCTTAAAATGCTCATTTACGGACTCTGTACAGTTTTGTTTGTGGAAATAGGTCCGCAAATGATTCATCCATAAAGTGTTTTGTGCTTCGATTTTACAAATTTCACATATTGTCTTCGAAAATAATGTCACTTGGTTAAACACCGAAAATTGTCTATTGCTTTACACTTGTATATATATATATATTAACGATATAATGTCAAAGTTTTCTCAGCGTTTATTTTTTCACTATCACTTTTCACAACCTGAAAAAAAACGGACAGTCGCGATAAGTAATGCATATAAAATCAAAGCAAATGTCACACACACAATATATTCATATTTAAAGTTTCTCACCAGATTTAAACTGTTTTCGCTTGCTTTATGTTCAAACAATTCAATCGCTATATTAAATTGAAATAACTAAAACTGTTAATAAATTTATTCAAAAAGACAATCGAATTTCAGTCACTGGAACTGTCTGAATTCACCAGAAGCCGAATACACACTTGTGCCAAGAAACTATTGCATTAGCTTTTATATGAAAATCAAAATCGCAATAAAATGCTCATCAAATCATTTTTTAAAACTACTGTAAAAGTTTTCTTCTCACATCCTAAAACAATAAAACCACAATTGTCGCAAACAACACGTTTGAATATGCGCGCGATCTTACACCAACATAAACGTTAACAAACTCGAAACGTGCACGCTAGAAAACCACAATTGTTTCGCTGATTAGTGAAATTTTCACAAAACATTTGCGGTTGAGTACTTCCGTTCATTAGGCACGAGCCAATATTTTTCGGCATCCAATTTTTATCTCCAATCTATCACTTATTCACATATTCAACGAATTCCTTCCCAACAAAACCGCAACGCGCATGTTCAAACGTGTCGTCATCCAACAATGTAAACTCGAAACGTACACGCTAATTAGTGAAATTCTAACTTGCGGCTTAGTACTTCCGTTCATTACTGATAAGGCACGAAAATCACCTATTTTTCGGCATCCTATTCTTATCAGTCACTCCAATCTTACCTTCCTTATTCATATTCAACCGCAAACGCGCATGTTCAAACGTAACGTCATCCATTAATGTAAACAAAGTCTAATGTAAACTCGAAACACGCTAGAAAGAATGATAAAACTCAAACTCCCGTACATGGAAGCATAGTATCCAAACCACAAAGCCTGATAAGAGCCAAATCTGCCCATAATTCCATAACTGATAAGAACATAGCACACGCCACGCTACCCAATGCCGTCGACCAATAGCCGTCATAGCGCACACACACACACCTGATGCCATCCAAGGACACCAGCGTAAACGTAAACAATCCTTATCTATTTTCTCTAGCCGCAAAGACTCTAACCGCCAAGACTAACCACAAATGTAAACAATCCTTATCTATTTTCTCTAACCGAAAAGACTAACCGCAAAGACTCTAACCGCAAAGACTAACCACAAAGTGGGCGTGGCTTATACTACCCGACCGGAAGTCGCTAACCGCAAAGATTTTGTATGGACTTGAGTTAGAACATTCATATCACTACTACTTATGCGTCTAAAATGAGATTGGGAAAATTTGAAAATTTTTGAATTGCGGTAGCTTTTTACTTTAATATCATATTATTATGAAACTTATAAGCCGTTCACACTACACTCTAAATCAAGTAGATTTAGAAGCTGTCAAAGTTAATCAGGTAAGCGTTCACACTACCCGAAGTGATTTAGAACGAGGAGATTTAGAGAGAGAAATGTCATTCGAATTTATGTGTACAATTTTTTTTGCGTGAAAGTTGTTGAAAATGGTGCAGGAACATTCAAGAACATTTTCTTTTCACTTTGTACAACTCACATTTTCCTTTTTTGTTCAATTTTTGCTATTTTAGGACGAAATTCGAATAACATTTCATTCAAATCTACTCTCGCTCTCACGGATGGAATCCACCACGCTCTGAGAAAAATTCACCAGGGACAAAATTCACAATAGTACCTGATTTGTACTTGATTAACTCTAAATCTACTTGATTAACTCTGTCAGACGCCGAAAAAAATGTATGGGTAATCAGGTAGATTTAAGTTGATTTAGCTCTAAAGCGATCAGCTGATCGAAATCGCCTGATTTAGAGTGTAGTGTGAACGGCATATTACGTTACATATTAATGTTGTTAAGTTGCATACTTGCATAGTTTTTTATGGACGTGCTGGCAACCCTGTAACTACAGCAGACACTGAAAGTGAAAACATTCAAACTATAAAATCTCCTAAAAACTTTTCGTTTCTTACAATTAAAACTAATTTTTACACAAATCTAATGCTTTAATTGCGCAGTCAAAGTAAAACTTAGGAAATTTCATGTCGGACATGAACGGTAATCCTATCCCAATTTACCTTTAGTTTTTGCATCAAAAACTTCTGTTCACGGGAACTCATGAACCAATAATTAGATGCAGTTGAAATTTACAGAATACATTGGACTTAAATAAGAACAAGTTTGATAGAAGCGATTTTGAATTGTGGGCAACCCTGTGCCAGTGGTGCAAGCTTGAAAAATTACAAAGAATAAAACTGCTTTTTGCCCTATGAGTTCTGATGGAGTTACCAGATTTTCATGAAATTGACACAGTAGCTGAACCTTACTCTAAGCCGCCTTTGATAGAAATTTTGTTGAAAAATTTGATTGGTGCTGCCAGCTATGATAATTTTTGTGTCCCTGGTTTTGAAAATTCGCTCAGGAAAACAAAGCTTTTTGCCCTATAACTTCCAGTGCAGTCTAGAAATCAATACGAATTTCATACAATTAATGGAACCTGTTATAGGCATTATTCAGACTGAATCTGGTTGACAAGCCACGATAGGGTTGCCAGCTATTGTTGGTTTTATGTTTATTTGCACTATCTTTGTTAAGTGATTTAAGCGTAAAATTTTCAAATGGTCATGATATTGTAGTGACAGTAAACAGCAAATATAAAGTTTTTGATTATTTGGAAAATTTTGCCGCTGTTAACTCTAAATCTCTTTATACTCATAACTTTGAACGCAGTCATTGGATCGAGACGAAATTTGCAATGCAGGTTTATTTCAACGTTAAGCAGATGTGATAAGTTTTTGGTTTTGATACTGGGAAAAGGTTTCCAGCACGAGTCGGTAGTGCTATTTTTATATCATTAAATGCTTACAATAAGTATTCATAACGGAAACATTTACAATGAAAATAAAACACCAATGTTTTAATTCCCTGCATATTTTTCGGGTCGCCGGCCCAAACACCAACTTCAGTTACAGTGCTGCAAGCACTGACCATTTTCTTCATTGATGTTGCATGAGATGCTGCTTTGAAAATTTTTGTGAAATAAGCAACTGATAGCGAACATAATTAACAAGTGTTTTGCTCTCATAAACTTTGAAATTCATACCAGTGGTAATGTCTGAAACATTTCCACCATATGAGTTACAAGACCAAAGTAATAAGGGGCGTTTGAAATAGTTTGGTTGTAATAAGAAGCTCGTGTGGTAGAATATGCACTCAAAATCTGAACGATTCTTCTACTGTTCTTCGAACATAAGGTCTTCTAGCGGTTCAGGTGCGCTAGAGTTTTTACTAATTTTCGAAGAAAATTAGTATTAAACTCGTCTCGCCGAAAATTCATATTTCTTTATATATATATATATATATATATATATATATATATATATATATATATATATATATATATATATATATATATATATATATATATATATATATATATATATATATATATATATATATATCTATATATATATATATATATATATATATATATATATATATATATATATATATATATATATATATATATATATATATATATATATATATATATATATGTATATATATATATATATACATATATATATATATATATATATATATATATATATATATATTTATATATATATATATATATATATATATATATATGTATATATATATATACATATATAATTATATATATACGAGGTGTGGCAATTAAGTTCCGGGAATTTAGTTATAATTTGAAAACTGGTAGCACTGCGTATTTTGTATATACATGTCTAGAGGGCAGTGACCTTTCTTCAGTTCCAGTCAAAGTTTGAAGTCGATCGCACGTTCAGTTTGTGTTTTATGCGTGTTTTTTGGAAGTGCTTTTTTAAGTCGCGTCACGAAAATGAGTGATTTACTTTACAAGCAACGTGTCGTGATCCAATTTCTGATGAAATTAGGCGATAAACCTTCGGAAATCCTTCAAAAACTACAGGTGGTGTATGGAGATGACTGCATGTCGAAAACTTGGGTGTTTGAGTGGGCAAAGCGGTTTAAAGAGGGGCGTGAATCAGTAGATGACGATTTGCGTGAAGGAGCCCCTGTGACGTCTCGTACAGACGCGAGTGTCGACCGCCTACGCAAGCTGATCACGTCTGACCGTCGCCAAACCATTCGTACATTGTCTGACAAATTGAACATCAACAAAGAAACCGTTCGAAAAATTTTAAACGAGAATTGTAACATGCGAAAGATTTGCGCGAAGATGGTGCCGAAAAATCTCACCGATGAACAAAAAAACATGCGAAAATCGATCTGCGAAGATTTGTTGTCTCGTATTGAGAACGAGGGCGAAAATTGGATGAGTCGAGTAGTCACTGGAGATGAAAGCTGGATATTTGAATATGACCCTGAGACCCGCAGACAAAGTCAACAATGGGTGGAAAAGGGTGGAGAGCGGCCAACGAAAGCCAGGATGTCGAAGTCACGACTGAAGGCAATGTTTATCATTTTTTTCGATGTTCGTGGCGTTGTTCATAAGGAATATCTTCCGGAAGGCAAAACAGTGACTGGACTTTTCTATGTTAGCGTCCTGGAGCGACTGCGGAAACGCATTTTGCGTGTGCGGCCCGAACTCGCCGAAACCGGCTGGATCTTGCACCACGACAACGCGCCGGCCCATTCCTCATTAGTTGTGCGTGAGTTTTTGGCAAACAAAGGCATTCCAACGTTGCCGCAGCCACCCTATAGCCCTGATATAGCCCCCTGCGACTTTTTCTTATTCTCCAAGATGAAGTCGTACCTCAAGGGAATTCACCATGGTGGCGTACAGGAGGTCAAGGAAGCCGTAACAAGGGTGCTGAACGGTCTAACGTCGGAGGATTACCAACGGTGCTTCCAATCATGGGAGCAACGTTGGAAACGTTGTGTAGAGTTAGAGGGAGACTATTGTGAAGGTCGATAATAAACTTTTGATTAAAACTTAATTTTTTCGTGTTTTATTGACGAATTCCCGGAACTTAATTGCCACACCTCGTATATATATATATATATATATATATATATATATATATATATATATATATATATATATATATATATATATATGTATATATATGTATATATATATATATATATATATATATATATATATATATATATATATATATATATATATATATATATATATATATATATATATATATATATATATGTATATATATATATATATATATATATATATATATATATATATATATATATATATATATATATATATATATATATATATAAAAATATATATATATATATTTATAGATGTATATAAATATATATAAATATATATATATATATATATATATATATATATATATATATATATATATATATATATATATATATATATATATATATATATATATATGTATATATATATATATATATATATATATATATATATATATATATATATATATATATATATATATATATATAAAACTATACATATATAACTATATATAAATATATAAATATACAGTTGTGTTCATGAAAATAGTAGTGCAGTACCTCAGAATATTAAATATTCATGTTTCGACAAACTGAACACTGCAAATTGAACACGTGTTCATATTTTTCTAAGAATAGCATGCAAAGAAGAGAATAGCGATAAAATTCCGTAAGATTTGCATTGGTTTGGGTAAGTTTTTGATTACTTTTGATTGATGCACCGAAATTTGGCTGTTCATTAAAATAGTAGTGCTCGGTGTGAGCAGTTGAAAAACAATTCTAATAATTGATTAGTACAACAAAAAACGTCAATAGTAAGTGTAATTTAGCAATAAATAGTTTATGATTGATATTCATTGGGTTTGTAACTATTTTTTACTCTAGTGGGCAGAGGAAAGCATTGCACGGCTGCGAAAAGAGATTTAATATTTACCCTTAGAGCAAAAGGCAAAACGTACAAGGATATTGAAAATATTGTTTGCTGCACACCTACAATGACATTTTACGCGATTAATTATAAAAAAACCCCAGAAAATCGTGGTGGGAAACGCAAAACAACCGCTGTCGAAGATAGACGCATTGTGCGCTTTAGCGAAATTCGGCCATCAGCATCCTCTAAGGTTATCAAAAATGATTTAAAAATGATCCCCTTTTGACTCGGAAGCATGTGTAAGGACGACTTAGATTTGCAAAAACTCATCTGGTCTGGCCCGCCAAAAAATTGCGCAACATATTGTGGACAGATGAAAGCAAAATTGTTTTATTTGGTGGAACAGGGTCTTGGCAGTATGTATGACGTCCACCATACACAGAATATAATCCTAGGTACACCAAAAAAACAGTTAAACATGGTGGCCTAAGTATAATGATATGGGCTTGCTTTTCTTACAATGGCGTTGGTCCTATCCATATGATAAATGGTATAATGGACAAACATCTTTATGTTGACATACTAAAAAACACAATGCTACCATATGCCAGTTTGGAAATGCCTAAAAAATGGACATTTCAACAGGACAACGATCCTAAACATACAAGCAGGCTCGCAAAAGATTGGTTTATATCGGAAAAGATCGATGTGATGCAATGGCCACCTCAGTCCCCAGATCTTAATCCGATAGAAAACTTATGGGGAGATGTAAAACGGGCTGTGGCAACCGCAAAACCTTCAAACAAAGCACAACTTTGGCAAGCGGTTCGGGAAGCATGGTCTCAAATTCCTTTGAGGCATTGTCAGGACCTTATCGATTCCATGCCCCGGCGGTGCGAAGCCGTTACGTTAAAATAACGGATATATAACTAAATATTAGACTATTTCCAATATTAAGAACCTGTAAAATAAACTTTGAATAAAGTTATACAGTTTTGTTTTTCCTTTCATGTAGCCACTACTATTTTAATGAACAGCCAAATTTCGGTGCATCACTCAAAAGTTCACAAAAACACATCCAAACCAATGCAAAACTAACGAGATCTTATCCCTATTCTCTTCTTTGCATGCTGTTCTTAGAAAAATATGAACACTTGTTCAATTTGCAATGGTCAGAATGTCGAAACATGAATATTTAATGTTTTGAGGTCCTGCACTACTATTTTCATGAACACAGCTGTATATATATATATAATATATATATATATATATATATATACCTATATATATATATATATATATATATATATATATATATATATATATATATATATATATATATATATATATATATATATATATATATATATATATATATATATATATATATATATATATATATATATATATATATAGATCAGCAAAATGATTCGGAGAGATAATCTCTGGAGTGGTCGATCCAATTGAGCTGAAATTTTCGGAGAACGTAGATATACTTATATAGTAAGTAGGTCGATGATTTTCTCAAATTCAGAATTGATAAACCTTTTGCCGGCGGCGAGCGTTTTAGTGAATTTTCATGTACTCCTATATTTCCAAGCAGTGTAAATTTTTGTTAAAAAAAGTATTGGGAATGAAAACTAATTATGTTCTTAGCTTGTCTATGATAAAGAATTGAAAATTTTGAGTCGTGTGTGGGTGCTAAGTGCCTAAAAGTAGGCAAGGATTTTTTTTCAAATTTTGATTTGTCATTACTTCTGACAAAAACATTGGATCATCGTGAAATTCGCAGAACGTATTGACGTTGGCTAAGATTTAACAAACATAAATTTTCAAGATGGAGCAGGTAGCCCCTTAGCTACGGTAGGCTCCTGAAAAAAAATCTTTCAAATCATAGACCCTCCTCAAAAATTTTTGTTTTTTGACAAAAAATTCAAATCATTGATAAATTTTAACCTCTGTCCATCATGTCAAATTGAAAGTTTCAAAATTCCGATTTGCACAAGAACCGCAACCCATTACCAAATTACCTCTATTTTCAGCACTCGAAAGTTCTGTTCACGAGAACTGACGACCGGATTTTCCAATCATAATGAAATTTACAAATCATGTTAGTATTAGCTAGGACCAGATCTTTTAGAAGTGATTTTGAAATGCAAGCAACCTCATGGCAGTGGTATCATCTTGAAAAATCACTGAGAAAAAAACCGTTTTTTGGCCTATAACTTCCGATTCAGATATCAGATTTTGACAAAATTCACACAGTACTTGGAACTTGATTTATGTAACATTTGGTTGAAAAATTAGAATTGGGCTACCAGCTATGGTGATTTTCGTCTCATAAATCTTGCAAATTTGCTCAGCAGAATAAAGCTTTTTCCCTATAACTTCCGGTCCAGTGTAGAAATCAAAACGAAGTTCATGCAGTAAATGGACCTTAATGTGAAGTAAATGTCGTAGGAATTTCGTACAAATAATGCAAATGCTGCCAGCTATGACCATTTTTGTATTGTTGTGGAGTTTCTTTACAGAGCGACTATGTCATTAGATTTGCAAATGGGAATGAATCTGAAATGAAAATTAACAACAAATATTAACGCTTTAAAAATTTGAAAAGTTTTGAGGGTAGTAACCCTAAAATTCTTTTCACCCGTAGACCTTCCAGCACAGTGATTCAATCGAAACGAAATTTACTGGTTGGGTTTAACTTAGCGTGAAGCAGATTTGGTATATATTTTGCTCTGCTGCTGACACAGGGTAACCAGCAATGTGCCATTTCCGTTAATATTGCACCAACAGATGCTTCAAATTACGTACTCATATACAAAGCATTTGCGATATAAATAAGAAACAAATTTTTAAATTTTCCGAGTTTTGAACATTTTTCGGATGGCAGCCTAAAACAACGTTTAACCGCTGAAACTTTCGATGAAATCCTGCGATGAGAACGAAATTCAAAGGATTAGTTGATTTGAGCATGAGCTTGTTAAGTTAAACTTATTGCTGCTTCGTTCGGAAAGTGTTGCCAGCACTGAACATTTTCATCATTTGTGTTATAGTTGAGCTTTGTTGCTTTGGATAAGGAATGGTTGATATCATTCTACAAAACAGTGTATTACGTCTTTCCACACTTTTTTGTCACTCAAAGACAATTTCTTCGAAAATTAGTTTTTTAGCGGTTCTGATGCGCTTGACTTTTTCTTTTTACTGTTAATAACACTAATCTATATCCATAGCTATATTATAATGACCCCATGCATACGTACTAGCTCCATCTTCCCTTATAAAGCGCTTATCGTCTGTACAGCTAAGTGCAATCTTATTAATACATTCCCTATATAAATTGTGCAGCTTAGATCTAAATACATACATACTACCTCTAAAAATTTTTTTCTTTAACAAACAATCTCTATAATTATCTAAACTTAATCCACCTATTATAATTTTTTTGACACCTTTCGCTTTCTTAATTATATCGCCATTATCTACACTTAATGAGTACATCTTAGATCTTAATCCTACAAACTCCTTCATAATTACTCCATGGTTCTCGTCCTTCATCATCCCCAATACTTTTCCAATCCTCTGAGGAATATTATAAATGTTGTTCGCGGCATATTCTGAAGTGTCAAAATGTTCATCGATATCGGGCGATATATCTTTATAGAAATCAGCCTTTTGAATCGTGTTTATAAATGAATCTGTATCCATATTATTAAGAGTAATATTTTCACCATACTTGAGTTTCATGAAACTATAATGAAAATCGTACATCTTCAACTTTGATAAGTCGAGCACTGTGAGCCCCAGATTGATCGGCTTATTATAGCAGGTTAATACTCGATCCATTTGGATAGCGGCCATGTTTTCAGTAAATATGGCTGCACTATGGAAATTGGGTTTCAATATTAGACTTCGAGCACCCGAATGTCTACTTCGACTTTCCCCATCTGTGACAATTTGAACGTCCTTTCTGTTTGCAACATTTTCCATAGTTTCCCCATAAACCGCTTTATTCATTAACTTGAAAAAGTTTTTCTCAAATAAATTTGTGCTTTTTTTGCGGTGAAAAGTATTAAGATCGATATATTGTTTCATCCAAGATGACTGTCGAAACTGTAAACCTCTATAGATTCGAACCAGTTTTATCCCATTTTTAATGCATTGCTGCAGATTCCTATAGTAAATTACATATTTGCGTTTTTTGGTCAAATGAGCAATCAATTTTGAAGTTTTTGAACCACCCACTATTTTGTTTTCTGCGCAGAAAGGCAAATCATTACGACTATCATGCATTGATGGCGGATATTCCAAATCAACTTCAAACAATCAACTTCAAAATAAACAATGTCAGAACAATGCCAGGGTGCAGCAATACTAAAAATATCAATATCATCCAGGGGTGTGTTCAATGTGCATGCTGTAGCAGCTATTAGCTGCTATTTTAGCAGCTCTGGCTGTCCAATGTCACGAAATAGCTACTTTCTGATGCCTGCTATTTGACAGTCGGGCTGTCCAAGATTCCGGCATAGCTGCTAAGGTAGCAGCTATTTACTGCTCGCAGTCTGGAGCATAGCAAGAAAGTAGCTAACGCAAAATGGTCGTGCATACACAGCTGACATGCAGCTCAAACGTTATTTTCAATTGGAAATTGAAATGAAAATAAGTTTTTGCGCTTTTGTGACACAGGAGATGAGGAATAAATTTGAAAATAGTGACAGCATAAATTAAATGCGAGCTTTCAAACACTTCAACTCAACTCGAGTTAAGTCGGCTTTCACACAGTGCAGCTCATCTTGGGTTTTTAGCAGGCGAGCATGCAACGCAAAGGGCCGAGTGCACTGATTCATGTGCCATCAAATTTTCAACGATTATTTTATGCTCTTTTTCACATATATGGCGTCAAAAGCCGGAAATAAGTGATACGTTTTAAATATGTTAGGACAATTTTAATGGTTTCTGCAGCTGTATGTTGAAAACTCTTAAATTTTATACAATTTCCAAAGTGCAATGGAAGTATTGAATTAATCCACGAAAACACAAATATTAAAATTAAGAAAAAAATTTTGAAAAAGTATTTTTAAATTTGCTGACCTTCGTAGCAGCTCTTGGCTGTCCGATATCCATAGCTGCTTCACCTAGATACTTCAAATGTTAACACTTGCTAAAGTGATGCTATGCTATGCTTTTAAAGCAGCTATAGCATGCACATTGAACACACCCCAGATTGCCAATCCACTTAAATTCAAAATGAGGAAGTGGCTGTGCCGGTTTCGCGAGTAAATTAACAGTAAAAAGTTATAAAATAGTGCGATAATGAAGTGCCGCGTTACAGGCTGCAAAAGTAGCTACCGAAGTGCTTCGCAGGGGATATCGTATTTCGGGTAAGTAAAATAAACCTTTGGCAACAATTTCGTATAGTTTTTGTGTTAAATCATAATGAATTTCGTTGACAATAAGTATTTTCATCTCCACTCGCCGGTTTTGGTAAAGAAATGTCAAACGATTTTCAAAATGGCGATCTCTCGTGGTTTTTTCACATAGCTTTGCCATATGAACTGTGTAGGGCACACACAAGTACCTCCTTCTCACACCAGTAAGCAGAAAGTCGAAATTGGCACATTTCTCTCGGCCGATTTCGAATCCATTCTCTCTTATATCTTTGGCTTCGTGCTTTTCAGCGGTGGCAAAGTATTGCAGACACTTGCAAACGTGAACAACCGTAGTGTGTAACGTTTGTTGAGAACGACTTAACCTGTAAAAAAGAAACATATTTAACTATGATGAAAATTCAATATGCGGGATGATTAAGATTCAATATGCTCGGCTTCGATCAGCTGTAGAAATGATATACGTTGTCTGTGCTGATTTATAGACAAGAAGGGAACCGTGATCAAATTCAATTACCTTTACTAAGTAAAATTATATCCATGGATATAAGTCGGAGATGTTAAAATTTGTCACAACTAGCATAAATAAAAATGTAATGATTTCCCCCTGCAAGTGGTCATGCCAGTCAAGTATGCACTGTGTGCTGGTGTCTGATGAGAAACAGTGCATACTTTCGAAACTTTTTTGTCAGAATAGAATTTTCAATGTAGATTAAAATTTTTAATGTTAATAAAAAGTTGTTCAATTTTAATCATCCCGCAAAAACAATTCCAATTTGATTCTGCTTTCGGAGGCTGATTCCGCAAAACGATCGAGTTTCCCGTTTCAATATGCTCGGCTTCGATCAGCTGTAGAAATGATATACGTTGTCTATGCTGATTTATAGACAAGAAGGGAACCGTGATCAAATTCAATTACCTTTACTAAGTAAAATTATATCCATGGATATAAGTCGGAGATGTTAAAATTTGTCACAACTAGCATAAAAAAAAATGTAATGATTTCCACCTGCAAGTGGTCACGCCAGTCAAGTATACACTGTGTGCTGGTGTCTGATGAGAAACAGTGCATACTTTCGAAACCACTTTGTCAAAATAGAATTTTCAATGTAGATTAAAATTTTTAATGTTAATAAAAAGTTGTTCAATTTTAATCATCCCGCAAAAACAATTCCAATTTGATTCTGCTTTCGGAGGCTGATTCCGCAAAACGATCGAGTTTCCCGTTTCAATATGCTCGGCTTTGATCAGCTGTAGAAATGATATACGTTGTCTATGCTGATTTATAGACAAGAAGGGAACCGTGATCAAATTCAATTACCTTTACTAAGTAAAATTATATCCATGGATATAAGTCGGAGATGTTAAAATTTGTCACAACTAGCATAAATAAAAATGTAATGATTTCCACCTGCAAGTGGTCACGCCAGTCAAGTATGCACTGTGTGCTGGTGCCTGATGAGAAACAGTGCATACTTTCGAAACCACTTTGTCAGAATAGAATTTTCAATGTAGATTAAAATGTTTAATGTTAATAAAAAGTTGTTCAATTTAATCATCCCGCAAAAACAATTCCTATATGCCAATGTTCGTCTTTTTCTCGCTTACATGCACAATGCCAGCGATTGTGCATGTTTTGAGGGTAAAACTAAAACCCATTTGAAAATCATGATCCAGCAAGAGGGTCTACCAATAGACTTTGATTCTCTAAATGTTATTTTTATTCGATACCACGAACAGCTTGGAGTGTCTGCAGACCAAGTCAGAAATAATCTGAAAGTCTATGCCTCACACGTCTCTTCAAAATATATTTCCCACCTTCAGAGAGCAAGGGAAGATTTTAACAGGTATCGATCCTAACAGAAATTTCAACAGATGGGCTCAAACTTTTTTACCATAACGTTGGTGGTATGAGAGGCAAACTAAATAAAGTATTCCTTGACGCCAAATCTTGCCAATTCAATGTACTTACTTTTACAAAAACCTGGCTGAATGATTCCCATAAAAATGAAGAAATTCTTGATGGTTGCTGGACCATATATAGAAATGACCGTAACTATCTGCAAACTGGACAGACAAGAGGTGGCGGTGTGCTCATTGCTACTCACAACTCCCTGCCAACTGAAATAGTTGAAACTGATCCACATAATAAATTTGAGCACAAAAATGTCAGAATTTCTTGGTCCAAAGGTTTTCTTTATATGGGAGCTTTCTACATTCCACCTGGTTCAGACGACGCCGTGTACAATGATATATATAAAACCATTTCTTACATAGTATCATCGCTCAAAGATGATGACAAGATTATAATAATGGGATACTTTAATCGCCCAAATTTAAAGTTCACGGCTGATGAAAATGACAATATCCTCCTTCCGGTTAATATACTTAACATATCCGATCTAAATCTTGTAAGTACATTTTATAGCAATGATTTGCAGCAAATCGCTCCGACTTCTAACCAAAATGGTAATTGGTTGGATGTTATTTTTACTAATAGTTACGACGATGTAGTGGCTTACCCAGTCGCTGATGCAGAGCATTTTTTCTCCAACACTCTTCACCACTCTGCGTTTACGGTCGAGCTACCTATATCTGATTTGACGATTTCCCAATCATACAACAATTCCGTTGTATATGATTTTCGAAATGCTGATTGTGAGAGCATTAACCGCCATCTAAACAATATTGACTGGAATAGTACTTTTTTAAGGTTAGAATTGAACGATGCAGTTGATTTGTTCTACCAGTTGGATTTCGATGCGGTTGAGATGCACGTGCCAAAGATAAAGAAAAAAGACAAACTGTCTGACCCATGGCTGGATAGAGATCTGAGGAGTTTACGTTATCAGAGAAACAAGCTTTATAGTATAATAAAAACCGATATCAATGTTAGCAATGATATCAAGGAAAAATATAATGATATTGCTCAAAAATTTCAAAGGCAGTGTCACCAGGCATATGAAAATTATGTAAATATAGTCGGCGAAAATATAATTCATGACCCGAAGAAATTTTTCGACTTGGTAAACACCAAGTGAAAATCTTCTGGCTATCCCACGTTCATGTACAAATGCAACTCAGTTTCTTCTGTTCCACAAAAAATATGCGATATGTTTGCCGACCATTTTCAAGAAGTTTTTTGTCAGGCCAGAGGATCATCTACCACATCGCCACTTTCTGAAATCTGCCAGTCGCCCATCGCTAACAAACTTTATTTAACCAGAGAAGACATTTCAAGGGCCATGATAGAACTTGATATGAAAAAGGGCCCTGGACCTGACCTATTACCTCCAAACTTCCTAGTTAAGTGTGCAGAAACGATCATATCACAATTGTAATAATTTTCAATAAATTACTGTCATGCGGTACATTTCCGCGTTTCTGGAAATCAGCCCATATCACGCCGATTTTTAAAAGTGGTGATAAACGCTCAGTAGAAAATTATAGAGGCATCGCCATTTTGTCAGCTATACCTAAGCTGTTAGAAAAAATTGTTGTGACAAACTTACAATCGTTATTGATCCTCTTCTAAACGAGCAACAACATGGCTTCAGAAAAGGCCGGTCTACTACCTCCAACCTAATGATAATAGTCTCAAATGTGCTTTGTAATATGGAAAAAGGGCGTCAAATCGATACTATATACACTGACTTCAGTAAAGCCTTTGACCATGGCATTTTGAAATATAAACTCCAAAAATTTGGCATTTCAGGGAGCCTTCTAAACTGGTTGAATTGTTACCTTCGAGATCGAACGCAACACGTTAAATTCCAAGGCCGTCTTTCCAAAAAAAAATACCGTCTCATCTGGGGTACCTCAAGGCAGCCATCTAGGGTCGCTTCTGTTCAATGTTTTTGTTTCTGATCTCTCGGAGGTGTTATCCGACATTCCGCACCTTTTTTATGCAGATGATCTGAAATTATATCACCCTATTCAGTCGGAATCAGATGCAAATTTTCTCCAGCTGAAACTTCAGTCACTGGCGCAATGGTGTGAGCAGAATAAACTTACTCTTAACGTTGAAAAATGCCATGCCATAAGTTTTTCCCGCAAGACCTCTACTATTAATTTCGAATATCACCTGAATAATCAGCTCCTGAAAAATGTTGATAGTGTCGTGGATCTCGGTGTCATCCTGGATAAAAAGCTGCGTTTCAATCTTCAGTATGACAGAGTTCTTGCTAGAGCTAGCAAGCAGCTAGGATTCATTAAAAGACGTGCGAAAGAATTTAAGAACGTATGGGTTACAAGGTCTCTGTTTGTGTCTTTAGTTCGCCCTCTACTCGAATACGCTTGCATCGTCTGGAATCCTTTTTTCGATATCCATAGCAATAAACTGAAATCTGTCCAAAAGCAGTTCGTGCTTTTTGCCTTGAGAGATCTCTATAATCCACATGATTTCGAAAATCTTGCAACTTATAGTTACAGACTTAAACTCTTAAATCTGGCAACACTTTCTTCAAGGAGAGGGGTACTATCCTCATGCTTCGTCTTCGATGTTATTAGAGGTTTGGTTAACGTAGAATATCTTAGTAATAAAGTTCACTTTCAATAATCCTGTAAGACAAACTAGGCACACTCGTCTCCTCAATGAGCATCAACATAACACTATCTATGGAGACAGGGAGCCGATAAATAGATGCTGCAAAATTTTTAACAATGTTTCGGAGTACTATTCCTCTTCTATCTCTAAACCTGTATTCAAAAAAAAATTATATACTGCTTTAAATTCTTAATCCAAACTATTTCTCTTACCATATTGAATTAACTACCAGACAATAAAGTCTACTGACACTTAGAAATGTTATTGTAATTTAGGTTAAGGAAAACAGTTTAAGTTTAAGTTTACATTTGTTACTGTTTTGTTACCTTGTTTGGTTAAATAAATAAATACTAAATTTATGGGCAGGAGTGATTGGCAATAATTTGATTGGGCATTTTAGGCTCCCGCCTACCCTAAATAGTACCAGCTACTTGCATTTTTTAACACATGATCTGCAGGACTTATTAGAAGATATTCCTCTGCAACGATTGGTTTCTATGTTTTACCAACACGATGGTGCTCCAGCTCATTACGGCCGACCAGTCATAGATTGGTTGAATTCCAACTATCCCAATCGCTGGATCGGTAGAAATGGACCAGTACACTGGCCTGCGAGGTCTCCTGATCTGACTGTAATGGACTTTTTTGTATGGGGACGGATGAAGGACCTTGTGTACGCAATGGAAGTATCCACTTTAGAAGAACTAAATACCAGGATCGATGATGCTGCAACAGAAGTGAGGCAACAGCTGAGAGACATGAATATGAAAAGAATGCTTGCCAAACGAGCTTTGGCATGTATTCAAAATGAAGGTGGCAATTTTGAACACTTACTATAGATAAAAATTTTGAAATAAAGCATAAAAACCATTATTAAATACTTTCAGTTCAAGAAAAAAATGTAGATCGACAACGAGGGCCACTTTATGGCATATTTAGTTTTTCAGCAATATTCATTTCGCTTAATACTTGTGAAATGGTAGAATCTAAGTCATTGGAATGTATGCAGCTTTTGTAGCCAGTAATATGGCTTATCAAAATATTTAAATGAAAGTGGCACATTATGCTGAGGTTTTCTAAGGAAAACGGCCTGGAACACAGAATTTTCGGGGTTAAAATTAAAAAATTTTGTGTTTCGAAGAAAATATCTCAAAACTCGGTACAACTGCAATCAAGTGCAAAACATTAAATAAAAGGTAATTTAATTGTCTAATAAACGCGGTATAAAACTTTGAGTTGTGATAATTAGTTTTCAAGATATAACGATTCAAGTGAGTCAGGGTACCGGTCCGAACAAGTTTTTTTGAACACCCTGTAACTCCGTAGGTTTTGAGATCCGGACCATCCTGTAGAACGATTTTTTACTCAAAATATGTCAAAAAACGCCTTTTTAAAATAGTGTTCATATAGTACCAAACACCCTGTATATATCTATATATATATATATATATATATATATATATATATATATATATATATATATATATATATATATATATATATATATATATATATATATATATATATATATATATATATATATATATATATATATATATATATATATATATATATATATATATATATATATATATATATATATATATATATATATATATATATATATATATATATATATATATATATATATATATATATGTATATACATATATATATATATATATATATATATATATATATATATATATATATATATATATATATATATATATACATATATATATATATATATATATATATATATATATATATATATATATATACATATATATCTATATATATATATATATATATATATATATATATATATATATAGATATATATATATATATATATATATATATATATATATATATATATATATATATATATATATATATATATATATATATATATATATATTTATATATATATATATATTAATTTTCGGCGCAAAGAGTTTAATTAAATTTTCTTCGAAAATTAGTAAAAATACAGAAAACAAGCTCAATCCAAAAGGCAGATGGAGTAAAAATAGTAAAAGCAATGAAAATCATACTTATAAAAGAAAAAATTATAATAATACCGATAGCAACTGTTAACACTTAATCTATAAGCTTAATTTAAAACACGCATTGTCAAATATTGATGCCAACATACATTGTATTCATGTTATCATGTTGTGCAATATATGTACAATATAATCAATGTACGCATAGCATATTGCTGGGGTGTAATGTTGGGTCGCCTCCTCGCGGTGCACCCCGGGTAACGCCAAATGGCCCAACAACAACCGGTACGACTCGGCTTTTCTCATGGCTTTACGATTTGATTGATGATTTGAATTTCTGGCAATGGCAGCAAGGATTTTTTATGGCATGACCACGGCTCCAGGCTAATGTCATGCCGTCTCCGTCCCGTTAAAACCTGGCAAGTCTCAGAGTACGTTCGAAGCCCGCACCGTTGAGTTGGTGGTGCAGGTTCGGTTGACATTGTTCCCGATTAGCGCTGACCTGGCTCTGAGATCCAGCCCCATGAAGGCTGGTGATCAACCCTCGCGTTGGCCTCCCTGCTTTGCATAGATTACCACGAGGTCATTAAGGCGACTGCACATCCGGGTGGAGATAGCGGCTCTGAGTTGGGACCCAACAAAACTGAACATGTTACATAAACAAAATAACACAAAAGACAAGACAGACGGACAACAAAACATGGGGACGACAGCGGCGACGCAGGGCGAAGGAGGCGCCGCCATCGACCGTTTTGCGTTTGCGAGGAGGCCAAGGGTCAAGAGGACCCCCCCCTCCGACGCACAATACAACGCAAATAGAGGGATTGATTGGTTCCGGATGCTCAGTAGAGGCGCAGGAACCTCAAACTGCTGAATCCGCTCGCAGTGATCTGGAGACCCCGAAAAGTCATCCACGGGAGAGCACTGAAACAAGAGCTCCAGAAGAAAATATGCCACTTGCACGTGTGTCCCCTAGGAGGGAGTACATAAAGCGTGAGCGAGTGGCTGAGGAGGATATGTTGAAGAAGTGTCAATGTATCCTACAAAAAATGCTCCAAGTCGCCAACGTGCAGAGAAATATTTCAAAGCACGTCAAGGACGGTATGTTGGAGCTGGAGGAGGCCTTTGAGGTCATTTTCACCTGCCGAACGAACTGGCAGAAGGCAGAGGTAGATTACCAGCGGGTCTTGGAGGAAAAGATCGCTGTGTCAACCACTGTTGCAGGGGTCCTGGGGGTAGATCAGCCACGGCAGAATAAGCGCGTGGCTGAATCTAGCCCTGAAGATATTCAGAAAGTCCGGGTGAGGAAGGAGGTACCAGTTTCGGACTTCAGGAAGTGGGTGACGGTTACCCACAAGAAGAAAAAGGGAAGCGTCGCAAAAACACCAGTGACCCCCGCTGGGACGGAAAAGGCCCAAAAAGAGTATAAACCACAGGGCAATAAGAAAGTAGTGGTGAAGAAAAAAAAGAAGAATGGCAGGCAAAGACAGCGAGGGAAAAAAATAGACGCTGTCATAGTAAGACCGGCTCCGGGAAGGACCTACGCGGAGGTCCTAGGGGCCATCCGCCAAGGTGTTTCCCCGGATGAAACTGGTACGCTAGTAAAGCGTATCAGAAAGACAGCAGAAGGAGGGGTCCTTTTGGAGATCGCGCGCTGTGATGACCGCGCGAAATTGCAGGATTCGATTCGGGCCGCCATAGATGGCCAGGGGGACGTGAAGCTTGTGACTCCTAGAGTCAAGATCGAGCTTCTCGACCTCGATTGCCTCACAGTCAGCGAAGAAGTGACATCCTCCATCAAACGCGAGGCTGGAGAGGAAGGAGCTGGCGAGGTGAAAACCACACTCTTCCCTCCTAACACAAGGGAGCAGAGGAGAGCCGTGGTGGAGCTGGATGAGGCACCAGCATCCAAAATCCTCAAGTCTGGTCGAGTCCGGGTAGGAATGATAAGTGCCCGAGTGCGAAGGTGGACTGAGGTGACACGCTGCTACCGGTGCCTAGGCTACGACCACACAAGGCGTAGCTGCAAGGGTCCGGACCGGAGCACCAGCTGCTGGAAGTGTGGACAGGTTGGGCACCGGGCAGCAGACTGCTCTGCGCAGGCTCAGTGCATATGATGCACTGAGAAACATGGCGTGAATGACGCCAAGCATCTGATGGGATCGAGTACGTGTCAAGTTTTCAGAGACGCACTCGATGCCAAAAAAAGCAGGGTAGGACATGAGAGTCCTTCAAGGCAACCTGCAGGGCTGCAGAGCTGCGGACGACCTCCTCACGCAACTAGTCCGCGAACATAAGGCTCAGATTATATTGATCAGCGAGCCTTATAGGGGGAGGAACTCGTCCGCTTGGCTAGCAGATGCTACGGGGTACGCGGCGATCTGGATCGCTGACGGGCAGAGGGCTCGCATCGGCGCCCGCGGCTCAGGCAACGGTCACGTGTGGGTGACATACGGAGAGATCACCTTTGTGAGCTGCTACCTGTCTCCGAATGACTCAATGCAGGAATTCGGAGTCAAACTTAGCTCACTAGAAGACTCTCTCCGCGGCATCGCTGGCAATGTCATCGTAGGGGGTGACTTTAATGCAAGGGCATTGGAGTGGAGTATGCCTACCGAAAACACTCGCGGACGGCGCATAGTCGAGATGGCATCGAGGTTGGGTTTGTTGGTGTTGAATACGGGTTCGACGCCAACATTCCGAAGGCCCGGTTTTGGCGAATCCATTCCCGATGTCACCATGGCATCGGAGAGACTTGCGGCACTCGTCAGCGATTGGAGGGTGATGGAAGATTACACTGCAAGTGATCATAACTACATCACCTTCCAAATTGCTGAGAGCAGGCAAAGACGCCAAGGCTCTTCCTGTAAGTGGCAAGGCTGGAATGCCGCTAAACTTAACAGGGACGAGATGGTCGCATCGCTCGTTTCGAGTTTGGGAGGGGAGCCTCTAACATCTGGGTCCCCAGTGACTCGTGCAGCAGCAGAGGCCGCTGCTGACAGCGGCCTCTGCTGCTGCACGGCCTCTGCCTGCGCGGCCTCTGCTGCTGCATGGGGTGGATTCGCAGGGCGTGTGAGGCTTCAATGCCCAAATGGAAACCCTTTCGCAGGAGGCAACATGCGTACTGGTGGAACGATGAAATCGCCGAACTGCGACGCATCGCTTTGGCGTGCAGGCGCAGGGCACAGCGAGCCAGAAATAGGCCGGGAGTGGCAGAGCTATCTGCTGCTCACATTGCGGCAAAGAGGGAGCTGACCAAGGCCATCACAAGGAGTAAACGTGCCAAATGGCAGGCTCTTTGTGAGGAGGTCAATTCAGACCCGTGGGGAGATGGCTACAAATTGGTCACTCGCAGACTTGGCTGTATGCGATCTAGCACTCTCATGGACGCGATATCCATGGAGCATATCGTTGGTTCGCTGTTCCCGGTGCACCCGCCAAGGATTGATGGGCCCATATTCGTTAACCAGGCGGCTGTTCCTCTTTTTACGGACGAGGAGCTAAACAGTGCGGTGTCCAGGATTAAGAACCGGAAGGCCCCAGGGCCTGACGGAGTGCCGGTCGAGGCGCTTAAAGTCGTGACGGAGAGTCAACCGCGTCTATTATTGGATTTGTATAATTCATGTTTAGTCGCGGGGGTGTTCCCGTCGCGGTGGAAAGTGGCTCGACTAGTACTTGTAGATAAGGAGAAGGGGAACCTGGGCTGCCCATCGGCATACCAACCGCTGCGCATGCTGGACACTGCTGGGAAGCTTCTCGAAGGGTTACTAAAGCCGCGATTGCTTTCAGCTGTGAGATCAGCCGGTGATCTTTCTTGCAGGCAGCACGGCTTCCGGAGGGGTCATTCAACAATCGATGCCATCTCAGAGGTTGTTGGGGCTGTAGCAAGAGCGGAAGAGGCATGTTACCGGGCCAGACCGGTCGTCTTGCTGGTAACGCTTGACGTGCAAAACGCCTTCAACTCGGCGAGGTGGACGGACATCCTTCGGGCCCTTGAAGGGAGGTTCCGTATTCCTGGCTACTTGCTGGCCATGATGTGGGACTACCTCAGTGACCGATGGTTGCTCTATGACACTGAGGACGGAGTCAGAAGGAGGCCTGTCACCTCAGGTGCGGCACAGGGGTCGATCTTAGGACCTGACCTCTGGAACATCATGTACGATGATCTGCTGCGCCTGGAAATGCCTGCGGATATGTTCCTGGTAGGTTACGCTGATGACGTCGCCGCTGTGATCACTTCTAGATCTGCCGATCTCGCTCAACTTAGACTTAACCAAGTTATGAGAAGGGTGGATCGGTGGATGACTGAGCACGGCCTCCAGCTGGCAGTCTCAAAGACAGAGATTGTCATGCTGACGAAGCGGAGGATACCAACTGTCATACCCATGACGGTTGGCTCCGTCGGGGTCCAGACCAGGAAGTCGGTCAGGTATCTGGGAGTGACACTGGACACCAAGCTGAAGTATTGGGATCATATCCGCAGGGCATGTGACAGGGCTCTGGTAGTCGTCACTTCGCTGAGTAGGCTAATGGCCAACGTTGGCGGACCCAGTGAGACGAGACGGAGACTGCTGATGGTGACGACCAATTCCATCTTGCTATATGGCGCCGAAATTCGGGGTGATGCACTTCGAACTTGGAAGTTCCAGAAGCGCATCGCCAGTGTCCAGCGCAGGGGTGCCCTGCGAATCGCGTGTAGCTACCGCACGGTCTCAGAAGAGGCTGTGATGGTTGTATCGGGAGTAATCTCGATCGATCTGCTAGCGCGAGAACGCAAGGAGGGGTACCTCTTTCGCTCAGAGCTGGACAGAACTGAAGCTTTGACGCACGCGCGTACACTGACCCTCCAACTTTGGCAACAACGCTGGAGTGAAAGTGATAAAGGACGCTGGACGGCTAAGCTAATTGGTCTTATTGAGCCTTGGCTTAGCCGGAGCCACGGAGAGGTAAACTTTTACCTTTGTCAATTTTTGACAGGGCACGGTTACTTCAGGAAATACCTGAACAGAATGGGTAAGGTGGTCACACCGTACTGGCGGTACTGTGTGACTGAGCTTGATGATGCTCAGCACACATTCTTTATGTGCAGTCGCTTCGTAAGTTTGAGGCGCACCATTGTGTCCACGATCGGCCTGGTAGCACCTGAGACGATCGTGGATGCAATGCTGCGAAACGAGGAAAGCTGGCGCGCAGTCTCAACGTACGTTAAGAAAGTGCTGCGTATAAAGCGGGAGGAGGGTTGCCTTACCGACCCATAAGCTGTGGTAGTTCTTGAAGTCCGTGGTTACCAATGGGTGAGTCAGCACGACCGGGTCGAAGCAGTGCTTAGGCGGGTCCCGACTCGGAACTTCGTGGGCTTGTAGATGGTCCTTTTTTTTAGTGAGTCAAACCTCACATACCCCGTGGTGATAGGTTACCCGGGGATCTGGTATGCAGATTTTTTTTTGCCATCTACACTAGGGAAAAAAAAAAATATTGCTCTAAGTAATTTGTAAAGAGCAATATGCACAAAGTGCAATAATATATCATAATGCATGTACAGTGTCAATGTACGCACTAAGCATTTGCTCTAATTAATTTGTAAAGAGCAATATGCACAAAGTGCAATAATATTAAAACTAGAGCAATGTACGCGATATATAATTGTGCTTGCTTGACTCCTCAATGAAATATGTGAAAGTAATCAAAATAAATAAGTCAGGTTAGCAATGTGCAATTTGTCGATTCACTAAACATTTTATAGGTAAGCAAAATTACGCATTGCAATTTTAAGTCAATGAAAATAATGTATATAAACATAGGTAATTCAATAAAAATTTCATTCGGTCTAGTGACAATCAAACAGTCTTTTAAAATAACTTTACATCGGAACATTGGCCCTTCGAACCGGATTTCCAACATGGGCTAGCAGCTGCAAGAAGTAAACATTAAGCAGGTCCAACGTGTCGTTTCAAATTTTAAAAACCGCTAGAAAACTAATTTTCGAAGAAATTGTCTTTGAGTAACAAAAAAGTGTGGAAAGACGTAATACACTCTTTTGCAGAATCATATCAACCATTCCTTATCCAAAGCAACAAAACTCAACTATAACACAAATTATGAAAATGTTCAGTGCTGGTAACACTTTGCGAACGAAGCAGCAATAAGTTTACCATAACAAGCTCATACTTAAATCAACTTATCCTTTGAATTTCGTTCTCATCGCAGGATTTCATCGAAAGTTTCAGCGGTTAAACGTTGTTTGAGGCTGCCATCCGAAAAATGTTCAAAACTCGGAAAATTTAAAAATCGATTTTTTATTTTTATTGCAAATGCTTTGCATATGAGAACGTAATTTGAAGCATCTGTTGGTGCAATATTAACGGAAATGGCACATTGCTGGTTAGCCTGTGTCAGCAGCAAAGCAAAATACATACCAAATCTGCTTCACGTTAAGTTAAACCCAACCAGTAAATTTCGTTTCGATTGAATCACTGCGCTGGAAGGTATACGGGTGAAAAGAATTTTAGGGCTACCACCCTCAAAACTTTTCAAATTTTTAAAACGTTAATATTTGCTGTTAATTTTCATTGCAGGATCATTATCAATTGGAAATCTAATGACATAATCGCTCAGTAAAGGAATTCCACCAAATTACAAAAATGGTCATAGCTGGCAGCCCTTTCATGATTTTTGTACGAAATTCCTACGAAATTTACTTCACATTAAGGTCCATTTACTGCATGAGCTTCGTTTTGATTTCTACACTGGACCGGAAGTTATAGGGACAAAGCTTTATTTTGCTGAGCAAATTTGCAAGATTTATGAGACAAAAATCACCATAGCTGTCAGCTCTATACTAATTTTTCAACCAAATTTTCACCAAATGTTACATAGAGTAACATCCAAGTATTGTGTAAATTTGATGGCTGAATCGGAAGTTATAGGCCAAAAAGTGTTTTTTTTTCCTCAGTAGTTTTTCAAGATAGTACCATTGCCACAGGGTTGCCCGCATTTCAAAATCACTTCTATCAAACTTTGTCCTAGCTAATACCAACATATTATGTAAATTTCGTTATGATCGAATTATCTGGTCGTCAGTTCTCGTGAGCAGAACTTTCGAATGCTGAAAATAGAGGTAATTTGGTGATGGGTTGCCGTTCTTATGCAAATCGGAACTTTGAAAATTTTATCTTGAGATGAAGGACACAGGATAAAATTTATCAAAGATTTGAAATTTTTGTCAAAAATCAAAAATTTTTCAGGAAGGTCAATGATTTGAAGGATTTTTTTTCAGCAGCCTGCCACAGCTACACGGTTACCCACTTAATGCTGCAAATCTATATGTGCCAAATTTTAGTCAACATCAATACGCTCTGTAATTTTCACGATGATCCATTACTTTTCTTGCAAGTAATGACAAATCAAAATTTGGAAAAAATTCCTTGCCTACTTTTAGGCACCCTGCACCCACACACGGATCAAAATTTCCAATTCTTTATCATAGACAAGCTTAGAACATAATTAGTTTTCATTCCCAATACTTTTCTTTAACAAAAATTTACACTGCTTGGAAATATAGGAGCTCCTCAAAATTCACTAAAACGCTCGCCGCCGCCAAAAGGTTTAAAATATCTGAATTTGAGAAAGTCATGGACCTACCTATTATATACATCTACGTTCTCCGAAAATTTCAGCTCAATCGGATAGGCCACTCCAGAGATTATCTCCCTTAATCATTTTGCTGATATATATATATATATATATATATATATATATATATATATATATATATATATATATATATATATATCTATATATATATATATATATATATATATATATATATATATATATATATATATATATATATATATATATATATATATATATATATATATATATATATATATATATATATATATATATATATATATGTAAAGTAACACATACAGTATTGTAGTGTATGCATTACTTTAGTTTGCTGACTTTGCATCTCGCAACCTCGGGCATCGACCGAATGACTAAACGTCACTGAATTCCATAAAGTCGATGCGTCGTCATAAAACGAAAGGAGGTGTCAGTTGCAAATCAGAACTCAATTGAGAAAGAAATATAAGAAAGAATTATTGTACGTTAGAAAATACTCTGCAGACAAATAACAGTAAATGTTGTTTCTTTGTTTACAGTGTATTTGTTACAGTGTAAAGTAACACATACAGTATTGTAGTGTGTGCATTACTTTAGTTTGCTGACTTTGCATCTCGCAACCTCGGGCATCGACCGAATGACTAAACGTCACTGAATTCCATAAAGTCGATGCGTCGTCATAAAACGACAGGAGGTGTGAGTTGCAGGTCAGAACTCAATTGAGAAAGACATATAAGAAAGAATTATTGTGCGTTAGAAAATACACTGTGGACAAATAACAGTAAATGTTGTTTCTTTGTTTACAGGTAAGATTTGTATAATTAATATTAAGTTAGATATTAAAATTATTTGTATTTGATTAAATAACTAATAAAATACTTTGTTTACAGAGAAACGCAATTTTGTAATTTGATACAGTAATATAAAGATACACATTATAAAACAACATTTTAGTTATAAAAATGGAAAAATTACAATTTAAAATTGAAGTGAAAGCACCGACGGATCCAAAAACGAATATTATATGTTTAATTGAAATCGGAACACCAGATGGAAGAATTTATCAAGTTCCAATTGAATATCAACCTTTAGCAGATCATAAAGTATTATTGAAGAATAGTATTGTGAAAAATGTGATCAAAAATTTGAAATTGAGAAATCAATATAGGATAATATGGATTCATGTAACGGCAGATTTACGATGCTTTCTGGATGACAGTGATAATGTAGTTATAGGTGATTATTATCCAGAAGAAATTATCACTAAAAATATAGAAGAACAACCAATTAGATCTAGAAATGAAGAAACAAACAGAAATTTGAAGAAGATAACGGATAATTTTGTCATCGAAAAATTTTCAAGTAAGAACTGTAATGCATTGCAATGGATAGATACTTTTGAAAAAGAATGCACTCGTTTACAAAAAATTATCTGAGAAAATGAGTAGAAAACTTATCAAACAAATTCATGAAGATTACTGTCATATAGGGGTGAAACAACTACAAAATAAAATTGCGCCATTTTATACAGCAAATCGATTGGTAGAGAATATACAGAAAATTTGCAAAAATTGTGAAATATGCATAAAGAATAAAACTAGAGGTCAACATAAATTCGGTTTAATGTCACATTTAGGACCAGCAGAAAGACCTTTTGAGATAATGTCAATTGATACTATTGGAGGATTTGGTGGGTCTAGATCCACAAAAACATATTTACATCTTTTAGTTGACCATTTCACTAGATATGCATTTATTTTAACCTCCAAAACTCAAAATGCAAATGATTTCATAAAATTGATAGAAAATGCTACAGATATCGATAGAATTGGTTTAATTTTAGCCGATCAATATCCAGGAATAAATTCAAAAGAATTTAAGAAGTTTTTAAATGACAAACAGATTCAACTGATTTTCACTTCTGTTAATACACCATTTTCTAATGGTCTAAATGAGAGATTGAATCAAACAATTGTTAACAAGATAAGATGTAGAATTAATGAAAATAAAAATAAAATAGCATGGACAACAGTAGCACATGAATGCATACAAAAATACAATGAAACAGAACACACAGTAACTGGATTTACACCCAAGTATCTATTATTTGGAATAGATATTACAACTCTACCTAAAGAATTAAAGCAAGTTAAGAATTGTAATAATCTAATAAGAGATAGAAAAATAGCTTTAGAAAATACAAAAAGATCACATGATTACAACAAAGCTATCTTTGATAAGAATCGAAAATATGTAACATTTAACAGTGGAGACATGGTATATGTTGAAAATGGCAATAAACTAAATAGAAAAAAAATTAGATGAGATAAGAATAGGTCTTTTTAAGATAATTGAAAAAATATCAAACTCAATTTATAAAGTAGATACAGGATATAAAAAAGCGGAATCGAATTTGTTTCACATTACGAAACTCATTCCAGCTCCTAAAATTACATAATATATAGAGGGGAATTAGATTTTGGTTGAAATGAAATGTTAGATGATAATACTAGCTTAAGAATATGATTGTGAAAAAATTTTATAAGTAAAATTTTCTTTGAGGGAGGGAGATGTAAAGTAACACATACAGTATTGTAGTGTCTGCATTACTTTAGTTTGCTGACTTTGCATCTCGCAACCTCGGACATCGACCGAATGACTAAACGTCACTGAATTCCATAAAGTCGATGCGTCGTCATAAAACGACAGGAGGTGTCAGTTGCAAATCAGAACTCAATTGAGAAAGACATATAAGAAAGAATTATTGTACCTTAGAAAATACACTGCAGACAAATAACAGTAAATGTTGTTTCTTTGTTTACAGTGTATTTGTTACAGTGTAAAGTAACACATACAGTATTGTAGTGTGTGCATTACTTTAGTTTGCTGACTTTGCATCTCGCAACCTCGGGCATCGACCGAATGACTAAACGTCACTGAATTCCATAAAGTCGATGCGTCGTCATAAAACGACAGGAGGTGTGAGTTGCAGGTCAGAACTCAATTGAGAAAGACATATAAGAAAGAATTATTGTGCGTTAGAAAATACACTGTGGACATATAACAGTAAATGTTGTTTCTTTGTTTTCAGGTAAGATTTGTATAATTAATATTAAGTTAGATATTAAAATTATTTGTATTTGATTAAATAACTAATAAAATACTTTGTTTACAGAGAAACGCAATTTTGTAATTTGATACAGTAATATAAAGATACACATTATATATATATATATATATATATATATATATATATATATATATATATATATATATATATATATATATATATATATATATATATATATATATATATATAAAGAAACGAGTTTAATACTATTGTTCTTCGAACATTAGTAAAAAACCGCTGGAAGCACTAATGTTCGAAGAACAGTAGAAGAATCGAGCAGATTTTGAGTGCATATTCTACCACACGAGCTGCTTATTACAGCCAAACTGTTTCAAACGCCAGGTTTTACTTTGGTCTTATAACTCATATTATTGAAAGGTTTCAGATATAACCAGTGGCCAGTGTTATCACCTTACTACACTTGTAGTAAATTTACTACATTTTTTCGGCCTTTGCCGTTTTTGCTACTTCACTACTCAAATTGTTAAATCTACTACATATTGTATCGAGAATGTAATATTGAAGAAGATTTAAGCGTTGGGCACACAGAACGCTACCGGACAGTGATACACAGTCGTTCAGTAATTTGGCTATGCCGAAGCAGAAGAGAAATTGAAAAGCAGCAATAGAGACTCAGAATTAGAAGAAGCCATCAATGAAGTGAAAAGAAGCATAAAACATTTTTATATTGAGCTATGTGATCAAACTTTAAAACGTTTGATTTCAAAGATGAGAAGCTTCATATATGTTAGAATATATTAACTCCAAAAAACTAATGAGTGGTGAGTTGCCTACTATACTTCGTATTTTCCGTGCTTTTCCGTTTGCAACAAAATGTGATTTAGAAACTCTAAACAACGAATGGTGATTGCTTATTAGCAGTAATATTAAATATGGTCAATGTGATGACCTGGTAAATCTTTGGAGTTCACTGAGTAGAAAAGAAAATGTTTTAGAGCAAAGTTGCTTTAAGAATTTAGCTCATTACATGCTTACACTTTTATCCTTGCCACATAGCAGTGCAGTAGCGGAGAGGAAATTTTCTGAAATGCAGAATATTAAAACTGATAAAAGGAACAAACTCAGTATTCAAACAGTCTCATCGGTTTTGTTCGCCAGATAACTATTAAGCGATGAAAAAATATATGAACCTTCAAATGACTTGATACATTTTTTTAGCAAGTTTAAAGTTTTTGAAGGTTCTTATGTAGAGAAGTAAAAAATGTATGTATGTACACATGTTTTTGAAAAATAATGATTTATTTACTCATAAAGGTTATTGATTTGTGATCATGTTGGCCAAATAAATCATATGATGACAACCATGATCACAAATCAATAACTTTTATGAGTAAATTATTTCCATGGATATAAGTCGGAGATGTTAAAATTTGTCACAACCAGCGTAAATAAATTTAATGATTTCCAACTGCAAGTGGTCACACCAGTCCAGTATGCACTGTGTGCTGGTGTCTGATGAGAATCAGTGCATGCTTTCGAAACCACTTTGTCAAATAAAATTTTCAAGATAAATAATTTTTTTTTTCAATTTAAACGTCACTGAATTCCATAAAGTCGATGCGTCGTCATAAAACGACAGGAGGTGTGAGTTGCAGGTCAGAACTCAATTGAGAAAGACATATAAGAAAGAATTATTGTGCGTTAGAAAATACACTGTGGACAAATAACAGTAAATGTTGTTTCTTTGTTTACAGGTAAGATTTGTATAATTAATATTAAGTTAGATATTAAAATTATTTGTATTTGATTAAATAACTAATAAAATACTTTGTTTACAGAGAAACGCAATTTTGTAATTTGATACAGTAATATAAAGATACACATTATAAAACAACATTTTAGTTATAAAAATGGAAAAATTACAATTTAAAATTGAAGTGAAAGCACCGACGGATCCAAAAACGAATATTATATGTTTAATTGAAATCGGAACACCAGATGGAAGAATTTATCAAGTTCCAATTGAATATCAACCTTTAGCAGATCATAAAGTATTATTGAAGAATAGTATTGTGAAAAATGTGATCAAAAATTTGAAATTGAGAAATCAATATAGGATAATATGGATTCATGTAACGGCAGATTTACGATGCTTTCTGGATGACAGTGATAATGTAGTTATAGGTGATTATTATCCAGAAGAAATTATCACTAAAAATATAGAAGAACAACCAATTGGATCTAGAAATGAAGAAACAAACAGAAATTTGAAGAAGATAACGGATAATTTTGTCATCGAAAAATTTTCAAGTAAGAACTGTAATGCATTGCAATGGATAGATACTTTTGAAAAAGAATGCACTCGTTTACAAAAAATTATCTGAGAAAATGAGTAGAAAACTTATCAAACAAATTCATGAAGATTACTGTCATATAGGGGTGAAACAACTACAAAATAAAATTGCGCCATTTTATACAGCAAATCGATTGGTAGAGAATATACAGAAAATTTGCAAAAATTGTGAAATATGCATAAAGAATAAAACTAGAGGTCAACATAAATTCGGTTTAATGTCACATTTAGGACCAGCAGAAAGACCTTTTGAGATAATGTCAATTGATACTATTGGAGGATTTGGTGGGTCTAGATCCACAAAAACATATTTACATCTTTTAGTTGACCATTTCACTAGATATGCATTTATTTTAACCTCCAAAACTCAAAATGCAAATGATTTCATAAAATTGATAGAAAATGCTACAGATATCGATAGAATTGGTTTAATTTTAGCCGATCAATATCCAGGAATAAATTCAAAAGAATTTAAGAAGTTTTTAAATGACAAACAGATTCAACTGATTTTCACTTCTGTTAATACACCATTTTCTAATGGTCTAAATGAGAGATTGAATCAAACAATTGTTAACAAGATAAGATGTAGAATTAATGAAAATAAAAATAAAATAGCATGGACAACAGTAGCACATGAATGCATACAAAAATACAATGAAACAGAACACACAGTAACTGGATTTACACCCAAGTATCTATTATTTGGAATAGATATTACAACTCTACCTAAAGAATTAAAGCAAGTTAAGAATTGTAATAATCTAATAAGAGATAGAAAAATAGCTTTAGAAAATACAAAAAGATCACATGATTACAACAAAGCTATCTTTGATAAGAATCGAAAATATGCAACATTTAACAGTGGAGACATGGTATATGTTGAAAATGGCAATAAACTAAATAGAAAAAAAATTAGATGAGATAAGAATAGGTCTTTTTAAGATAATTGAAAAAATATCAAACTCAATTTATAAAGTAGATACAGGATATAAAAAAGCGGAATCGAATTTGTTTCACATTACGAAACTCATTCCAGCTCCTAAAATTACATAATATATAGAGGGGAATTAGATTTTGGTTGAAATGAAATGTTAGATGATAATACTAGCTTAAGAATATGGTTGTGAAAAAATTTTATAAGTAAAATTTTCTTTGAGGGAGGGAGATGTAAAGTAACACATACAGTATTGTAGTGTCTGCATTACTTTAGTTTGCTGACTTTGCATCTCGCAACCTCGGGCATCGACCGAATGACTAAACGTCACTGAATTCCATAAAGTCGATGCGTCGTCATAAAACGACAGGAGGTGTCAGTTGCAAATCAGAACTCAATTGAGAAAGACATATAAGAAAGAATTATTGTACCTTAGAAAATACACTGCAGACAAATAACAGTAAATGTTGTTTCTTTGTTTACAGTGTATTTGTTACAGTGTAAAGTAACACATACAGTATTGTAGTGTGTGCATTACTTTAGTTTGCTGACTTTGCATCTCGCAACCTCGGGCATCGACCGAATGACTAAACGTCACTGAATTCCATAAAGTCGATGCGTCGTCATAAAACGACAGGAGGTGTGAGTTGCAGGTCAGAACTCAATTGAGAAAGACATATAAGAAAGAATTATTGTGCGTTAGAAAATACACTGTGGACATATAACAGTAAATGTTGTTTCTTTGTTTACAGGTAAGATTTGTATAATTAATATTAAGTTAGATATTAAAATTATTTGTATTTGATTAAATAACTAATAAAATACTTTGTTTACAGAGAAACGCAATTTTGTAATTTGATACAGTAATATAAAGATACACATTATATATATATATATATATATATATATATATATATATATATATATATATATATATATATATATATATATATATATATATATATATATATATATATAGAAACGAGTTTAATACTATTGTTCTTCGAACATTAGTAAAAAACCGCTGGAAGCACTAATGTTCGAAGAACAGTAGAAGAATCGAGCAGATTTTGAGTGCATATTCTACCACACGAGCTGCTTATTACAGCCAAACTGTTTCAAACGCCAGGTTTTACTTTGGTCTTATAACTCATATTATTGAAAGGTTTCAGATATAACCAGTGGCCAGTGTTATCACCTTACTACACTTGTAGTAAATTTACTACATTTTTTCGGCCTTTGCCGTTTTTGCTACTTCACTACTCAAATTGTTAAATCTACTACATATTGTATCGAGAATGTAATATTGAAGAAGATTTAAGCGTTGGGCACACAGAACGCTACCGGACAGTGATACACAGTCGTTCAGTAATTTGGCTATGCCGAAGCAGAAGAGAAATTGAAAAGCAGCAATAGAGACTCAGAATTAGAAGAAGCCATCAATGAAGTGAAAAGAAGCATAAAACATTTTTATATTGAGCTATGTGATCAAACTTTAAAACGTTTGATTTCAAAGATGAGAAGCTTCATATATGTTAGAATATATTAACTCCAAAAAACTAATGAGTGGTGAGTTGCCTACTATACTTCGTATTTTCCGTGCTTTTCCGTTTGCAACAAAATGTGATTTAGAAACTCTAAACAACGAATGGTGATTGCTTATTAGCAGTAATATTAAATATGGTCAATGTGATGACCTGGTAAATCTTTGGAGTTCACTGAGTAGAAAAGAAAATGTTTTAGAGCAAAGTTGCTTTAAGAATTTAGCTCATTACATGCTTACACTTTTATCCTTGCCACATAGCAGTGCAGTAGCGGAGAGGAAATTTTCTGAAATGCAGAATATTAAAACTGATAAAAGGAACAAACTCAGTATTCAAACAGTCTCATCGGTTTTGTTCGCCAGATAACTATTAAGCGATGAAAAAATATATGAACCTTCAAATGACTTGATACATTTTTTTAGCAAGTTTAAAGTTTTTGAAGGTTCTTATGTAGAGAAGTAAAAAATGTATGTATGTACACATGTTTTTGAAAAATAATGATTTATTTACTCATAAAGGTTATTGATTTGTGATCATGTTGGCCAAATAAATCATATGATGACAACCATGATCACAAATCAATAACTTTTATGAGTAAATTATTTCCATGGATATAAGTCGGAGATGTTAAAATTTGTCACAACCAGCGTAAATAAATTTAATGATTTCCAACTGCAAGTGGTCACACCAGTCCAGTATGCACTGTGTGCTGGTGTCTGATGAGAATCAGTGCATGCTTTCGAAACCACTTTGTCAAATAAAATTTTCAAGATAAATAATTTTTTTTTTCAATTTTAATCATCCCGCAAAACATTTCCAATTTATTTACTGTTAATTGTTCTAGAACTGAAAAATTCATTTGTTATTGTATATTTGTTTTGTTATCTTTGGGCTAGAAAACAGATTTCACCAGCATATGACGTTTTTAATTTAAATTAAACTGATTTTGAAATTTTACTACAAAAGGCCCTAATTTACTACATATTTTTCGCCATATCTACTTCAGAAATATATTTCGGCGATGACATCACTGAGTGGCATGAATTTCAAAGTTTATGAGAGCAACATTTGTTAATTATATTCGCTATCAGTTGCTTATTTCACAAAAATTTTCAAAGCAGCATCTCATAAAACATCAATGAAGAAAATGCTCAGTGCCTGCAGCACTGTAATTGAAGTTGGTGTTTGGGGCTGCGATCTGAAAAATTTGCAGAACTTTGGGAATTGAAACATTGGTTTTTTATTATCATTATACATGTTTGCGGTATGAATACTAATTGTAAGCATTTATTGATACAAAAGTAGCACAGCCGACTCGTGGTGGCAGCCTTATGCCAGTTCAAAGCCAAGAATGCATCGCATCTGCTTCACGTTGTTATATAACATTCGAGGTTATAGGAGTATAAAGAAATTTAGGGTTACCTGCAGCGAGTTTTTTTTAAATAATCGAAAATCTAATATTTTCTGTTTATTGTCACGACAATATCATTACCATTTGAAAATTCTACGATAAATCCGCTAAGTAAATATATTGCAATTAAACACAAAACCAACAATAACTGGCAACAATTCAACCAAATTTGGCCTAAATAATGTCTACAATAGGTTTCATTAATTGTATGAAATTCGTATTGATTTCATGACTGCACTGGAAGTTATAAGGCAAAAAGTTTTATTATCGAATTTGTCAACCGAATTTCCATCAAACAGAGTTTAGAGTAAGGTTTAGCTACTGTATCAATTTCATGAAAATCTGGTTACTTATTCACATTTCAAAGGGCAAAAGCAGTTTTTTTTTCTTTGTAATTTTTCAAGATGGCACCACTTGCACAGAGTTTCCCACATTTCAAAATCGCTTCTATCAGACCTGGTCCTACTTAAATCCGATGCATTCTGTTAATTTCAGTTGTATCTGATTATTGGTTCGTGAGTTCCCGTGAACAGAAATTTTTGATGCTACAAATATATGTTAACTGGGAAAGGGTTACCGTTCTTGTCCGACATGAAATTTCCAAAGTTTTACTTTGAACGTGTAGATAAAGCATAAGATTTGTATACAGATTGGTTTTATTGTAAGAAACGGACATGTTTTAGGATATTCGATGGTTTGAATGTTTTCACTATCACATTTTTATTTTTTCAAATTTAAGACACTAAAATTATCATAGCTGGCAGCTCCAACCGAATTCTACCAAACGTGGTTTGAAGTAAGGTCCAGCTACTGTATGAATTTCGTCAAAATCGAACGATTGAATCAGAATTTATAGGGCTAAAAGCAGCTATCTTTTTCAGTGATTTTTCACGATGGCACCACTGGCACAGAATCGCCCGCATTTCAAAATCACTTCTATCAGACCTGGTCCTATTTAAGGCCAATACATTCTGAAAATTTCAATTAATTTTGCTTATCGGATCGTGAGTTTCCGTGAACAGAAATTTTTGATGCTAAAAATATAGGTAAATTGGGCAAGGGTTACCAGGCGTGCCCGTTACACCATATCAAATTTTTTTTTTGTCTATGTAAACAAAGCACAAGATTTACATATGAGAGGCTTCGTTTTGAAGAAACGGTATTTTTTCAAGAGAGACGATGATTTGGAGGTTTTTACTTTCAGTGCCTGCCCTAGCTACAGGGTTGCCAGCACGCTCATTAAAAGTTACACTAATCTACAACTAAATAATATCAATATAATGATTGAATAGCTCTGTCAAAAGTTATCACAATTTAAAATTTTTTAAATTTTCCCGTTCTCTTTTCAGACCCCCAGTGCACACATAGGGTTAAAAAATTCCAAAACATTATCCGATTCACATGTAAAACACGTTCGAAATTTATTTCGTCAACTTTATTTTTGCAAAAATTATTTGTGTACGGAATAGGTATATTAAAAATATCACTAAAATGGCCGCTGGCGCCAAAGGTTTAAAGATAATTGACATAAAGTAAGACCTGCATATACACCAATGTATTCTGCATATACACCAATATATCCTGAAAGTTTCAGCTCAATCGGATGGCGCGTTCTCGAGATTATCTCACTGAAATTTTTTGATGATATATATATATATATATATATATATATATATATATATATATATATATATATATATACATATATATATATATATATACATATATATATATATATATATATATATATATATATATATATATATATATATATATATATATATATATATATATATATATATATATATAAATATATATATATATATGGAAATATGAATTTTTGGCCGAATCGATTTTAATACTAATTTTCTTGGAACATTAGTAATAATCTTTTGTAGTCAGATTGGCAACTACCTGATCAAATAAACTCTCGGGATCTTTTCGAACGAAGACGAAACAACAAAGAATGGAAAGCGAAACAACTCTATAGCAAGTATTTTTTTTTTACTTGCGGAACAAAACCATTGCGCTCTTCTTAGTTTTATTGCAAATGTTTTGCATATGAATATGTAATTTGAAGCATCTGTTGATGCAAAAGTTACGAAAATAGCTAAAGCTGGTTATCCTGTGTCAGCAGCAAAGCAAAATATAAAATCTGCTTCACGTTAAACTTAACCCAACCAATAAATTTCGTTTCGATTGAATCACGAAGTTAATCGGGTGAAAAAAAATTTTAGGGTAACCAACCTCAAAACTTTTGAAATTTTTAAAGCGTTAATTTTTGTTATTAATTTTCATTGCAGGGTCGTTCCCATTTGCAAATCTAATGACATAATCGCGCAGTAAAGAAATTCCAAAAAATTACAAATATGGTCATAGCTGGCAGCCCTTTCATGATTTTTGTACGAAATTTAGATGACGTTTGGCTCACATCAAAATCTGTTTACTGCATAAACTTCATTTTGATATCATGACTGCACCGGAAGTTATAGGGAAAAAAGCTTTATTTTTCTGAGCAAATTTGCAAGATTTAGGAGACTAAAATCACCATAGCTGGCAACTCTATTCTAATTTTTCAGCCAAATTTTCATCAAATGTTACATTAAGTAAGATCCAAGTATTGTGTGAATTTTCTTTAAATCTGATGGCTGAATCGGAAGTTATAGGCCAAAAAGCTGTTTTTTTTTCTAAGTGATTTTTCAAGATGGCAACACTGCCACAGAGTTGCCCGCATTTCAAAATCACTTCTATCAGAACTTCCAACATGTCTTGTGAATTTCATTATGATCGGATAATTCGGTCGTCAGTTCCCGTGAACAGAACTTTCGAGTGCTGAAAATAGAGGTAATTTAGTGATGGGTTGCCGTTCTTGTGCAAATCGGAATTTTAAAAATTTCAAATTGACATGAAGCACAAACGTTAAAATTTATCAATGATTTTAATTTTTTGTCCAAAATCAAAAATTTTTAAGGAGGTTCAATGATTTGAAGGATTTTTTTTCAGGAGCCTGTCACAGCTATAGGGTTACTCGCACTACCTTGGAAATCCATGTGTATTTAACTTTAGTCAACATCAATACGCTCTGCAAATTTCACGATGATCCAATGTTTTGGTCAGAAGTAATGACAAATCAAAATTTGAAAAAAAATCCTTGCCTACTTTTAGGCACGTTATACCCATACACGGCTCAAAATTTCCAATTTTTTGTCATAGGCAAGCTTAAAACAATAAGTTTTTCAATCCCAATATTTTTTGCAACAAAAATTCACGCTGCTTGGAAATATAGGAGTACCTCAAAATTCACTAAAACGCTCACCGCCGCCAAAAGGTTAAGGATATCTGAATTTTAGCAAGTTGTGGATCTACCTACTAAATACATCTACGTTCTCCAAAAGTGTCAGCTCCAGAGATTATCTCCCTTAATCATTTTGATGATATATATATATCTATATATATATATATATATATATATATATATATATATATATATATATATATATATATATATATATATATATATATATATATATATATATATATATATATATATATATATATATATATATATATATATATAAAGAAATATGAATTTTCGGCGAGTTTAATACTCCGAAAATTAGATTAAACAATTAAACAATTCTATTTTAATTTGGTAATTTCACATTGACGTTTAGAAAAATCTTCTTTTGATAACCGGCAGAGAATTGTAGCAGTTTTGTATGAATGGGAGAGTTGCTAGCCTTAGCACAACTCAGAACCAGATTGTAACTCTAGCATTGATTGTTCCTCTAGCAAATGTTGGTTGCATTGATTGTTACTCTTCTGTTGCTTTGAACAAGGAATGGTTGATATGATTCTACAAAAAAGTGTATTACGTCTTTCCACATTTTTTTGTCACTCAAAGACAATTTCTTCGAAAATTAGTTTTCTAGCGTTTCAAGTGCGCTTAAGTTTTTTTTTTAATTGCTGGACGATCAAATATTCAAATTTAACTAAGCTCAGTGTATATCTAACTGATGTGACCACTTGCAGTGGGAGCCATTCATTCTATGAATTCTTCCATCTTATTGATTCTTTGCTCTCAGATATTCACCAGTATTCTGGGAAAATCACATCGAATATTAATAATTCTATTACCCCAAATTCACTTAGTTTCCATTCAATTTTACGTGCAAACGCGCATGCATCATTGAGTCGTCTTTGCTACTACCCTGTAAGATCCCATCAATCTTGCATGTTGCATATATACACATTCATAGCAAATTACATGTTTTTCATAAGTCCTAAAGCAGTAATGTGCCTACTAGCGGGCACATCAGGAAACTGTTACCAGTGTGCAACGTTATAAGATATCTTTATACATTTCCATAATAATTACATTAATTACAGTGAAAACGGATTCAACTTGAATCTAAAGTACTCCACGTGATTCACCCAATTCAATTTATTATTATACTCAACAACCTTTTATTCATTCAACATTTAACAAAAAACATTTAACAAAAAATACATATATATATATATATATATATATATATATATATATATATATATATATATATATATATATATATATATACATATATATATATATATATATATATATACATATATATATATATATATATATATATATATATATATATATATATATATATATATATATATATATATATATATAAATATATATATATATATATATGGAAATATGAATTTTTGGCCGAATCGATTTTAATACTAATTTTCTTGGAACATTAGTAATAATCTTTTGTAGTCAGATTGGCAACTACCTGATCAAATAAACTCTCGGGATCTTTTCGAACGAAGACGAAACAACAAAGAATGGAAAGCGAAACAACTCTATAGCAAGTATTTTTTTTTTACTTGCGGAACAAAACCATTGCGCTCTTCTTAGTTTTATTGCAAATGTTTTGCATATGAATATGTAATTTGAAGCATCTGTTGATGCAAAAGTTACGAAAATAGCTAAAGCTGGTTATCCTGTGTCAGCAGCAAAGCAAAATATAAAATCTGCTTCACGTTAAACTTAACCCAACCAATAAATTTCGTTTCGATTGAATCACGAAGTTAATCGGGTGAAAAAAAATTTTAGGGTAACCAACCTCAAAACTTTTGAAATTTTTAAAGCGTTAATTTTTGTTATTAATTTTCATTGCAGGGTCGTTCCCATTTGCAAATCTAATGACATAATCGCGCAGTAAAGAAATTCCAAAAAATTACAAATATGGTCATAGCTGGCAGCCCTTTCATGATTTTTGTACGAAATTTAGATGACGTTTGGCTCACATCAAAATCTGTTTACTGCATAAACTTCATTTTGATATCATGACTGCACCGGAAGTTATAGGGAAAAAAGCTTTATTTTTCTGAGCAAATTTGCAAGATTTAGGAGACTAAAATCACCATAGCTGGCAACTCTATTCTAATTTTTCAGCCAAATTTTCATCAAATGTTACATTAAGTAAGATCCAAGTATTGTGTGAATTTTCTTTAAATCTGATGGCTGAATCGGAAGTTATAGGCCAAAAAGCTGTTTTTTTTTCTAAGTGATTTTTCAAGATGGCAACACTGCCACAGAGTTGCCCGCATTTCAAAATCACTTCTATCAGAACTTCCAACATGTCTTGTGAATTTCATTATGATCGGATAATTCGGTCGTCAGTTCCCGTGAACAGAACTTTCGAGTGCTGAAAATAGAGGTAATTTAGTGATGGGTTGCCGTTCTTGTGCAAATCGGAATTTTAAAAATTTCAAATTGACATGAAGCACAAACGTTAAAATTTATCAATGATTTTAATTTTTTGTCCAAAATCAAAAATTTTTAAGGAGGTTCAATGATTTGAAGGATTTTTTTTCAGGAGCCTGTCACAGCTATAGGGTTACTCGCACTACCTTGGAAATCCATGTGTATTTAACTTTAGTCAACATCAATACGCTCTGCAAATTTCACGATGATCCAATGTTTTGGTCAGAAGTAATGACAAATCAAAATTTGAAAAAAAATCCTTGCCTACTTTTAGGCACGTTATACCCATACACGGCTCAAAATTTCCAATTTTTTGTCATAGGCAAGCTTAAAACAATAAGTTTTTCAATCCCAATATTTTTTGCAACAAAAATTCACGCTGCTTGGAAATATAGGAGTACCTCAAAATTCACTAAAACGCTCACCGCCGCCAAAGGATATCTGAATTTTAGCAAGTTGTGGATCTACCTACTAAATACATCTACGTTCTCCAAAAGTGTCAGCTCCAGAGATTATCTCCCTTAATCATTTTGATGATATATATATATCTATATATATATATATATATATATATATATATATATATATATATATATATATATATATATATATATATATATATATATATATATAATATATATATATATATATATATATATATATATATATATATATATATAGTATATATATATATATATATATATATATATATATATATATAAAGAAATATGAATTTTCGGCGAGTTTAATACTCCGAAAATTAGATTAAACAATTAAACAATTCTATTTTAATTTGGTAATTTCACATTGACGTTTAGAAAAATCTTCTTTTGATAACCGGCAGAGAATTGTAGCAGTTTTGTATGAATGGGAGAGTTGCTAGCCTTAGCACAACTCAGAACCAGATTGTAACTCTAGCATTGATTGTTCCTCTAGCAAATGTTGGTTGCATTGATTGTTACTCTTCTGTTGCTTTGAACAAGGAATGGTTGATATGATTCTACAAAAAAGTGTATTACGTCTTTCCACATTTTTTTGTCACTCAAAGACAATTTCTTCGAAAATTAGTTTTCTAGCGTTTCAAGTGCGCTTAAGTTTTTTTTTTAATTGCTGGACGATCAAATATTCAAATTTAACTAAGCTCAGTGTATATCTAACTGATGTGACCACTTGCAGTGGGAGCCATTCATTCTATGAATTCTTCCATCTTATTGATTCTTTGCTCTCAGATATTCACCAGTATTCTGGGAAAATCACATCGAATATTAATAATTCTATTACCCCAAATTCACTTAGTTTCCATTCAATTTTACGTGCAAACGCGCATGCATCATTGAGTCGTCTTTGCTACTACCCTGTAAGATCCCATCAATCTTGCATGTTGCATATATACACATTCATAGCAAATTACATGTTTTTCATAAGTCCTAAAGCAGTAATGTGCCTACTAGCGGGCACATCAGGAAACTGTTACCAGTGTGCAACGTTATAAGATATCTTTATACATTTCCATAATAATTACATTAATTACAGTGAAAACGGATTCAACTTGAATCTAAAGTACTCCACGTGATTCACCCAATTCAATTTATTATTATACTCAACAACCTTTTATTCATTCAACATTTAACAAAAAATACATTTTTTAAAAAATTATATTATTTACATCTCATATGATCAAAGATCTTGGATAGGTGTGCCCACAAGCTTCGGTTCATCGATTTTCGAATATCTGGGGTAGGTATGTAAATCGTTCTACAGTTGTTTCCAGTTTAAGTGCTACTGAAAACGAATATAGTCAAACAAAACTCGATCCACATCATCGTTTAGTAAATATTATAAAATCAGTCAAAAAAATCACACCGCTTGTAAATTACCTTCGAAAAGTAGATTTTGTCCATTGTTTTATGACTTTGATTAAAGAGTTTTTAGTGGAGATATAACTTATTGCAAGTGGAGATATAACTTATTGTAAAAGGTTTTTCATATTCGTTACAATAGCAACAAACGATCGATAGATCGGCAATCAATTCCACTTTTGCGAACCTTTTACTAAACAACCTTAGTATTCCAGCCAGAATTGGATAAATACATTACAATTTATGAATCAAACAATGCTTTGAACTGTGATTCTTACTTTTATTATAGTATGCAGAGTTTGAAATCTAAGAATATTCGTTAAGTCAATTTAAAATACTGTTGTGTTTTACCGTTAAAATACCTTCCGTGGGTTCGATATTCTTCACATTCGTGAAATAAAACAGTTTTTCTTTATCAACACTAATTACACTTTTATTCACACAAATATTTATAACACTAAATTCCGTACACTTTACTGATCGCACTATTATAAATTCTTTATCAATTTAATTATCGCACTTTAATTACTCGCACTTTATCGCTTTTAATTAATCGCACCCGGATACACTAGAATCGCTGTATCGCTTTTCAAAGTAACAGCCTTTACGCTGTCTTCGCCATCTACTGAATGAGTGTACCAAATTCTTACTTCTAACTCGCGTGTACAAACTTTCGCTTTGTACCAAAACTCACTATCAACTGATTCCGAAGACTCATCGCGGCGATATTTATATCCGGTCTGGTGAGATAAATTACTATTGCCTACATCTAGGCCTTTCCAGAAATGTGTTTTGAGTTCTGGATCGGTCTTCGAAATGACTAATGGGAAATTCCGTCGCCATGTGAAATGGGAAATGGGTCCGTGTATTAGGTTCTCAAAGTTTCTCAAACTGCCTTCTAGAGAGTTATTCTACGTTTTATTTACGATTGTTTTCGTTGTTTGAATACATGTATGAAATACATGTATGGAATGTATGTCGAGTATTTCCTCGCCGTTTCTAGCCGTTTCTGGCGCCGCCACAACGTCATACGGATCGTTTGACGTGCATGCAACACTACCCCCTCCTTAGACCTGTTCGTCCCGAACAGATTCGTCGTCAACATTTGTACAAGCTGGATGTATAACCTTCATTCTCGTTCGGTGCTTTCGATGTATCTGCCAGACAGCTTCACCACGCCGTTCGTCATACGATCCTTCCCACACCAAATTGTTTTTCGGAAATTCAACTAAATCCGGTCTCAAATTGAACAGCTTCTTTTCCGCTTTCTTCACTGCTTGACGAATACGGTTTAGCCATCGATGTTGCCACCGTTTTGAAACGTACTTCATTGTTGTTTTGTGGTCTTCCGGCGATATCCTAGATTTCGATCTAATACGCAGTCTTCGAGAAATATTGCCCATCACACATTTCCGCTCAGATCCGGATGCAAATTCCTTCCTTTTTTCGCTGCATTTGATGTCGCCCTGCGATACTTCTAATGGTTTTCCTTCTTTTTCGGCCAAAACGCCTACTCGTCTCGCAGCTACGCATGTGTGGTCATGTTGTTCTTCTGTTCGATGTCTCCATCCTGATCGACGAGCTAATGATACTTCGTCGCTCCTCCACTTGATTTTTCGCTCTCCCAAATCCAGGCTGAAACCATGAGAGCCCAGGAAGTCCATTCCAAGTATGCAATTGTCTGTTATCTCTGCTACCAGGAACTGATGCTCGAATACCATATTTTCAGACTGTATCGGGAGAACGATTTCACCAAGAACTCGCGTAGAATCACCCGTTACTGTCTGAAGCACGTACCTTTCAGCGTTATTGAGTTTCCAGGACTTTGCCATATCCGCTCTCAGGATCGATCTAACCGCTCCAGTGTCGATGATGATTTTACAATCTTCGTTACTGACTTTCCCCTGCAAGCTCAAGTTATTCTCACGAACATGCAACCTGGCAACGGTGATTGTTTCAAGTTTACCAGTGTTGCAGTCACACCGCTGAACTTCAAACTTGTTTCCTACTGGTCTTGCTGCCGTTCTCCAAGAGCAAGTGTATTTGTTTGACCGTCCAGACTCATCGCTTTGCTTGAATCTTGCTGAGCAATCTCGGCAGTATCGGCTTTCGTTCTTCCTGTAGCAGTCACGACTCAGATGTCCCTTCTTTCCGCAGTTCCAGCATCGAAGAACTCTGCTATGCACACATTCCGGACGATACGTCGATTTCCAGTTCCTGCGACAGTCACGCCTTAAGTGACCCTTTTTTCCGCAGTCCCAACACTGAGGGGCTCCACTTCTCCTTGGTTCTCTGCAGATATTAGCTTTCGTGCACATGCATTCCTCTCGTACTTCACTGAATCTAACATTTCTCCGCGATGCCTGCTTCGCCGAATCATAAATGAGAGCGTGTGCCAAAGACTCCTTCAGCGTCCGTTTTCCAGCTAAACGAAGTGCTATTTGAAGCTCTTCATCACGCACTGCCTGGATGAAAGCATCTCTCGCCATTTCATCCTGATACTCTGGATTCCACCTGGGGTAGGACAGAAGTGTTAAACGCTCAACGTTCTGAGCCAACTGCTTCAACGTCTCCCCTGGTTTCTGTGTCCGTGTTCTCAGCTGCGAACAATGTACTTCCTTCAGGTGATCTTCGCCGTACCTCATATGCAATGCATTCGTCAGGCTTGAATAGCTGAAGCTATCGTCCTCTGGAATTGTCAGAAGAACTTCCGCTACGGCTCCTCTCAATGACACCATCAGTTGTAGCGCTCGCTCTCGATCGCTCCAGTTGTTAAACTCTGCAACTGCCTCAAACTGCTTCTTGTAGATGGTCCAAGAAGTCTGCCCATCAAAAGTTCGTGCTTTGAGCGCTCTGCCGACTCTTGATTCAACTGGCATAATTCCCACGGCTTTCACGCGTTGCAAATCCGATTTCAGAAAATCCATCTCCTTTTTAAGTTCTGCCAGCTTCCGCTCTTGCTTCTCGCATTCTACGTTTAACTCTGCCAATTTCAGTTCACTCACTTTTGGCATTGCACTTCGATTAGTCTACACGAATTTTCACAATTATCACTTTAGTCCGCTCAACTTTTCGCAATTATCAATTAGTCCGCACAATTTTCAATTATCACTGTCCGAAACTATCAACTTTTTATTTAGTCCGCGCACTTATTAATTTTCATTTTTCACACGAATTCACTGTCACAAACTATCAACTGATTCCGAAGACTCATCGCGGCGATATTTATATCCGGTCTGGTGAGATAAATTACTATTGCCTACATCTAGGCCCTTCTAGAAATGTGTCCTGGGTTCTGGATCCGTCTTCGAAATGACTAATGGGAAATTCCGTCGCCATGTGAAATGGGAAATGGGTCCGTGTATTAGGTTCTCGAAGTTTCTCAAACTGCTTTCTAGAGAGTTATTCTACGTTTTATTTACGATTGTTTTCGTTGTTTGAATACATGTATGAAATACATGTATGGAATGTATGTCGAGTATTTCCTCGCCGTTTCTAGCCGTTTCTAGCGCCGCCACAACGTCATACGGATCGTTTGGCGTGCATGCAATAATACATATTCTATCGGATTAAGAGCTTTTGCTATGGCACGTTTCACGTTATTAAACGTTATTAAATTTGTGTGCCAAAATTAAGTAACATTTTCAGTTCCGTGCGAGAGTTCGGAGTGGACGGATCGCTCTTTACAACCGCGCATCAATTCTTTCTATAACCTGTTTTTGACCTCGTGGTCGAGTTTGACTGTTATTAACTCGGATTTCATTTGTCATTGTGATTTCATTCGTATTGCTAAAGTGCAGTGAAAATTAGTTCCGTTGCTAGTAGTTCGAAACGCAAACGGGAGGAATCTCCCACCGACCTTCTGTTACGAGATCGGCTAAGGCTCCCAAAGGCCCATACCGACTCACTCATTGCTGCCATGGAAAACCCTAACCCATTTCATCTGCCGTCGAACATTGCTGACGATGATGGTGAAGTCGCCCGTAATGATAAACACACTCAGCCTCCCAGGAAGATGAAAATTCCTCCCCTCATTCTTCCCAACCTCGACCGTCAGTCGATCGTAGCTATGTTAAATAGCCTCAACATCTCCGCTTACAATCTCCAGTATACCAGTGTGGGTATAAAGTTACTGCTCACCAACCTAGAGTGCTTCAACAAAATACATGAACATATGGTAAAAACCAAAGTCCGATTTTATACGTACGCACGGGCAGACCAAAAACCACTCAAATTCATTTTAAGTGGTTTGCACAATATCGAATGCTCTGAGCTGAAAAAACTCTTAGCCGAAGAGCACAATCTAAAATGTGAAGAAATTAAGAAAATCTCCCCAGCGGCAGAATCCCGACGTTATAGCGATCAAACTCTGTACTTACTGTACTTCTCGCGTGGAACAATCAAGTTATCTGATCTCAAGAAAATTGATTCCGTAAGTCACGTCAGAGTAAAGTGGAGCGTTCAACAACGAAAAGCACAGCATCCTACTCAGTGCCGGAACTGCCAAAGATGGGGACACGGAACATCGTTCTGTTATCTTCCGACGAAATGTCTAATTTGCGGCAAAGACCATGACAAATCAAAATGTCCTGCCAAAAACACATCGGAAATAGCCTGTGCCAACTGTGGTGGCCCACATTTGAGCAATCACGTGCTTTGCCCGAAACGTGAAGAATTTTTGAAAATACGTAAAATTGCTTCTTCCCGTCGCCCAAATACTATTCAAAGCTACTCTAATCCAACATCTTCTCGACAGCCGTCTGCTCTTGACTGTGCTAATTTTCCGTCGTTACCTTCCAGAGGCAGTCGTATTGGTAATCAATACAATTATCCTGAGACAGATAAAGCTTACAGGCAATCGCCCGAAATGCTCCCATTATCAATAACAACAACAGTACTACTCTTAGCCTACACAATGTTACTGGTGCATCGTCTTCTCCAAGCTCTCGAGACCTATTTTCCGCTACTGAGTTACTTAACTTGTCTCGAGAACTCATTACACGTCTCACTTTGTGTAAAACGCGCACCGATCAATTTAATGTGATTGTAGAACTAGCGACCAAATTTGTTTATAAATAAACATAAAATTCAATGTCTTACATGAAACGCTCAAAGCATTCGAAACAAATCGATCGAAACTTTTGCTTTTCTTGATGAAAAGAATATCGATATTCTCTTTCTCAGCGAATCTTGGCTTAGAGAAGACGACGTACTGAATAATTCTAACAATCATATAATTAGAATCGACAGAAAGGATGCAATTGGTGGTGGTGTAGCACTATTTCTTAAAAAAGGCATGAAGTTTCAACGATTATATAATCTACCCACCCAAATTATTGAAACGGTAGCAGTGTACATTGAAGAAATCAACATCACTGCTATTTCAGTTTACTTCAGTGGCACTAAATTGAATTCCCACAAGACAAAGCAGTTCCATAACGACCTAAAATTGCTATTTTCCCTGAAAACAAACTACATTATCGGTGGTGACCTAAATGCCCGACACCGGCATTGGAACTGTTTGAATGCTAACAAGGTAGAAAAAATCTTATTTGAGCTTTCATTAGAGAAAAACACTTTTATACATACCCCCGATGGTCCAACCTGTTTCCCTCCAAGAGGAAATCCCTCAACTCTTGATCTCGTTATAACCAACAGCAATGTTCCCTTGTCGCAGCCCTCGGTGGTTAACGAACTATCCTCTATTCACCTGCCGGTTCGATTTGACATCTACAAACACTTAAAAATTTCGACGTTTTCTTGTTTCAATTACAATAAAACCTCTTGGGTTGCTTATCGTAGATTCTTGGAAGATGATATTAACCTTAACGATTATGACCTCTCGAAAATTGTAAACGTCTCCCAAATTGACAGTTTAATCTCTACTTTCTCGAACAAGCTCACATTAGCCCGAAACAACTCCACCCCCACTTCTAAGCGAGTGATTTCCAAATTCCATATAGACAGCGCCACTGCTGCTTTACTCAAACACCGCAATGACACTCGTAGGCAGTGGCAAAGAACTCGTTGTCCTCAATTAAAAGCCCACCTAAACACTCTGAACATCCAAATACGTAAAACATTTCTTGAACTTCGTAATAAACGGTGGAATGACTTACTATGCGCACAGGAACCTGGGTCAAATCGTCTCTGGAAACTGCTCAAGCTACTGAAGAACAAAAAACGTTTGCTTCCTCCGTTGCTCCTTCCTAATGGCGATGTCGCTTACACTCAAAGAGAAAAAGCTGATGCACTTGCTGACTCCTTTCAAAGCTCACACAAGCTTACACTTCTCTGCAGTGACCCCGACACCAATCTCCAAGTAGACCTTGAAATTGCCAAACTATTAGAAGCCAGAACCCATTTCCAACCTAGTGATTTTTGCTCTCCTGCAGAAACAAGATCCCATCTCAAAAGCTTGAAATTGAAATCCGCGCCTGGTTATGACGGCTTGCCGAACGTCCTTTTTAAAAACCTTCCTAGGAAGGCTATAATTTTAGCTACATTTATTTTTAACTGCTGCTTAAACCTAGGATACTTTCCTTCTGCGTGGAAAAACGCAATCGTCATTTCAATTTTAAAGCCAGGTAAAAATCCTAAACTCCCCAGTAGCTACCACCCTATCAGCTTACTTCCTTCTTTTAGTAAACTTTTCGAAAAAGTTATCCTTTCCCGTATTCGAAAAGAACTCGAAGCTACCTCCACTATTCCGGATTTTCAATTCGGCTTTCAACCTGGTATGTCCACCACTCATCAGCTACTCAGAGTTGTTCACCACATTAATGATAATTTCGTATCAAAACGCTCAACTGGTCTCATAGCGCTTGATATTGAAAAAGCCTTTGACACAGTATGGCTTGACGGCCTAGTTTACAAACTTATTAAATGCTCCCTGCCCACCTACTTGTGCAGAATTGTCCATTCCTTTTTAGACTCGCGCACTTTTAATGTAAAGACACTTAGCCTATCAAAAAAATGTGGTTTACCTGCCGGAGTTCCCCAAGGCTCAGTCCTTAGTCCCACTTTGTACAATGTTTTCATGTCTGACCTCGAAAAATCGCCACGTTGCAACATTGCTATGTATGCTGACGACACTGCAATCTTCGCCAGCGAAGCTGTCCCAGGGTTGATAATTAACATTTTCCAGGAGCAGTTATCTCTCTTAGATCAATTTTGTAAAAGGTGGAAGATTAAAATAAACTCAAATAAAACTCAAGCAATTTTCTTCACAAAAAAACGAATCCTACCGAATCTGCAAATAAATGTTCTTGGATCAATTGTTAATTGGTCAAAAGACATTAACTATCTTGGAATCCATCTAGACTCAAAATTAACGTTCCATTCGCACACTGAAGGCATCAAATCTAAAATATTGAAAAGCATACGCTCCTTATACCCACTTATCAACAGGAAGTCTAAGCTGTCACTACACAATAAACTGCTAATATACAAATCCGCGATGCAGCCTATTATCCTAAACGGTTGTCCAATATGGATTAGCTGTGCAGCTTCTCATGTTAACCAGCTACAAATACTCCAAAATAAATGCCTCAAAATCATATTGAACAAACCCTACTACTTCTCCACCACTCGCCTGCACAAGTTGGCAAAAGTCAATAAAATCAAGTCTAGAGCTCTTACTCTGCAACAAAAGTTCCTTGATGAATGTGCACTTTCGTCTAACCCACTAATTGCATCCTTGAATCGTGCGTAAGGTAGTGTATTCTCCAATACATTTCCTTATCCTAGTTTGTAATCCGTAGTTGTAAAAACTATCTTAAGTTTAGTTTTAAGTTTCCTAGTAGGTTTTAAGCTAATTTTGCCTAATCTGAAATAACTTGTATTTCTATATACATTTAATCATTTCTAAATTTATAACTATTAGTAACTTAGCTGTAAAGACATTGTCTAAGCTCTAGATTTATCTCAAACACTGTAAATATTTCTAAATCTGTTCGATCAATATAATAAAGCTATTATTAATTAATTTAATTAAGTAACATTTTATTAAGAAATTGTAACTATAAATTATAATGTTTTACCTATTAATCGGCTCATGCGGTGTGGATGCAAGTTATATGCTTGTTACTTGCGATCCATTATTTTGCTTTATTTTCAATCAATAGCTACGCCTCTCAAATAAAGTTTTCTTCACTATGCATAATGATGCAGACAAAAACTTAGATATTGCATATATTGCTGAATCAATATCTAGTGTTAGATTATATGCATTTAGACCAAAATTTTTTGTTATTTATCCTGCAAACTTTTTTCCGAAAAGTTTCAAAAGCCACATATGTTAAAACATTTTTACTGGTGAGAACACAAATTGAAAACTTTGACCCTAACCGCAATTGCTTGTATGGAATATTTATCGGTTAGCACATTGGGTTGAGATAATTTCCAATCCGTCATCGAAGTTAGAATTTTTTTACTCTTCTTAATATTGGCATTTTGCACTTTTACACATTTTTATTCCCCCTCGCTTAGTTCGCTAAATTTGCACTTTACTCACAACACTTTTTTAACATTTAACTTTTTTTAAACCTTTCAGCATAAACCCACTTTTATTTTCTACTCATTTTCATTCATCTCTTGTATACTTCATATACATATCAAACTAACATTCTTCGTCACATACATAACCATTTATCTATTGTTTGCCACCAATACCAAGTCAAATTTTTCTCCATTCCGCCCCCTCATTCCGTCATTTTCGTACTAACAACGCACAGTTTAGGTGTTTTAGAAGTGTTGCGAAATTCTCTTTACATATCGATGTGCTCCTTGCGGTGAACAGCTACACTAATTGGTGGGCAAAAGCAAGGGTGAGCTTGACTACTTGTGTCCTTTGAGTGTAAAAATATTAAGAGTTGCAATAAAGCCAGCACAGTCTGCTGGCTGCATTTTCCAAGTTTTACCCATACTATGAAAATTTACGAACATTCGGACAAATTGTTCGGGGCGTAGATGAATGGCTCGTTTTGGATCGAGGGGCTTGGCGCGGAAATTTCAATACATATAAATATTGTGCGTAAATCTGATATGAATATTCAAGCTTCAATATTCTTTTGCCGAAACCAAATAGTTGATATACGAATTGAGACGTGAAATAAATAATTAACTAATATATATATATATATATATATATATATATATATATATATATATATACATATACACAAATATGTATACATATATCTATATCTATATAAATATATATATAAATATTTATATATATATATATATATATATATATATATATATATATATATATATAAATATGTGTATATATATATACATATATGTATATATTCATCATCATCGGGGCACTACAGCCCGAGTCGAGTTTTCGCTTCCTTAATACGTCGCCTCCATTCGTCTCGGTTCAGTGACCGCGTCCTCCAGTTCGGTGCTCCCAGAAGTGACCTGCTGTCGGCATCGATCAAATCCTCCCAGCGCTTGCGTGGCTTACCGACTGGCCTGGCTCCGCTCACTCGCCCCTTGAGAGACCGTTTGGGGATTCGATTGTCGCTCATTCGTTCGACGTGGCCAGCCCATTGTAATTTTTGTAGTCGTATGACGGTAGAGACTTCCGGCTCGTCATATATGGTTTACAGCTCGTTGTTGTATCGGATTCGCCATCCATCTTCCTCCCGTATTGGACCGAGGATCCTTCGCAATACCTTTCTCTCAAACGTATTCAAGGCTTTTTCAGACGCCTGGGTCATTGTCCAGGTTTCGCTTCCGTAGCATAGCACAGGTCTAATAATTGTTTTATAGATGCGAAGCTTATTCCTGTGTACGCATCGAGATTTCAAAATGGGAAGCACCGAAAAGAATGTCTTATTGGCTAATTGAATCCGTCGTTTGATTTCGTCACGCTCATTCCCATCCTTCGAGAAGTTCATCCATAGGTACACGAAGTTGTCCACATTTTCAAGATTATAGTCCCCTATTGTTATGTTTTGTCTTATTGGCGTCCTTTTCATTGATTGAGTCATAGATTTTGTTTTTTGTTCGTTAATTTGAAGACCAACTTCCTTGGCGGTTTCGTCTAAAGCTACAAATACTTCCTTGGCGTCATTGAACGAACGTGACATAATGTTGATGTCATCAGCGTAAGCTACTAGCTGTGTCGACTTAAACAGTAGAGTTCCTCTCGTGTCAACGGGGATTTTTCTGATGACATATTCAAGCGCTAGGTTAAAGAGTACCGGAGTATATACATGTATATATATATATGTATGTATATATATACATATATACATATATATATATATATATATATATATATATATATATATATATATATGTATGTATATATAAACATATATATATATATATATAAATATATATAAATATATATATATATATATATATATATATATATATATATATATATATATATATATAATATATATATACATATATATATATATATATATATATATATATATATATATATATATATACATATATATATATATATATATATATATATATATATATATATATATATATATATATATATATATATATATATATATATATATATTTATATTATAGTATGAATTTGACAATAGTCCGATTTTTTTATCCAGCTATTCGAAATTTTTTTTATCAGGCTGCTCGTTATGCATTGCTTTCGAATCGCATATTTGAATATTTGTACAATATTTTTTGTGCAGTTAAAACATGTCCAAATAATACCTGCACACCAAATAATTGTTTATATTATTATAATTCTTTCTTTTATTAACTTGTGTTCTACCCATATCTAAATTGCCTCCCGAAATTTTATAATTTCCCGTTTCAATTATTCTCAGCTTTGATAAGCTTTAGAGACGATATACGTTGTCTATGCTGATTTATAGACAAGAGGGGAACCGTGATCACAAATCAATAACCTTTATGAGTAAATTATTTCCATGGATATAAATCGGAGATGTTAAAATTTGTCACAACCAGCGTAAATAACAATTAATGATTTACAGCTGCAAGTAGTCACACCAGTCAAGTATGCACTGTGTGCTGGTGTCTGATGAAAATCAGTGCATGCTTTCGAAACCACTTTGTCAAATAAAATTTTCAAGATAAATAAAAATTTTTCAATTTTAATCCTCCCGCAAAAACAATTCCAATTTGATTCTGCTTTCGGAGGCTTATTCCGCAAAACGATCGAGTTTCCCGTATCAATTATTCTCTGCTTTGATAAGCTTTAGAGACGATAGACGTTGTCTATGCTGATTTAAAGACAAGAAGGGAACCGTGATCACAAATCAATAACCTTTATGAGTAAATTATTTCCATGGATATAAGTCGGAGATGTTAAAATTTGTCACAACCAGCGTAAATAACAATTAATGAATTCCAACTGCAAGTGGTCACACTAGTCAAATATGCACTGTGTGCTGGTGTCTGATGAGAATCAGTGCATGCTTTTGAAACCACTTTGTCAAATAACATTTTCAAGATCAACAAAATTTTTCAATTTTAATCATCCCGCAAAAACGATTCCAATTTGATTCTGCTTTCGGAGGCTTATTCCGCAAAACGATCGAGTTTCCCGTATCATTTATTCTCTGCTTTGATAAGCTCTAGAGACGATATAATTTGTCTATGCTGATTTATAGACAAGAAGGAAACCGTGATCACAAATCAATAACCTTTATTAGTAAATTATTTCCATGGATATAAGTCGGAGATGTTAAAATTTGTCACAACCAGCGTAAATAACAATTAATGAATTCCAACTGCAAGTGGTCACACCAGTCAAGTATGCACTGTGTGCTGGTGTCTGATGAGAATCAGTGCATGCTTTCGAAACCACTTTGTCAAATAAAATTTTCAAGATAAATAAAAAATTTTCAATTTTAATCATCCCGCAAAAAGAATTCCAAATTTAATGTACAAATTATATGCGTCATCTTCTTACTTACGCCATTGACTTTCAACAGTTCTCGCGCCATCTTGAAAAAGTAAAATTCGGTAGCTGTCAAAGTGTCGTGTTCAAAGACGCCAAATCGTGGACTCAATCAGTAAATCGGCAATAATTCTTTACTAAGCGTGTTAGTTATACTTGAAACTTCCCGGATTTCGTTAAGAACCTTACAGCAAGTGCTATGGTGGAAAGTTTGTAGTGAATTAACATTTCAAAAGCGGGGAAAAGCTAGTTTTTTGAGTGATGTCCTGCTGCTCAGTTATTTTTGTCTTTTTTTAATAGCTTTAATCAATGTCGCGTCTATTTTTAATACTCTGATCAGTGAGCTAGTAGAAATGGAGTGGACATGCCCATAAGATTTACATTGAAGGGGATGGTAGTCATTTTTTAGCTACTCATTGTCAAATTGGGTCTAATCCAAGTAGTTCCCCTTCAATTTGACAATGAGATCAAAAGGGCGTAAAGGCAGCTTTAACATGCTTTGTGCGCGAGAGGACTGAAGGGGCCAATGGTGGAAAGTTATACCGTCCGTGTCCAGGGGCTGACTCTGATGCTTTTGCATACTTTTCTCAGTCACGTATCATAGTTCGTTTTGTAAAATGCCTCTTTTGAATAGTTGTTTCTTATCGCTTTCTATTGCGTGACGGTAGTTTTTTTACGTTGGCTTTACGTGGCTAGCAAAATTTGACAGCAACTGGATTTTTCGCTCGCATATAGTGATAGAGTGAAAGGCAAGGGAGAAGAAAAGATAAAAAGAAAAATACACAAACTCGCGACACACACCTACAGGCGTTTACAGTATTTCTGCTACTCTTAATATCTTTATACTCAAAGCTTGTGCCCATCAATTAGTGTAGTCGCTCACCGCAAGGGGCACACTGATAAGTAAAGTGAATTTTCCAACACTTCTAAAGCACTCAAACTGTGCGTTGTTTGGACGAAAATGACAGAATGAAGGGGGAGGAATGGAGGAAAATTTGAGGTGGAATTGGTGGCGAACAATAGATAAATGGTGACGAATAATGTAAATTCGATAAAAGGTATATACGAGGGTGAATGAAAATAGTAGAAGAGAAAAGTGGGAATATGCTGAAAGGTTAAAAAAAACCATATATGTTAAAACTTTGTTGAGTAAAGTGCAAGTTATGCTATTTATATTGTATGAAAATGCGTAGAAGCACAAAATGCTAATATTTAGAAGAGTAAAAAAATTTAAATATTTGAACAAATCAAACTTCGATGACGGATTGGAAATTAACTCCACCCAATGTGCTTGCTTACTGATAAGTATTTCATATTAGCAATTGCGGTTAGGGTCAAAGTTTTCAATATGTGTTCTCACCAGTAAAAGTGTTTTAATGTATGTGGCTTTTGAAACTTTTCGGAAAAAAGGATGCAGGATAAGTAACAAAAAATGTTGCTGTAAATGCATATAATCTACAACTAGATATTAAATCAGCGATATATGCAATATCTAAGTTTTTGTCTGTATCACGATGCATAGTAATGAAAACTTTATTTGAGAGGCGTAGCTATTGATTGAAAATATAACAAACTATTGGGTTGCAAGTAACAAGCAAATAACTTGCATCCACACCGCATGAGCCGGTTAATAGATAAAACATTATAATTTATAACTACAATTTTTTAATAAAATGTTAGTTAATTTTGGCACACAAATTGCAGAGCTTAATAACGTGAAACGTACCATAGCAATTGCTCTTAATCCGATAGAATATGTATTTTGAATTAGCCTAACGAATATTTTTTAGACTTTAGATTTTTAGACAAAGCATTGTTTGATTCATAAATTGTAATGTATTTATCCGTTTGTGGCTGAAATACTAAGGTTGTTAAGTAAAAGGTTCGCAAAAGTGGAATTGATTGACGATCTATCGATCGTTTGTTGCTATTGTAACGAATATGAAACACTTTTATAATGTAGCACACCCGTGATTTATGAAAAACAACACCAAGTCTATTTAATTGCCTTTATTTCTCTACCGAACCTTCTTCGAACACGTTGTGTCAGATGCTCTCGCTAATACTCAATGACAATGCTTAATTCTAACCTCATTTTTCATATATGTCTTCTTCTATTTCCTTCTTTAACAAAGTACAAAAGTGTTCAATAGCCGAATGTGCTTAGGAAGCGTCGGTTACAAAATACTAATGGATTGAATCGCAAAACATTCTACTACAGCTCGACCATCCTGACTTCTAGATTGCCCTCAATCTAGTCTATATTTAATTCATAAGTGTTGCCTTAAACAGCTCCGATACCTCATGTCTGCACCTCAATCCACCTTCGAATATATCTCGCCTCAATCACCCCATCATACGGGAGTTGCGTAATTTGACAATTCTCTATATCTCGGACCACATATCGGTCGTTAGATAGCACTTTATGGATTACGTAAGGACCTCAGTATTTATCATTAAACTTCTTATTTACGCCCGCTGTGGTGTCTACCAGTGGCGGCTTGTCAGGGTCGGCAAGGTCGGCAGTGCCGACCCAAAACTTCTGACCATTGCATGTAAAGTGAGATCGTTAATTTTATAAAATATCCTGTGATTATCAAATCACTATTTAAAAAAAAATTTTTATGATACTTATATCTTTTTTATTTTTCAAAACTTCGCTGATAATTACACATTGCGCCTGCGTTTTTACTCTGTATAATATTTGAATTTTACCAATTTCCTTTGATTGCATGCATTTAGGCTCATATTTATCCCGGGTCGGCAAGCCGATGGAATGAGATCATGAATGCCTTGCTAAATCAAATTTGCTGGCGGCTCGTAGACGATTTTTCCATTCATAGGTTTACATACTGCAAGCTCAACTAGGGTCGGCAAGCCGTACTCAGATCATATCTCACTTTTCATGTACATGCCTTGTATTCGCTGCCGTCGCGATCGATGCATGATTCTTTGCCGTGTGTATCAGCGGAGCGGGCCGAATTGTGCTATGAAATATGACAATTTGATTTAATAGCATTGTTCGGTTCGCGATTTTTCTCTGCTCCGAAACACTGAAACGTATATTTGCATCAACTCGCTGGGTGGACTTTTCGTTGGGCCGATGAATAGCATAATTTGTGGGTCGGCATGCCGTGCCTGAGATTTCTCTTAGCATTTATGTGTTGCTTTGATATGTTATTAAAATGTTGTTTTGGCATAAAACAGGTGCATAAAGATAATTTTGATTTGAACGATTTGTTTTATTTTTGTTGTTTCGGAAGAAATTTGGTTGGACTGAAATATATATTTTTGTAATAAATATATATTTTTTCAAATTTATATTTGTCATAATTTCAACTTTGGGTTAGTACTGGTTAAAAATAAAATGAAATTAACAATTTACGATGAAGCTGTTGATTAGATATGACACTGGATCGATTTGATAGATTTTTACTTTTATAACGAAAATATTAAATATGTCCACCCAAGCTTTGTTTTAAAATTTTCAAAATTCTTTTGTCAGCTTTGCTTTAAAGATCGGTGAATATAGTCACCGTCAAAGATGTAAAATTTAAAATATATCTTTCATGTCGCGATTTTGTTGTAGGTTTTTAGCATGTTCGGGAAATTATTGTTGGGTATGCTGGCATATTCTTGCGGTATGGTATTTTTGTTTTAATAACTGCCGACCCATTCGAAAGTACCACGAGCCGCCACTGGTGTCTACATGCCTAATGATAACAAAATCCCCTTCGGAAAACATTTTCGGCGGTTTGTTTTTCTTCTCAAAATACTTTAGGTTAGCATTTTGGGACTTCTGAATAGCGTCGGCGGCCTCTTGTCAAATTTGAGCTAAATCCCTAGATTCCCCATAGTTCTCCTGTATACGTTCCGTCATGTGATCTACCACTCCTCCTCGTTGATCCACTCCGAATAGTAACTGACTCGGCGTATGCTTCGTTGAACTGTGTGTCGAATTGTTAAGTGCATATTCTATCTGTGCTATCATTTTCACCCAATCTCCGTGGTGATTAGGATCAGTTACTTTACTGAACATTGTTTTTATCACTCGACTAACTCGCTCTACTTGTCCATTCTCTTGAGTAGAAGCAACAGCAACCTTCACATGATCTATATTTCGATCCAATAAATACTTACTGAACTCTAATGACGTAAATCAAGTCCCTGGATCGATTCTATTTATTCATTTGATCATTTTGTTTTTTTTTAGTGATCTATTGCACGCGGCTCAGTAGTTCAATTGTTTCCTTGCTTCATTTAGTTTTTTTCGATTTTGGTAGGTCAAGCTTTCTGAAGTTTTTTTAAAATAGATTTTTGTTGATTTTGGAGTTTTGATTAGGTCATTACTTTGTTATTAGTGTAGCTATCGGTTTATTCGATTTAATTTCGGTTGGGAATTTTTGGTTGGATATTGAGTTTTAGTGAATTCGTTAATTGAGTTATAATTAATATAGCTTTTGGATTATTTTTCTATTGTTTTGCTTTGGATACTTGCTTCTTGCTGATGATTTAACTTTTGTAGGATTAAGGATTGGGTTTTTTTTTGTTTTATACTCTTATTTGCAATATTTTTTTTTGTATTTTATCTATTTTTCTGCTGAGCATGGTATTAAAAGTCACCACTCTGAGAATACCAGCACCGAAACTCGAAGCCTTGCGCTGCAAATATTCCTCCATCTAGCAGCACTTGCATCCCACGTTCCCGGTTGTTACCCACCTCGCCTAATTGAGGGGGTAGTGACCCTTGGCTTGGTCCATTTGGGTCCCGGGTTCGCTCAGGAGACTGGGCGTGGGCGCCACTCACTCACCCAACAATGGACCACGAGCCGCCGAGTGAGCTTACGGCTCACCGAGGTCAAAAGATCTGGGAATGGGGATCGTTGCTGCGTATAGCACAGCCCCTCTATTCCACATTCGCCGAACCACCAAACCGCGAAACGATTGTTTAACCACCTACTCGTGCCACGAAAAAGTACGATCTCGTAAATTGGAGACAAAATCTTTATTTTCACAACCTCCGCGATTTCGCGATTAGCCTAACGCCGAAACAATTTTCGATTCTAACGCCTTACGCTACGTTAGCTTACTCTAATTATCGAAATCCACCACTCCACTGTAACAATCTGAATTTTTTTACACAAGAAAATGATTTTAAAGATACTGGTTATGCGAAAAAATCTGAAAATTCTCTCTTGCTTCTGTGCTGAACTACTTAGATCTAAATAAAATCTTCCAAATATTCTAAAACAGGAACTAACCTTCTTCCTTTGATTCGTCGGACCAAAACCTGGTCAAAAAGCCAACCCCGACTCCAGCCGAGTCCCAGTTCAGTGATGGGCGCGTTTTTTCACGACCATATACGTTTATTGCTCGCCTTCACCGTCGCACACAGAATCTTCCTAGGCTCCCAATCTCATCAGCACGGATGGAGTTCTGAACCCCAGACCGCCCGGTTCCCGGCCAGACGTGCTAGCCTCTGCACTACAGAGCCGGTACGAGATGAACGGCTTTATGCCCAATTGACCGTCTCGCCGCCTGTCTCGGACGTCACGGGGATCACGGGTTCGAATCCCGCCGGAACCCAATTTCGAATTGCCACACTTTTTTTCGGAAGTCCTTTTTATCACCTCCACCGACACACCAAGGATGTTCCTCGATGTGCCTGATGGTTTTCTGAGGGTTTCCCGCTGGTTTTCTGATGATTTTTCAATAAATTGCTGATCTGCTCGTTTCTACTGTCGCACACAGAATTTCCGTACCTGATGATTTTTCAATAAATTACTGATCTGCTCGTTTCCACTGTCGCACACAGAATTTCCGTACTTGATGATTTTTCAATAAATTACTGATCTGCTCGTTTCCACTGTCGCACACAGAATTTCCGTACCTGATGATTTTTCAACAAATTACTGATCTGCTCGTTTCCACTGTCGCACACAGAATGGAAAATTTTTCCTTCATCAGGTACCGCTGCTTTCTCCTTTCTAATTCGAGTCCCGTACTTTCTCCTTTTACAATGTGACCGGGTGAATGTCCTCCTTTCCACACGGGCCGATCGAGGATTCCCACCAATCCGATAATTTACCGTGGTCGTCGTTAATCCACCCCTGGGTTTTGTTGACGTTTGGGTTATGTCGGTTCCCACTGTTTATTGATGTTCTCCGCTGTCAACCCATATGTCGGTTTCATAGGAAATAACTTGTGGTAGCATAATAATAATAACTCATAATATTCACGTCAAATGTGTTCGGGAGTGTGTACGCGGAGCCGGTGGATGCTGCGGGCCTACCTGGATTAGCCGTGGCGGTTACATCTGGAGCTACGCGGCCGTTCCGACGCCTTAAGGGCCATCCGGCCTCGTTGAGATGGGCGTTAGCTGGTGGCAGAGTCTGGGTTTACGTCAGATAAGTATCCGCGATTTTTATTATAGAATGCGTTACTTTGTGTGGAATTCCTTTCATTTCCAGGTGGCGGTTGGTGCAGTGGGTACAGTGGAGTCCCATTTATTAGGGCGACTAGAACTTGTTCGGCGCTATTGGCAAGTTTCCCTTGGAGGTCAAAGAAGGAATCGAACTTGATCCTGAGGCGTAGCCCGTGGCATCAACTCTATCTTCAATAGATACGGTCCGATATATCTGGATACCATTAACAGGTGAGTTGTTTGTGTATGTGTATTGTGGTGCCGCGAAAGCAACCCGCTATCAGCGCGTCTTGTGCAGCCCCAGACGTAGCTGGGAGTATCGCGATTCGTCTCCGTTCGATGGGGAAGGTTGGCTACGATGCTGCTCCCATTTACTTATCTATCTTATCAGTCTATCTTATCGGTCTATCTTATCGGTCTAGCTTGTCAATCTATCTATGCCGTTAGCTTCCGACGGGTACAATACACAGGTCGGATGCGACGGCAGTACGCTACTTATGAGTGGTGGTGGTGTATATACTTCCTACCCAGTGGAGTGGTGGATTGCCCGTCATGGCTCAGCCTTCCCCGGGGAAGGCTTTATTTTTTTTTTCAAAGTGAAAGCGCACCCATTGTTACAACGTAACACGGTTCTGACAGTTGTCCGACTCGAGCATGTTTTCACCAATGCTCACTCATGCGGGGACGGCTCCATTGCCTCATCATCAGCATGGGCCCTGAGTATCTCAATTCACGGGTTATAATTAAGTCTTTTGTTTTTTTGTTTTTTTTTTAAACCTTATTAGTTTAGTTTTATAATTTAGTTTTGTTAGGTTTAGCGTGTAGTGTAGCATTATTGTCTCTTCTCAAAGGGACTTGTAACGCTTTGGGAAGACACAATGATGGTTTCACCTGTAGGAGTAAGATTAGGTTAGGTAAGCTATTGTCTCTCCCCAAAGTTGTTCTCATCAAGTAGCTTTGGTGAGACACAATAGTTTGTTTATTTTAAATTAAGTTTAGTTTTAATAATATAATAATTAGTATTAGGTTTAACAACAAACTATTATTGCCTCTCGACAAAGCTTAACCCCATTATTAGCTTTGGCGAGATGGAATGATACGTTTTTTTTGCATTAAGATAATTTCAGTAATTATTGTCTCCTTTTAAAGCCGATGGGGCGTTGACTTTGAGAGGATGTAATAATTAGGTTAGGATTTAGAATTAAATTTATCGTATGATAGATTAGAATTAAAGTTATGGTATATTAGATTTAGATTAGGTTCATAGGTGTATTGTCTCCTTTCAAAGTTAGGATTAACTTTGGGAGGAAACAATGCTTACGTTAAGATTATATTAGTTTTAGTTATTAGAATCATTGTCCCCTTTCAAAGTTTTAGAAACTCTTTAGCTTTGAGAGGATGCAATGTTTAGGTTAGTATTTAATTTTTTTTCCTGATTTTGTTTTTTTTTTACATTATCTCATCTCAAAGGGCATAGACTTTGAGATGACATAATGAATAGCGTTAAGGTTTAGAGTTAGGTATCATTGCCTCCTTTCAAGGCTTCAGTGACCTGTTAGCTTTGGAAGGATGCAATGAATAGGTTTACAAGTAGGTTAATTTTTATTTATATGAGTTATTACCTCTTTCCAAAGGAATGGTCGACTTTGGAAAGACGTAATGACATTAAGGTAAGGAGTAGTAATTACTTAGTTTTGTTATCAAGTTATAAAATTTTTTTTTTACCTTTTGTTTTTTCTTTTCTTTCTTCTATTTGTTTCTTTTCTTATCTTTTGCCCGGCCGGATGAGATCTCAGGGTCTGGGTCGTCCCCACGCTGTTACGGAACAGCCTTGCCGTCACCACGCACGCACACACCTACAGACATTGCGTATGCAATGCTGCATTCGATGATCAAATGCATTGCATGGCCATCCGAAAACAGGCTATGTATATGCGTTTGATTTTCGAATGTTGCATTGCATTGCATTAGGTTCACTGGCCTGAGCGCAGCTGATTTGCAACGAAACTTGAATCAGCTGCGTTATCAGGCCAATGAAACTTGTAATGTTGGGTGTTGGCTGCGTGTGCTGTGCAACAAGTGCATAGCTGATAACGGCTGGTTAGAACCGGTACGTGGCGGATCGCTGAGCGATCAAGGGAGATGCTGACTGATGGTCAGTCAGGTTGGAGGATTTGATTCGCGGCGGCAGCGGCCGCTGCCGCCATGGAAATTTAGCGTAGGAATTTTCGCTAAAGATTAGAAAAAAAACACGGAAATTATCTTGCGATAAAGACTGGTGACATAGTAGTTATGAGTAACGCGAATGGTTGCTTAGGTGCGCTGAAATTTTCGATTTGTGAAAGTTATGTGACTTAGAACAGTGTCGGGTCTAGAAGAGCTATAGCCGGCCATTGAATTTTTCGAGCCTTTGAATTTTACGATCGCACGATCAGAAATGAAGATGGATTTTGATAAGTGGCTGCAGAAATAACGGAATATCCAAAAACTAGTGCATTTAGTGCTGTTGTGATCATTGCACTGAAGTGCTTGTAAAGTTTCTGTTCGCTGTGTGCGAGCCTGACAGTTGAGCAACGAAAATATTATGTAACATTGAGAGGAAAGCGACTTACTGTCCAAACGACCATTGGGTGCTAGACAAGCGATTGCGGGATTCATCCAGTATTTACCGGAGTGGAAACACTACCATTCGTGGGCCTATTCGAAGCGGACGAAGTCGATTTAGTATTTAGCTATCATTTTCATTTGTATCATTGCGGCGCCTTGCCATGGTTTCTGCAAAAGGCCAGTTTTCGTGGACATTGTTTCATGACACATTCAACATAAGCAATTTATCATTGGACTTTGTCAGTTTATATCCAATTCAGTAACATAGCGGCGGAGCAAATGCTCTTTACGGAAAGCGATCTTTAAGCTAATTTTTAGACTATTGAAACAATTAATTTTCACGGCGCACGTGACGTTATGGGTGTCTGGTTCTGGGCTACAAAGCCTGTCATGTTTTGGGCACGGCGATGTTTATGATCGAAATCGTTGATGCTAAAATTCTTTATACGGATAGCTGTTGGGTTTTGTTGGAGGAGGAAAAACGATTGCGTGAATCATGTTTTGTGAACTTAAATGAAATTCGATTTGTACATAATAATTAAATTGTGAATTTTAACTAAATTCAAAATTAAGATTAAGAACAATTTCAGTGGATCCCGTACCACGGTCGACCGTCGTCCAGGACTCCGATGAGTTACATTGGTTATATATTTGATTTTCTTTACTTATTTTTTAATTCGATTTGTTAATTTGAGATACAGTTATTTTTATTAATTTCAATATTTCATTTAGAGTTTTCTTTTGGAAGTTATATATAATCTTGAATAATGCTTGAATTTTTTTTTTCTTGAATATTGTTTTCTATATATTTTTTTTTCTTTGTTGTTATATGTTATATGCGTGACACAGCTAGGGCTTGGCCTGCCCCTCAATAACCCACGACACCGGTGACTAGTCGGCACCTTAAAGTCACGCGAGGGTAGCAGGTCAGGCTACAATTTTCTGTTGTGGTGGCGGCTGTTCACAGCTGTCCCGCAACAAGCGGATGACAGTATTTTTCATTTCATTGAGTGCACACAGTTGCAGTCTGTTCATTCGGTCACGTCGATAGAGTAACCCCTGTTCCAAACCATATCCCTTTACTTTCCCTTTTTCAAGTCTTTCTCGTAACTGTAAAAGATTTTTATCCCTGTTTTTCGTAATTTAATCATAGTATCTATTTCAAGTTGGTCGGCGACGGTCACAATTCGGCAAGGTAATTTCTACTCTACCTCATGATCGGCTTCAAGTTTGTCCTCGTTAGTATCCAGGACGGCTATGATTCGTCTCATAATGTCGGCATGGTAGTCGGTGACGTCATTCTCCTCCTGGTTACAGCCTCTACTGAGGGCGTCGGCATGTCCCATCCAAACTCCACGTCGATGCTGAATATGAAAGTCAAAATACTGTAGCGCTAATGCCCACCTAGCAATTTTAGGACTAATCCATCCTCTATCTGTCTTTGTAGTAAGACGGCTCCATACCCCACAGCACTGGCGTCGGTGTGCAATTCGGTTTCCCGATCTCTGTTAAAAATACTCAGAACAGGTACTGATATAGCTCGGTCTTTCAATTTCGTAACGGCTTGTCGACATTCCTCACTTATTTCAAACTTTTCATCTTTTCTGATTAGACGCTGTAATGGATGTGCGATCCTGGCATAATTTGGAATGAATGTTCGAAAGTATGAAAACAGTTCCAAACATGAACTCACCTGTTTCATCGTCGTCCGCATGGGGTAATTAATTATCGCTCGAACATGACTATCATTGGGCGTAATTCCCTTTTCACTTACGGAATATCCCAGAAAGTTTACTTCCTGATAGGCGAACTTGCATTTGGATACATTCAATTCCAATCCATACTCACTTATTCGTCACATGACTTCGGATAACACCTCTATATGATTATTCAAATCTTTAGCGGCCAACAGTATGTCATCCATGTACACTATAATCTTGCCTTCATCGATTAAATCTCTCAGAATGTTATGCATATATCTCTGAAAAACGGCGGAACATTTTTCAACCCAAACGGCATGCGGTTGTATTCATACTGACCGTACGGTGTAACGAACAACGTATACTTCTCCGAATCATCGTCAACTTTTACGTGGAAAAATCCTTTCTTTAAATCTAACGTCGAGAAATACTTTTTCTCTCCTAGATGCTCAAGGCATTCTTCAATCAGTGGCAGCGGGTAGCTATCACGAATAGTCATTTTGTTTAGAACCCTATAGTCAACACATTTAGTATAGCCTCCTGTTTTCTTTTTTACCATCACAATAGCAGACGCATATGGCGATTCGCTCGGACGTATAACCTCTTTTTCTAGTAGATCGTCGATAATTCCTCGTAACGCCTCTCGTTCCTCAAAGGATATTCTCCGCGGGTGAAAGTAGAGAGGGACATCGGAGGTAACCCTTATTTTCATTTCATATTATTTTTCCTTTACAGGACGGCGGTGTAGATATTCTTCAGTAATTATTTCTAATACCTGTTGTTTATTCTCCTGACAGAGACTCGGATTAATGTCTAGTTCTGCCACGTCAGCGTCATATTCTATGGCCATAATCTTCTCGACTTCCTTTTCCAATGTCGGTTATGTCTTCGTCGGGCATTCTGCTGTCACTCGGCATGTTCCTATCACCTTTCTTTTCAACTTCATTATTTCTGAGAGAAATTTTTCTAAAACCTTCACGCACCCCCGACATGTTAGAATGAACGAGAACGTCATCCCTACTTAAAGTGGCTTGAGGCAAACAACTGAGTCTCCTAAGAGCTATTTCTTCACGAACATCGGAGTCCAGCGAACAAAAACACAACTCGTTTCTCTTATTAACATTCCGTATTTTATTCTGAACTTTTTCCGTATTATAATTCTGATTTTTTAACATACATAAATTTATCCCGAATTGGCATAAGGCGAATCGTCCTAACAATATCGGTACCGGCGGTATATGATCTGGAACGGCAATTAAAGTTATTATTGGACACACGTAACTTTACGTAACTTCGTAATCGTAACTTTACATTGATATCGTAACTTTATTATCGTAACTTTACATTGAATCTTACCGAACGACTTGATTCGCGTTTCTCCCAACCCATAAAAGCTCGTATCTACTAATTCGTTTCGGACTTCGAACGGAACGTCGGCTCGTCGGATCAAATTAATGGGACTATCGGTATCAAAAAGAGATAAACGAGCTATATTTCTACTACACTGTTCTCCTTTATAAATGAAAGCAACACTTACCAAATTAAGCGCACTTAACGACCTGCCCAAGTCTTCTCGGCTCCCTATTATCGTGTCGGTCGATCGAACGGCGGCTACTGCTTCCTTCGGCTTTTGGATGTATTTCGGGTTGGGACACTGCTTCCTGTCGTAACCACGTTGCCAGCAATTGAAGCACACATCCCTGGGTCTCAATTCAAACGGACAGTCGGGTTTCACATGTCCCAATCCAGAACAATTAAAACATCTAACATCAGCGGCGGGTCTGCGAACAGTTGCGTGGAACGCGTGGAACCTGCTCGTCGTTGCTCTGGTTTGGTCGGTGGCTGAGTTTTCAACAGCACCTCTCATGTCATAGCGTTGTTCATAAATATCGACGGCGTCCTTGACTTCAGTCATTGATCTGGCGGCGGCAAACGGTTTAATCCCTCCTGGATGAACGCTACTAGCTCGATTTCGGCCACATCACTTCGTCGGGCAATACGCTCCATTTCCATGACGTATCGGCGGGTTGTCTCATCATTTCTTTTACGTCGGTCACGCAACGCCTGGTAAATTTCTTGGCGGCTTACTCGGCGGCCGAATTCCTTATTTGATTTTTCTCGTAAGTCGGCGTACGTCATGGCGTCTCCCCTCAATAAAAGTCGCGCCGCACCCGTTAGTGAATTTCGCAATGCTAAAAACTTCAGCACCTTATCGGCGTCAACCTGCATAAAGATTTGCTCCAGGTGTTTTAGGAAATCATCGACACCATACGCCCTATCTTCTCCACTAAATTTTACGATCGCGTATTCGATTTCCTGGAAATGTATCCCTTTACTGGGAGTCGGCGGTGCTATCATGGCGGCTGCGGCAGATGCTCTTTCGCATCTTTCCATTTCGGCTATTTCTCGCCTTAGCCTCAAAATTTCATGTCGGCGTCGCAACGCAGCTAATTCGTCGTCATCGGTTACATGATGTTTCATGTTTCCCTCGTCGGCACTTTCTTGTCGGTTCACGCTCTCTTCGGTGTCGTTCGGCGGATTCTTTGTCGTCGGCTTATTTTCATCCGGTAGGCTTCCCCCCACTGCTCCTTCTTCGACGTCTGCACTGCGGTCGGTATTTTCTTCAGCGTGTTGTTCGGCGGTTGCATTTCGGCTGCTGTCCCTTGCTGTTGATATATGGTCTGTTCGCGTACTTGAATCTATTATAATATATTCAAATAGATTCGCAGCAAGTCGTTTTCGTACTTTTGCTGCAAGCCAAATCTTGCAGCAAAAAGAAGTCAGCTGCCAAATTCTGTTTTTGCTGCAGTTTGCTGAAGTACGCGAACAGACCTATAATGTCTGTTTTCCGCGAAGAGCCTCCTCAACTGGGCCGTCGTTGCCCTGGCAGGCACGTCTACTCCGGCGGCGGCGAGCATGTTTTGTTATTCGGTCTAGTTGATTTTCCATTTTGGGTAGATATCCTACTTCTGATTGTTGTAGCACACCCGGGATTTATGAAAAACAACACTTAGTCTATTTAATTGCCTTTATTTCTCTAACGAACCTTCTTGGAGCACGTTGTGTCAGATGCTCTCGCTAATACTCAATGACAATGCTTAATTCTAACCTCATTTTTCATATATGTCTTCTTTTTCCGTCTTTAACAAAGTACAAAAGTGTTCAATGGCCGAATGTGCTTAGGAAGCGTCGGTTACAAAATACTAATGGATTGAATCGGAAAACATTCTACTACAATAAGCAATAATTTTTATTTCCACTATAAACTATTTAATCAAAGTGATATAACAATCGACAAAACCTACTTTTCGAAGATAATTTAATAGCGGTGTGACTCTTTTTTACTGATTTTATAAAGTTTACAAAACGATGATTTGGATCGAGTTTTGTTTGACTAAATTCGTTTTTAGTAGCACTCAAACTGGAAATAGCCGTGCAACGATTTGATATTCGAAAATCGATGAACCAAAGCTTGTGGGCACACCTGTCCATAATCTTGGATCATATGAGATGCAAATAATATAATTTTTTCATAATTTTTTTTTTGTTAAATGCTCAATGAATAAAAGGTTTCTGAGTATAATAATAAATTGAATTGGTTGTATCATGTGCAGGACCTTAGGTTCAAGTTGAATGCGTTTTTACTGTAATTAATTTAATTATTATGGAAATGTATGTAGATATCTTATAACATTGCACACTGGTTACAGTTTCCCGATGTGCCAGCTAGTAGGCAAATTACTGTTTTAAGACTAAAGAAAAAGATGTAATCTGCTATGAATGTGTATATATGCAATATGCAAGATTGATGGGATCTAACAGGGTAGTAGCAAAGACGTTAACTCAATGATGCATGCGCGTTCGCACGTAAAATTGAATGGAAACGAAGTAAATTTGGGGTAATAAATCAGTTATTAATATTCGATGTGATTTTTGAATGTGAATACTGGTGAATATATGAGAGCAAAGAATCACTAGGATTGAAGAATTCATAGAATGAATGGCTACTAGTTTCGAAAGTATGCACTGTTTCTCAAAAAATCAATAACCTCCCACTGCAGGTGGTCACATCAGTTAGATATACACAATGAGCTTAGTTAAACTTGAATTTTTGATCGTCCCAAAATTAGAAAACAATTCTATTTGACTATGATAATTTCACAATAACGTTTAGAAAAATCTTCTTTTTGATAATCGACAGAGAATACTTAGCTCAGAAATTTTAAGATGAAATAGCTCGACATCGCCAAAAACCAATAAACATGTTATTCAATAAGGACATAAGAATTCACTGAAAAATCACCATTGTATGTGAACACGTCATCCGATTGAGCTGAAATACTCAAGATACAGTGGTATATATGTGGAACAGGTCCTTGTTTCACCAAATGTTGGTTATTTTTCGTGCTTTG
>OZ022264.1:92392058-92427058 GCA_963978885.1 Nemotelus pantherinus
AAACACCGTAAAAAGCGAACTTAACACCGAATCCAAAGTACAGCACATGATATACACACTTCCATTGTTGATTGTACTCAATAATTAAACATATAACCCAGATTTAAATGAAAGACGTTAGGCGTGTTTTTTTTTTTGCTCCGATGCAGAGCAGAGTACAACTATGCCGCAAAAACAACGATCTAGTATAAAAAAAGCAGTACATTCGCTAAGACCGACATAGGTTGCTGTATTTGCTGTGGTAGCACGCAACAGCTGAAAATAAAGGGACAAAATAACGAATATACACTATCAAAATCGATAGAAAATAGAAAAAGAACTAACAGAAAATTACTTCTTTTAACTTTCTACACATTATGAGAGCTTTTTCTAATTTCGGAACTACCAAAACATTCAACATAACCATCAAAAACCCAAAGCCACCTCACAGCAAAAAAGACAACTTCTCATGAGGTTTTCTTTTTTCTATCAGCACATTCGGTAAAACTGGACTTGATGCCCCACACAGCTGTTACATGAATTTTGCCGATAGATGTCGGGCTAATATGTTTGTGTTTTTGTGGTGGTGCGTTTGCTTTTGGGGCTTCTTTTCTTTCTTTTTTTTCTTCTTCTTAATTGTTTTATCTTCTTTTTTATTTTTTTGTATAATTTTGTCTGTTTTTCTGCATTTTTTCAGCCCTTCTACCACCTTTTCGCCCTCTGGTGGTAGGATTTCCCGGGTGTGGGGCATCAAGTCCAGTTTACCCGCACATTCTTACTCAGTATCAAACTAACTCAATATCAAATTCAAACTCAGCACTTGCCAATAGATGTCGTTGTAATAGCTAAGTAATTAGGAACAATTGTTAGAATAGAAAGAAAGAGGATTAATAAAGACGCAGTCAAAGCGATCGGACGTGTTATTATTTTTTCGTGAAACGTATATTTGGAGTTTTACAATTCAGGTGTGGGGTGGACAAAGATAGTGCCCAAACTGATAGAATATGTGAGTTAGTGTAGGTTTTTGGTAAAGATTGACGCTATGAAGATCCTTGACGACAAAGTTTAGTGTGTGAAAGAAGTGATTGCTGCCAAGACGCCATTGCTGCCAAGGCACCATTGAAATATGTTGGCTAGAGTCCGCTGCCATATGGTGCCCGAATGCAGCCTCCGCCTGTTGGTGAGACTCCGCTGCCAGGTGCTGATGAGATACCATTAACGTGAGTCTCCCATAAGCATTTACCAGAAGTTGATGTGACGCCGCCGCCTAGTAACACGATGCCGCCGCCTAGTAACACGATGCCGCCGCTTAGTAACACGATGCCGCTGCTTGGTAACAGGGCGCCGCTGCCTAGCAGCCCGAACCCGCCGCTTAGTAACATGACGCCGTCGCTTAGAAAAGAGACGCCACCGCGGTACGTTAACCTGTTACCGTAATATGTTCCTGAGACACTAGCACAGTACGTTGTTGACATGTCACAACAGCATGTTGTCCAGACGCCGCTGACAGATACAAAGACGCCATTGTCGACGTACGACATGCAGATGCTGCCGAATTATGTCCAGACGCCGCTGGAGATGCAAAGATGCCATTACTGATGTACGACATGCAGATACCGCCGCTATACGATGCATATCCATTGTCGTACCGACGCGGAGAATTAATAGTGCCCGCCGTCCTGATGTCCGCTGCCGAGATGTCCGCCGTTCAGATGCCGCATAATGCAAAGATTCCACTGATGTCCGCTGTCCAAACGTCCGCTGCCATGATGTCCGTTGCACTTATCTCTGCTGCTCAGACGCCCGCCGGCCAGACGTTCGTCGCCTATATGCCCGCAGTACAAATGTCATATAATGTGGAGATGCCGCTGATATCCGCTGCCCGACGACGCTGCCATATTGCGATAGTAGAATGTCTTCTACTCTGTCGCCGTTGCAAGATGCAAGAATTAGAGGCAATTGATTTGGTTAGAACATGTCCGATCTGATGCTGGTCGTGGTCGACCAGTTGTCAGGTTGGACGAACTGTAAGATCATAATTGTACATAGATTCAAATTCAAACTCAGCACATGTGGGGTAAACTGGACTTGATGCCCCACACCCGGGAAATCCCACCACCAGAGGGCGAAAAGGTGGTAGAAGGGCTGAAAAAATGAAGAAAAACAGACAAAATTATACATAAAAATAAAAAAGAAGATAAAACAATTAAGAAAAAGAAAAGAAAAGAAGCCCCAAAAGCAAACGCACAACCTCAAAAACACAAACATATTAGCCCGACATCTATCAGCAAATTCATGTAACAGCTGTGTGGGGCATCAAGTCCAGTTTTACCAAGAGGTTTAATAAAGAAGCAGTCAAGGCGATCGGACGTGTTATTATTTGTTCGTGAAACGTATGTTTGGAGTTTTACAAATGTGAGTTTTTTGTCGGTGAAATTGAAATTGCCGTTGTTTGACAACGTAGACAGCCGAAATTAACAACATATACAGCCGTTTGGGAGCCACTGAATTTTACTCAATCTACCGCCGATTCTCTCTCTGGTGGTGAATTTCACAACCATGGGCACAAGTATCCAAGTTTTACCCAAAAGCAATATCTCCTAGAAGTACGGGCCGTAATGCAGAATAATGACGTCCTACTAGACTGTCAAAGTGTCGCGAAAAACACACGCAGTCTTGTGGGACGTCCGCGGGAAAATGTTAATTGTACAGGTTGTGTTAAAGTGAGTGAAATGAAAATAAAGGGAGATGTGCGGAACAGTGCTAGTGAACAGCTAAATTAATGCGGTGCGTGCCGTATAATTGGGAAAATTCGCTACGAAATGTTTATCGGCTGGTGTTACTGTCGATACAATTAATTGATACAAAATGCAAGTTATGGCTAAATATGATTATTATAACGTGTCCTCGCACAAAAAAAACTAACGTTTTATTCATATTATAGCTAAAAATCCGCACGTAAAATCTCGGTGTATATCGGCACTGCCAGATAGAAATGTCAAAAGGCCTGCCCAAATTGACGTCATAGCTAAAACGATTACGTAGCCTAACGGCCCATACTTCTAGGAGGCAATGGCACAAGTATCCAAGTTCACCCGCCTTTTGTAACTGTTCTTCCAATGCGCCTGCACTGGTTAGCATTGTTCTGTTATAGATAGGGGGAGCAAAAAAACACGCCCAATGTTGTTGAATTGATTATAACTTCAGGGGGCCTATTATGAATCAAAATCCGAAAGCGGAATTCATACGATATCGTATTTTCGTATTATAATATTTGCACGCGAATCCGCCAACTTCGGATTGTAATAGCCCGTTCACACTAGGCTCTAAATCAGGCGATTTCGATCAGCTGATCGCTTTAGAGCTAAATCAACTTAAATCTACCTGATTACCCATACATTTTTTTCGGTTTCCGACCGAGTTAATCAAGTAGATTTAGAGTTAATCAAGTACAAATCAGGTACTATTGTGAATTTTTCCGGGCTGAATTGTTCTCAGAGCGTGCTTAATTCCATCCGTGAGAGGGAGAGTAGATTTCAACGAAATGTCATTCGAATTTCGTTCAAAAATAGCAAAAATTGGCCAAAAAGGAAAATGTGAGTTGTACAAAATGAAAAGAAAATGCTCTTGCATGTTTCTGCACCATTTTGAACAACTTTCATGAAAAAAAAATTGTACACACAAATTCGAATGACAGTTCGCTCTCTAAATCTCCTCATTCTAAATCACTTCGGGTAGTGTGAACGCTTACTTGATTAACTTGACAGATTCTAAATCTACCTGATTTAGAAGTGTAGTGTGAACGGCATAAAAATTCCGAAGGCGAGTCGTCTAATCCGACAGGGCCGGATTTTTTGGCGGATTCTGGCGGATTTTTAATTTTCAAATTTTTGTGTTTTTTTTTGGTTAAATTGATATGATTAGGTAAATCCTGGAATTCGGGTAGCTGATAGACACCGTGGGTTATAAATCGCAATTTTGCCACCAATTTGAAAATTTGTGATATAACATTCTTATAAGATTCTCTTTACCTACTGGACTTATTTCGACTTATTAAATTTTAATCCTTATTTTTTGTTATTTCCGATTGACCATACTTAGGCAAAGCAAAATCAATTGCCATAGAGTCAATGTTAGCAAGAAACATTGAAACTCCGTCCCATTTTTTTAAATTTAAATATGTATTTTGACACTTGATTGGAAGTATATTGGAAATCTGGAATCGATTTAACCCATTCAAGTGAAGCTGTCTGCAGTTTAAAATGGGAATTAAATTCCGATTTCGGAATAGATCATAATACGAAATTCCGACCATGGGCGAGTCGGAAAATTTTACGAATTCCGATTTCGGAATTTAAATCATAATAGGGCCCCAGCATTAATCTCGAGGACAATAAGGTTTTGGATAGTACCTTAATACCTGTCAGATTGCAAGTCGCAACCGGCTTTCTATATGACGGCCAGGGTTTTACCCAACACTTGTCATAAAGGGCTAGCTTTGAGTATATACCACATTTGTAATCCGACATCATTACGGCTACTTTCTTCAAATGACCGGTAAAATTTACCGTACCTAAATTCTATGTCTTTCCTCCATACATTTTGTTTGGGGAACGGAATCCCGTCACAGCAGCATACTCACGTTTAATGAGGATACGTTTGAAGTTCAAGGTAAACAGTAATATTCAAAGCTTCCATTTTTTTTGAAGGTTTATATTTTTAAAATGCAATGCGGGCTGCATTTGTAACCTTCAGCCCGTATAAGATTTTCGCATTTTGCTTGGATCTAATCACTTTGAAGAGCGAATATAAATTCTTGCGATCAATGGGTTGAAGAAACCTTAGTACAAAAATGATTACGGTTTACATCTTCCCATGAATCTAGGATACAAGCAAACTTCACGAATGTGATATCTGTCTAAGAGCCAACACAAGAATCTTTCTAATCCCAACCCGTATCCACCGTGCGGCTGCGTTCCGTAGAGTCGTTGCTCAGTATACCAGTAATAAGGAGTCGGGTCAATCGATTCACGGGCGTATCCTCGCAATAATTCTTCGGAATCATGGATTCTCATAGACCCACCTACGATTTCACCAACATTTGGTAGCAACACATCAACACTCTCGGTTAATTCTTGGTTTTCTGGACATTTGGACATGTAGAATGACTTAATACCAGCTGGGAAACGGCAAAGCATGATGGGTTCGTTAATAGTATCTGTCATCTTTCTTTCTGGAGCTTCGGGAATGTCCTAAATATATAGTCACACGAATACATTACTTTCATAATCAAAATGGTAGGAAAGTAGACAAACCTCTCCGAATTCGTAGTACGTTCCGTCATCTTTTGTAATATTGTTGTCTTTTAACCAATGGATGGCGTCATTGTAGTTCATTCGCTTGAAAGGACGCTTTGGTGGAACAAATTTCGGGTTTAGTTCTCTTACTATATGACCGTGCGGGGATTTCAGCACACGATCAACAACATCACAAACAAGGTCTTCAAGGCAATCGAGCAAGTCTTTAAAAGTAATAAAAGCACATTCCGCTTCAACGTGCGTATATTCAGCAAGATGACGACGAGTACGACTTTGTTCTGCTCTGTAACTCTGTGCTATGCAAAAAACATCACCTAGAGCTGGTAAACACGTCTCCAAGTATAACTGCGAGCTCTGCGTCAAGTATGCTTCTTCTCTGTGAATAGATAAGTATTATTGCTGAAATTTCGAAAACAATATTGTTTCTAATCTAGTGTGGAGTAGTTAGAATATTTTTAAGGCTCGTATATAAGAATTTTAAAAGAGGAATAAATAGCCACATGCATTGAAGCAAGACCTATCCCCACTTCTGGAACCACATTTATACCGACAAGTTTAGATTATGCGCTGATTCTTTGTTTTTTTTTTAAGGGTATTTCCCGGCGAAAGTATGTAGTTGAAATATTTCGCTTATTTTTGATGCAATGCCCTTCTGTAAACATTAAATAAAGTAATTATTCTACTTAGGGGTAAAGCTTTCAAATTTGATAGGTCCTTTCTTTTTTTCAATTACCTTATCTAGCCACTTAATTAATCATTTTAAATGTCATGCTGTGTTAAAATTTTCAGTCATATGAAGTTAAAATATATTGGTCCCGAGAGACCTTTTTTCCTTTAGAGCATGAATATCGGAATTTTGATGTATGTTCATGTTTCATTAGGTATGTTCCCGTACTACGATTAATTGCGATTAATCGCGATTAATTGCAATGAAGGCGTTCCCATACTCCGTTTTACTGAAAACTGAAAATTTCTCCTCTTTCAGTAGGTACGATTAAATTTCAGTAGGATCTGAGCAACTGAAAAATACTGAAAAGTCGTTTTTTTTCGATATCATTTTTGATGCCGGTTAGTTAAATGTATATGCACTGAATCCAAATGTAGTGCACTTGGTAAATGCCATCAGTGGCAATTTATACTGCCCCCGGTGTCGGGGTGCGGAACTTTACTTCGCTCGATTCCGCACAGACGTTTTCGCTGTATTTCGTTCGTCGAATACATTACTAGGCTTTATGGCATTTTCGAATTCATGTCTTCGTGCTCATCTTCAGCTTGTTCTGACAGATTGGGACGTCAGCAGAGTACCTAAGCTCAATGAGGTACCCTAAGCTATTCCAACAGTTTGAAGCATGGCTTTGCTTCGTAACATTGCCTCAATACAACAAGCCAACGAAAAGCCAAATCAGAACGTGATTTTGTCAACTGTTATACAGAAGAGCGATGCCACGCCGTAGATAACTGAATTCCGCCAGGCTCGACTTTATCTGACGTCACATTCTGTTATAACAAGCTGAAGACGACGATGTAAATTCGGAAAGGCTCTTAGAATTTGAAACTAAAACAAGAAAACATACCCAAAATAATTCAATTTGAAGAGCGTCGCGCCACCCTCTACTTGCGTCTGTACCAGCGTCGGAGGTGTAACTTCATTGTAACCGCGATCCTCATAATGACTCCGAAACGCTCCCAGAAGCACAGATCGCATTTTCAATATTTTCGATGTGTTTTCACCTCTAATCATAATATGCCGATTATCAAGTTGCACATCGGGTTGCGCGAATTCGTTGAGAATGTTGTCCGCACCCCCGGGCGGAGATAAGCCAATGAGCTCCCAATAATCTGCTACAAGCTCGTGACCACCTGGTGCCTAGAATGTGCAATCGAAGTTACAATGCAAAACTATAAAACAGACGATGCTTACGGTCTTTCCTTCGGGCACTTCTTGCAATGTGCCAGAGAAAGCTACAGACGATTCGGTTGTAAGGACGAGTGCTTCGTAAGTTTGACAGAGTTTATCAGATAGAATACACTGCAGAAATTCCGTGCCGTCGCGCAGTGTTATAAACATCAAGCTCTTACCCTGTCTTCGAATTCTGTGGACCCAGCCAAATACTTTAACGCGAATGCCGCGAAATTTAGATCCCTGTGTGATTTTAATTTTCGTCGCAGCAGCCCAAGAGGGATCCTCTAATATCTTTATCTTCTTAGCTTCCTCTAGATTTTCGTCGCGTTTCTTTAAATCTTCTGCTTCTTTCTCATTTTTCTTTATTGCCTTCATAATTTCTTGTGACCATATTTTTTGCATTTTCTTAATCCTCGATTTGGGTGCAACAGTATACTTCATACCAGATTCATCCGTTTCGTCATCCACGTAGATAAGTGGAAATGGTTCTTTTCCTGCGCAATGCATTGCTCGCAATACAGTCTTGAAAGGTACTTTTTGAGTCCCTTCGCCGACATCATCATTTCCACGTTTTTCCGACGTGTAAATGGAGTCTGTATTGAATATGGAATACCCCAACTTAATAAAACTCAATTTAATATAAACACCGAAAACGGTTCACCCACCTTTTGCAATTTCTTCCATGTTAAACAATACTACTCTAATTTAACTAGCTGATGTAACTCCACGAGTAACTTTCTAATGTGGAAAATAGATATTGGCCGAGCCCAGGCGAGCCGAGTGTGTGGGCGGTCCAGACGAGCGACTTTGACAGATGCCACAGGCGCTCGTGCCACATCCGATCGGAATGGATGTTGAGCACGAGCCAAGGCGATTCGGACGAGCTGTCAAATGCCGTCCACATGTTGGCGGCCTCGTATGACTTCGGCTCGCCTGGTCTCGGCCAATATCTATTTGCTACATAAAGCTGTACCAAAGTGTATAGAATGATAAGTGGGTCAACTCCTTCCCTATTCCAGAAAAAAACACTTTAATTTTGAAATTGCGTCTCCTTGTACGCCATGCCAATACCTCCAAGAAGTACGGGCCGTCATGCTACGTAATGTAGCAAATAGATATTGGCCAAGGCCAGGCGAGCCGAAGTCAAACAAGGCCGCTAACATGTGGACGGCATATGACAGCTCGTCACGAATCGCCTTGGCTCGTGCTCAACATCCATTCCGATCGGATGTGGCACGAGCGCCTGTGACACCTATTATGTGCCAAATAGATATTGGCCGAGCCCAGGCGAGCCGAGTGTGTGGACGGTCCAGACGAGCGACTTTGACAGGTGTCACAGGCGCTCGTGCCACATCCGATCGGTATGGATGTTGAGCACGAGCCAAGGCGATTCGAGACGAGCTGTCAAATGCCGTCAACATGTTGGCGGCCTCGTCTGACTTCGGCTCGCCTAGCCTCGGCCAATATCTATTTGCTACATCAAAGTCGCTCGTCTGGACCGCCCACATACTCGGCTCGCCTGGGCTCGACCAATATCTATTTGGCACATAAAGCATAGTACTGAGTTCGATTTCACGTGAAATTTTCATACAAAATTTCACGTGAAATGTGTTTCGGCGAAAATTTAGCTTGAAAATAAGCAAGTTTGGTACTGTGTTCTTAGCATGAAAAGTTGCTTCGAAGTTGCTTTCGCTTCGAAAATATAGATGGCACTGAAACATGTCTCCAATCATTTCACGCCAATTTAGTTTGTGCAGTTCATTCTTTCGAACTAAAAAGTGACATTTGGTGTTTCAATTTGAAAATGGAGCAGTGCAAATGTCTTTCCAATAAGAAAATCGATTGAAAAGTGAAATTCTTGACATTTTATCGGTCAGCAATGAGCATTGTCTCTGCTTTTCTCCATTGCCAAAATTTTCGCTCGAAAGAATGACCAGATAATGGAGACATGTCAAATTTTCACGTGAACTCGAACTCAGTACTATGCTTTAAGGCTGGTACTGAGCTCGAGTTCACGTGAAATTTTGACATTTCCCCATTATCTGACCATTCTTTCGAGCGAAAATTTTGACAACAGAAGAAAGCAGAGACACTGCTCATTCTTGACGGATAAAATGTCAAGAATTTCAATTTTCGAACGATTTTCTTATTGGAAAGTCATTTGCACTGCTCAGTTTTCAAATTCAAACACCAAATGTCACTTTTTCGCTCGAAAGAATGAACTGCACAAACTAAATTTGCGTGAAATGATTGACAACATGTTTTAGTGCCATGTATGTTTTCGAAGCGAAAGCAACTTCAAAGCAACTTTTCATGCTAAGAACACAGTACCAAACTTGCTTATTTTCAAGCTAAATTTTCGCCGAAACAGATTTCACGTGAAATTTTGTATGAAAATTTCACGTGAAATCGAACTCAGTACTATGCTTTAAGGCTGGTACTGAGTTCGAGTTCACGTGAAATTTTGACATGTTTCCATTATCTGGTCATTCTTTCGAGCGAAAATTTTGACAATTGAGAAAAGCAGAGACAATGCTCATATCTGACGGATAAAATGTCATGAATTTCACTTTTCGATTGATTTTCTTATTGGAAAGACATTTTCACTGCTCCATTTTCAAATTGAAACACCAAATGTCACTTTTCCGCTCGAAAGAATGAACTGCACAATCTAAATTGGCGTGAAATGATTCGAGACATGTTTCAGTGCCATCTACGTTTTCAACGCGAAAGCAACTTCAAAGCAACTTTTCATGCTAAGAACACAGTACCAAACTTGCTTATTTTCAAGCTAAATTTTCGCCGAAACCAATTTCACGTGAAATTTTGTATGAAAATTTCACGTGAAATCGAACTCAGTACTATGCTTTATAGGTTAAAGCATAGTACTGAGTTCAAGTTCACGTGAAATTTTGACATGTCTCCATTATCTGGTCATTCTTTCGAGCGAAAATTTTAGCAATGGAGAAAAGCAGAGACAATGCTCATTTCTGACGGATAAAATGTCAAGAATTTCACTTTTTGATCGATTTTCTTATTGGAAAGACGTTTGCACTGCTCCATTTTCAACTTGAAACACAAAATGTCACTTTTTAGCTCGAAAGAATGAGCTGCACAAACTAAATTGGCGTGAAATGATTGGGATGTTTCAGTGCCATCTACGTTTTCAACGCGAAAGCAACTTCGACGCAACTTTTCATGCTAAGAACACAGTACCAAACTTGCTTATTTTCAAGCTAAATTTTCGCCGAAACCAATTTCACGTGAAATTTTGTATGAAAATTTCACGTGAAATGGAACTCAGTACTATGTTTAGGGCTAGTACTGAGTTCGAGTTCACGTGAAATTTTGACATGCCTCCATTATCCGGTCATTCTTTCAAGCGAAAATTTTGGCAATGAAGAAAAGCAGAGACAATGCTCATTTCTGACGGATAAAATGTCAAAAATTTCACCTTTCGGTCGATTTTCTTATTGGAAAGACATTTGCACTGCTCCATTTTCAAATTGAAACACCAAATGTCACTTTTTAGCTCGAAAGAATGAACCGCTGCGGCAAACGCAGCGTTCCACAGGAGGAGGCGTGAATGCCGCAGTTGAATTTGGTGAATCACAATGCAGCGACAATGTCGCTGTCAATGAAACCAAGGCACCAACCAAAATCATTTATTTTTCTTTGTATTGCTAAATCCTGTTGTACGAGGATTAAGGTAGAACTATAATGCAATTAAGTGAACTTTAAGTAGCTTAAGTGACAGTACGGTTGCATAGAAAACAAGCAGCATACCCATAATGCACTTATCTGCCGTTTCGTTAAGTTTCGTTCAATTCGGGCCACTAAAGTGGCGTACGACTGGGACCGTACATCAATTAAGTAAATTTGACAGGAGGTATGTGTAACGACTACGACCAATAGATGGCACGTAAAATATTTGAATATGTTTTCGTGGATCGCTTGCTATTTTTGCAGGAGGTAGAAGTAATGATCGTTCGTATGCGGTATTGTAGAAGCAATAATAGCTATGTGAAATATTTGAATATTTTAGGTCTGTTCGCGTACTTTCAGTCACTGAATTTTACTGAATTTTCCTGAATCATGCAGTGGGGGAAATTCATGAAAAGTACGAACACGCTCTCATTGCATTTCCTGAAAATTGACAAACAAAAGTGTCAGTTGTCGGTATTCGGGAGAACAATAGTGATGATAAAGTCATCCTAAGCGGTTATAAATTATCGCCTCCAAAATATTCGTCCTTCATAATAACATTACGCCAAAAACCATTTGACGGTTTTCAGTATTTTTCAGTAGCTCAGACCCTACTAAAATTTACTGAACGAGAGGAATTTTTGAGTTTTCAGTAAAACGGAGTATAAAAACATCTCCGACTTATGTATATCCATCGACATAATTTACTTGTAAAGGTTATTTAATTGTGATCATGGTTCCCTTCTTGTCTATAAATCAGCATAGACAACGTATATCGTCTCTAAAGCTTATCAAAGCAGAGAATATTGATACGGGAAACTCGATCGTTTTGCGGAATAAGCCTCCGAAGCCGAATCAAATTGGAATTGTTTTTGCGGGATGATTAAAATTGAAATATTTTTTTTTTATTTACATTGAAAATTTTTATTTGACAAAGTGGTTTCGAAAGTATGCACTGATTCTCATCAGACACCAGCACACAATGCATATTTGACTGATGTGACCACTTGCAGTTGGGAATCATTAACTTTTATTTACGCTTGATTCGGCTTCGGAGGCTTATTCCGCAAAACGATCCAGTTTCCCGTATCAATATTCTCTGCTTTGATCAGCTTTAGAGATGATATACGTTGTCTATGCTGATTTATAGACAAGAAGGGAGCCATGATCACAATTAAATAACCTTTACAAGTAAATTACGTCGATGGATATACATAAGTCGGAGATGTTAAAATTTGTCACAACTAGCGTAAATGAAAATTAATGATTTCCAACTGCAAGTGGTCACTTCAGTCAAGCATGCACTGTGTGCTGTTGTCTAATGAGAATCAGTGAATACTTTCGAAACCACTTTGTCAAAGTAAAATTTTCAATGTAAATAAATTTTTTTTTTAAATTTTCATCATCCCGCAAAAACAATTCCAATTTGACCTTTTATTATTAAACAGTTCATTGACAGTTTAAAATATAGGAAGTAGTAATTAGATGTCTCGAATATGATCCTGCGCGACATTGTAAAAAGAATAACAGGTAACAAAAATATTTTTTTCGTCGATCATTTAAATACTATTTTTACAGGAGGTAGGAATAATGAGTATCAAACATAATTTCAAAGAGAAAACGCGTTGAACAACATACGAAATAGTAAATGAAAGTACATACGAAATAATAAATTATATAGTATTTTAATTGCTTGTATCTTTAAATTACTTACCTTAAAAAAAGTACATAAACTACTTAAAATGCCATCACACAGCTTTTTTCATTCAAAGAATAACCACACACCATGCTTCAGCTGTCCACTATTGAATTTTAATCTTCAGCAGCAAAGACCTGGTTGATGAAATATATTCCGGTCGCATACCAATATTGCTCAAAAAACATTTCTTTCGTACACTTATTTCAATATAAGTACAAATTAAGAGCCTGCACCAAACCCATCTTTATAGATCTAATAATCTACAGCAAAGTGCCGAGTTTCAGCTTAGCAACAATTTTCTACGATTTCTTGCAACAGAGCTATCAAGCTATGAAGACAACTATATTTCAATTGCAGCAAAATCCTATTAAAATATATTGCACAAATGCAATATGCAAATTCAAGTTCATATTCGCCCCTCTGGCGGCAGCTTCATGAAGCTTCACTTAATTCTATTATGGGCAAATGAACCGATCGACTTCAATTGAGTGAATTTTCGTTCAGTTTCAGCGCTCACTTAAGTTCACTTAATTGCATTATAGTTCTACATTTAGGTTGGCTTATCACAATACTCATCAGCCATCGCTTGTCTATTCCACCAGACCGTTCAACCTAATTCAAACAGAGTTAATTCAACTTAGTGGTGATGCCAACCTATGGTAGGTATCACCGCTAGCGGTGCGGCAAAATTAGAAATTTGACAAATTTCGCCGCTGCCGCAAATTTCGCCGCACCCATTGTGCGCGTTACCATACAAAAGAGTGCATTCTATTTTTTTGACAGCACTTCCCGCAGCCCACTGCGTTGGCCGCAGTGGAAAACGCTGTATTGTGATTAACCTATTAATTTGTGTTTTAGCTGTTCACTAGCACTGTTCCGCGGATCTCACTTTGTTTTCACTTCAAACAGTTCAACACAACCTATACAATGAGCATTTTCCCGCGGACGTCCCGTAAGACTACGTGTGTTTTTCATGACATTGTTCCCGCAAACTCTGACGTCATCATTCTGCATTACGGCCCGTACTTCTAGGAGGCATCGGATATATTCGGTAAGCATTTTGCGTAATGCGTGGAAGCATTACCGGACCATTACATGTTGTTTCTTTTTGACATTGCATGTCCTAGGCTGGGAAGATTTATACAAGGGGAAACTTATGCTTATAGCCTTATAGCTTTATGTATAAGAGCTTTTTGGAAAGTACGACATCGTATTCTAGCATTTCCGTCATCTACGGTGAAAACGAATTAAAGCTTTGGCCGGCGGCCGATCGTATCTCAGCATGTGTGATTTTTGCATGCTGAGTGATTGTGACGCTAATTGGAAATTCCGATAGCGCATGCTCTTTGCTACTAGGGGGAATTGATACTCTTGTTTTTCATGCACTTTACTTACTGATGATTTGAAATGCTCCGAAATTTTCATCTTTCCGCTTTATAGAGCAGACTATCCTTAACCGATGTATGCTCGCAAGTTCTTTTCCCCTTGTTTCTGCGAGTGAATTTCATTGGCCAGTCTTGGACTTATAACATATGAGCTTTCTCTCTTGCAGCATTTCCAATGCTCCAAGATAAGGCGAAAGTGCATATATGCCCATTGAGTGACGCAAATATGTGTTTGTATATGCATTTTCGAATTGAAATCGTAGTTTTAGCCAGTTTTAGTCGATCAACTTAAATTAAGTGCAACTCACGTGAGTTGCTATCATGACACAAGTGTGTTTCCAAGCGTGAGCTTATGCCTCCACACGCATGACGTGACAAGGCGTGAGCTCACGTGGCGTGACAGCAGTGTGTTTCTACCTTCACTGACAAATTTGTTGTCATGAGTTTTCTGCGAACTCAGCGTTGGTCATAGCAGCGGCGGCTCTACGTATGGGGCAAGTGGGGCTCAGCACCACTATCTTTTTTGATTCCAAAATGTAAAGAAACCAATCTTTATTTCATTTATTACAAACTATAAAATTTCATTTTAGTGAATCAAATTCGCAAAACGCTTGGTTCACCCACTGTTTTTAAAATCCATTCATGTCTCGTCTCTTTTAAAATTTGTATTTCATTACACAAATTCGTAGCTATAATTCAATTCAAGAGAACTTATTTCGTTAATGCAACATGCGCGCGATGCTCTTTTCATATTCTCTTTCCACATTTTGTTGTACATGCAATTTTCGCCGGGCTTAGTTAAACTATCCCAAAAAAAGAAAAGAAACGAATGAAAAAGTTCAATGAGCGCAACGTGTGTGTATGTCATACGCAATGACCGAAAGAGTAACCAATGGGCTAAGTCCTAAAATTATGCTTATTTTGCTATATCGCTTGTTCGTCGTTCGCTAACTGAATGAAGTGTGTGGTGCCAGTGGGTTAAAATAAGCTAATTAGTTTTTGCAAATGAAAAGTAAACGATGGTTTTGCTTTTACGGTGCTTGTTGGTATTATCGTTCAGGTGCCAAATATGATACAAAAATTATGCGCTTCAATCAAACATGATTTGATATGATACAGATAAGTCTGTACGTATGCTATTTTATCCAAAATGTTAATTGCATTAAGTAGGTGTGATATGAGGAACACCAATGTTAACTGCTCGTTTTTTACTTATTTCATCATTAAACCTAGCCAGGATTTTTTTGTCTTTTAGGAAACTACCAATTGACGCCAGTGCCAAGCCTCTTATTCCAAGTTCGCTTAGATTTTCTAACAATGTGATATGATTAACTGCATCAAAGGCCTTCGCTAAATCAATAAACAGTGCAGCCACATATTTATTCCAATCAAGTTCACAATTAATAAATTGTAAGGCATCTGTTATTGCTGATGTTGTGTTACTTTTTTGAAAAAAAGAACCATATTGACGTGTATCAAATCCTACACTGTTTTCTATAAACTTAACTAGTCTTTTATTAATAATTTTTCCGAAAATTTTGCTTAACAAATTTGTTAAAGCAATTGGCCTGTAATAAGAAGGATCTAAATCGTCACCTGATTTATGAATAGGAACTATCATGGTATCTTTCAGTTCTGTAGGGAACTAACCTTTGGTAATGAGATTATTAATGATTGCAGAAATATAAGGGATATCTGAGTAGCGACTAATTTCCAGGTGAAAAATTCTTCAATGAGCTAATTATGACAAACACTTCACCAGGATGAGTGGGCTCGAAAAAAAGAGACTTTGAATTCAACGGAATGTTCGGCCTTTCAAAATTGTCAACATTAAATTTCAATATTAAGTCGTCATTAATATGTTCACCTTTAGAGCTGAAATGATCAACGAGATTATCGGCAGTGATGAGAGAGTTAGATTTGTTTATCTTATTGCCCTACAAGAGTTCTTGATTGATGAATTTTCAAACCCTCCTAACATCACCCTCAGCAGAAATAAGTTATCTTCTAACATAGTCTTTCTTAGCAATTCTGATCATGGATCTGTATTCAGAAGTAAGTTTGGCATCATTTGAATTCATTTTCATTCTTTTATATAACATTTTCTTTTTATCCATTTCCTTAATTAAATCCTCCGTAATCCAATTGTTGCCTCTCCTAGCTCTGATTTATTTAATAGCTGAAGCCGACTGTTTTGCATCTTGAATAATAGTCATTATGTTTTTAAAAGAATTTTTACCATGCATTTCACCAAGCTTCTTTAGTACCGAATCAACATATAGTCGTTTATCTAAAACTGAAATTTTCTTTTTCACTATAGGTTGCAGTTGCTTTTTAATACCATATACTGTTATGTACAAAGTATGATGATCTAAATCTGGCCATTCTGAGTATTCTACTTTAAAAGCAACAGATTGAGTGTTGACGGTAGTTATTACATGGTCTAACAAAGTAGCTGAACTTGATGTAATTCTAGTATGGTTATAATTAAGCAGTACCACATTGTTCATTGCCAACATATTATAATAGTTAACACAGATACTATTGTTTATACTAATGGCATCTATATTGGTATCGGCGACAACTATCAAGCTATTAAACCTTTGATATAAAGCATCCAAGCATTGTTAAACCTTTGAGACAAAGTGATATCTACTATCATAATAAAGCAGCTTATGCTGAATCCTTTTATTAATGTATATAGCAGTGCCGCCTCCTTGGGCATGATCTCTGCAGTTATGAATTGCGACGAATCTATCTAAGTTGAATAAACCAATCTCATTACTAGAAATTCAAGTCTCATTAAGAATCACTGCATCTAACTTTGGCTTAGAACAGAATACCTCAAAGTCCGTAAATTTATTCCCAATGCTTCTAATATTCGCGTGAAATACTTCTAGACTCATATTATGCATGATTATATTTACGTAATCAGGTAATTAATTTTTCTTTGAATCGACGTTTTCATCTTGAGATATTCTGGACATTCTCTGCTAAAGGATGGATGCAAAGAATTTTTACAGCCAGCCAGTGAGCAGTTCGTGCATTTGAGCATTTGCGAGTTACGTGCTATGATATTCTGCATAAAATACGCACACACACACATCTATTTGGCTTTTGCAATTAACTGCGGTGTGCCCAAATTTCCAACACTTATAGGACCTACTAACATATATGTCCTCTCTGCAAAAATGAGAATTAAAGTCGATATTTATATATTTGTTAGCACGTTTTGCAAAGGTGGATCCAATTTCTTCAAAGGTAACCGAATATTTTTCGGTCCTTTTAATTTGCCAACAATAAACAACCTTAATGCCCCCTTCAGCGATATTCGGATTGAGAGACTTGATCTCTTTTGAGAACTCATCAGATGAGAAGGTTCTATCAAGCCCATAGACAATTAGTCGTGGAGTCAAGTCTTTTGTGGACTCAACCGAGTAAGACGTATCAAGAGATTACAAGAGATTGTTTTTATACCGAATCCGTCTTCAAAAGGATCAATTCTTTACGGTGTAAAATTGGTACTTTAATAGCCGATGGAGGGATTGTCTCCTTGATTTTATTAAGTGTTTGAGTTGAAGATTGGGGATTATCGGTCTAATAATCACTCCACCATTATATTTACTGGATGGTTTATTGGTCAGTGGAGTGTCACTTTTCAGAATACTTGCGTAAGTGGGTTTTGAGCAGCTTTGAACTAAATTGGGGATGTTATCCAATTTGATGGACAGTTCAAAAGACAATTTTTCAATCTGCTCCACTTTATCTCTAATTTTTTTATGTTCTTTGACAATTGATGTGCATTGTTGTTGAACAACGTCCTCAATAAGGAATTTATCTTCTCGGTACATTCAGAGTACCCACTTCTCGGCTATAGAGATGCTCCTGTAAACATCATCTGAAATTTTTACACATTTTGTGTGAAACCACCTTTTACAAAACCCCTCACAGAAAAGAGCCTTATCATTATCCCCTACCTCTTTTTTACATTTGTTGCACTTATTCGACATTAATGCCGCTTAAAATATCCAAAACAAGTTAAAACAAAATATCCAAAACAAGTAAATACAAAGGGAGAAAAAATCTAACAAGGTACCGTTAGGAGCTGCTAAAGAATGAAATAAAATTTCAGTCAGAATTCACGGAACACTTTCACAAATTACAAACGTATCAAGAATCAAGTATAATTATAATGATCTCAATAATAAAGAAACAGCAAAAAAGACCGATTCAAATGTACAATCGAAAATCAAAACACCAACGATAATTCACACAACTGACATCTGTCAAACTTATTCTTTGATGATGCCAAGCCAGTCTAAATCTGTTAAACATTTCTATTTAAATTAAGTTTCCCGTACCGTAGCCACTCTAATTGAAAGCATATACTGTTCTGGTAATCAGAGTACTATAATCTGTTTTACAAGTATCGACTGTAATCATGATTATGAACCAAATGTAAGGCAAAGATTACTTAATCATGCATACACAGAATCATTTGAAAAGAAATAGTACTATTTATACTATCAAATTCCTTTTTCTAATTCATTTCAGGCTCGAAAACAGGCGAATTTAACAAAGTCAACGTAATTGGATGTGTTATGTCTCAACTTTTCTGTATTTTGCATCGCGGAACCAATGCTACGATTTCAATTGATTTCGTGCTGTGTAAGATTGATTTAAAACTTAAGGAATTTATTTATTCATTATAAATTTCAATTTCCATCGTTCCGTAGCCGAAGACGCACCAGTTGTGAAAACAGTTGTAAACGGAATTATCAACGGCATCCCAGTTATATTTCCACTTGCAAATCCTGATGCATGCGTAAATACTGACATCGCTTGTCCCCTGAAAGCTGGAACATCGTAGGAGTACCAAGCTATTTTACCTGTTCAAAGGCTATATCCAAAGGTAAGTAGATTGATGAATCGATACATATATTATTAACATAAAATGTTTTTTTTTTAATTTTAGATTACACTCAAAGTTAAATGGCAATTGGTCGATAAAGGGTGCTCCAATAATTTACATTCAACTCCCTGCTAGGCTACAGTAAACACGGGACATTTTAAATTTCAATAGATTTTATGTTTTGCTAAAAAATAACATTTTCATCGCTAATTGTTTCTTGGAATATTGCCAACATAATTTTATTTCAGAGTTTATAAGAGCTAATATTTATCTTATCAGGTAACCAATTATGTGCAATAGCAGATTTGAATGGTATTTAAGTATTCTGATGATCTTGTCCGAATACTGAAAAACTGCTCAAAAACGGTTTTAGTGTTCGGAAACTAAACATTTCTAATAATTTTTCCGTAAAACATGTTTTCAGAGGTAATAAACTCCATGAACAGTGCTCTTAATGCATACAAATCAAAGCATACCAGAAATTTAACTCCACTCATTTGCAATAAACATGCAAACTTCAAGTAGCGGTTGATTTTTTATTTGTTTAACATTATGACTCTCCCGATTCAAAAGGCAAATAGTAAAGAAAATATTTCAGAATGTTAACCATGGTTCTGGGTTCCTAGAAATTTTAAGATTTGCAGCAAGCCATTTTTGTAACGAAACTAAGCTACTGTATAACTCTTCTCCACATTTTAGGCATTCTTACTTACAAATATATGACTTTTTTCATATTCCTGGCTCCTCTGCTTGATCCTACAAATCAATTCTGACAAAGATTATGAAAAATTTATTCGTTGCAATCTACCTTTGTTTATGTTCTTTTCCCGCTCAGTGTAATTGACATGACGTATGAGTTTCCTCATATCTCCTGTAGATGGCTCTCGTGAGTCTCTTTAGTCAAATAGAAAAACATCACTGTGCGGACTGGTTGAGAAAAGTAGCTTCGGTCCGCCATCTTGTACGCTAATTGCTTTTACGACAGGCCTTTTATATGAAGGCATAGCCATATAAAGAATGGACACGCAATCATAATCCATGAACCCGTACGTGAATGAAGCAATTTTACTACATATGCAATATACTCTCTGCAAAAAAGCTTCCCCTCAACGCCGCACACTATACCCTTCTGCGCTGTAGACTCCCTATGTAAACATACATTTCCATACATTTCTATTGTTGTCAACATGGCCGATTTACGGGTTATGAGAGTAGAAAACTAAGAGGAGCGGGCTACCTCACCCTTCTGGCCCTACATCCAAGTGTGTGTAATAGGACAAAAACGCTCTCTTTGATTCTCTCTGGCTTGGGCCTGCTTGGGCTTAGCTGTCAAAATCGTTGTCAATCGTACGCGGTCTCGGTAGTGTTTTCGAGTAAAGTGAATTTAAAACGTAATTAATTGTGTTGTGCGCTGGTGATTTTTCTTAAAAAACTAATTTTTTGCACATTATAAACCCTTAGTTTTATATAACAACGCGAAATTACATAAGAACTTCGTAAAGTTTAAATAATAATGATTCAAAAGTGTGTTGTCGGTTCATGCCGAAATCGGCTAGAATTTGGTGTCTTAGCAGTCTCTTTTCACAGGTAAGTTAGTGTTAATATATATAATCCGGGCTAAATTTATCGTCGGGTGTAAAATATTTGTCAGGCATTGTGCGTGTTTCTCAAAAAATGAACGAAAAAGTAGCGAGTAGACCGTTTGTTTACGTTTTCGTGAATGACAATTGCACAGCCATGTTTGATTTGTCTTCGGTCAGTGGCGTAACCAAAAATATCTATATCGGGCTAGAGAAACAGAACTTGATAAATTTCAATAAAAAAATGTTTGTGTCGAAATTAATTTTAGTGAAATATAAGTAAGAAATAATATTATAACAATTTTAAAAGTGAGTGTAAAGTGAAAAACATTGAAATAAAATTAAATGTTAGTAAATGAAAAGATAATTGTCGATTGCTCTGAACTTAGAAAAGAAAGTGAACTACAAATATTGTTAGGACTAAGCAAGCCCTAATTCCGCCGAAGACGGTCCCAAGCCCGGTTGTAAAAGGAAAAGGGGGGCTGGAAAATTTAAAATAAAACATAATATATCTGCTGCATATGTTTAGTTGGGTAAAGTTTTTTTACGAAAACATGTGCTTAGTTTCACAAACATGCAGCTTACTTGCAATTCCCGAAACTCATTTCACTTTGTATTTGACTTGTTGTCTACTATCGTCCCAGAAGTAGACCACTGCTGAATTCCAAGGCTTTTATACATTGCAAAAAATATGATCCCGAAATATACTGCCACCGTTAAAACACGCATATATTTCAGAAACTGCACATGGGGTTAAGCGATAAAATTTAATTTCACCTAAAAACATCAAAATGAAAATACAAATCTAAGATTGCATGATACCAAATTCAAAATTTTGCGCCATGCAATTGCCCCCGTTCAAACCACAAAAACTCTAATTACCTACAGCTTAGTCATTTTATGATAGTGTTTGCATTTTTTGTTTGTATGCGATTTTTGCCCTGTTGGCTTTACTGATGTTCCTCTCCTCATTAGTTCTCTACTCTCATTACGGGTTATTTGGAATAGCAGGGAAAATAAAATATGTGTCACATGGGGCATAAACTTCAATATTAATAAAATTTTCTGAATGAAATTTGATGTTATTTTGTAAAAGGAGGTCGAAAATGTTGCTGGGACACATTTAGCAACCATTTCTTTCCACGAGTCGAAAGATTTCTATACTAAATGAGATAAAAATAGATGCATTAGTTCAAATTGAATTTGTACTTACATTACACATTCTAGGGTGAAATCCTATGAGTAATTGGTGCAAAACACTTTTTACTTTCGCACTGTTTATTGACTAATCTAAACATTTACACTTTAACTTAATGAAAACACGAAAATAAAACATGTGTCAAACCGCCAGATGGCCATTTTTATTGATTGCTTTTGTTTATAGGCGGGGAAAGCTCGATAGCATGTAGGGGCATTAAGTTTGATCAGCCATATGAATTGACGTCATTTAGGTGAAGAAAATTGTTCGAATGATGAAAACCGGTGTGAATGAACGATTTAAAGTAGCACAAGATAACTTTGAAATTGACTTGGGCTACTATTTAGGAATGCTGCGTGCAGATTATGATTCTAAATGATCAATACGCGTCGTCTATATATATTGTTGGCAGTTTTTGCCAAACTATGGCCAAAAAACCCTTTACTCCCCTACAAAACCGAAATGTTTGTATCACAGCAATAGGTCTTGACCCGCTATTTCCCAAACCACTCCTACCCTAAATTGGACGATTGAACTTTTTGAATATTTGAATAAAATACTCGCAAGTACGAAAATACTCGATACATGATATGCTTTCAAACTGCACTACCTTAAAGCAGATTTTATTTTTACATACTTGAAAGTATGACAAAACTCAACTTCAAACAATATTTGATCATACACTTTGATCAGACTTAATGGTTTTAGCAACACTATCAGCCATTTATGCATGATAAATGCTAGATAAATGCATGATAAATGCTAGATAAATGCTTATACTACCCACACTTATAATGCAAATCGAAACTCATTGATTCGCTATTGACGTGAATTACATTACATCAATAGTAATAAATTTGAATTTGCACAAAAAAAGTTGACCTGTAATTTTACAATATTTCACACCGCCCTCGTTATACAAACACATTGCGACCTCTCGCTCACACAACTATACCAGAGGTCAAAAATTGCTTCATTTCTCTCGGCCCATTTCGTATCCATTCCTCTCATATCTACGCATGAAGGCCATGATTGGCAGCAACATTTTCGCTGCATTGTGGTCATTAATAGAGGTATAAGACTTTAGAGTGGCGATATCCGTGTATACGCCTGTAGGTGTGTGTCTCGAGCGTTTTTGTAAAGTTCTTCTCCCCTTCGCCTGCACCTTTCAAGCGTTTGGGGCTACTGTCAAGTAGCCAGGCCACTGTCAAGTACCCAGGAGTCAATCTCGAATCAAACACACAAACAAAACAAACAATTTTTAAGTATGCTATTTGGTTTTGAGATGAATTCAGCTAGAACAATCTGCGTTTTCAAAACAAATATAGTGACGCAAGTGTCGAGAAGTGTAGAAAATCTTAAGAAGTATAAAGTAAGGTTAAAAGTGGCAGTGACACCTTCAATTACTATCTAAACACCGGCAACGAAATGTGAAGTGAAGTGTTGTTCAAAAAATACGCGCTCCTGGCTGCCTGGGTAATCTTTCTGCAGGTAAGTACTTACCATTTACCTTATGGTAAAGTCTGTAATGGAAATAAAGTAGATTCGGATACTTGGCGTGGACGAAAACCAGTAATTTTAGTGCAATTTTGCGATGCGGACTCAAGTGCTCCTCTGCTGGCCACGAATCTGACACCTGGGTACTTGACAGTTTCTCTTGAAGTTCTTTTGAAGTAGGCTTAGAAGTCCATGCATAGGGAAAACAGATTTTAGTTTGAGGAATAAAAAAAAAATTAATTAAAATTCGTGCAGGAAAATCTACGATTAATAGTTGCGTATATTTCACAAAGAAGAAATTATAATTTTTGGGAAAATTTGTGTTGATTATTATTATAACATAGGTTAAAATAAGAAATTTATTAAAATGGCATGGTTTCGACTATCATAAATTCAGGTTAACATAATAAGAAGAATGAATTCATGTAAATAAAAAGAGCCCAAAAAAATCTGCGTAGTGCTTCAATTCCGCCGAAGCAGGTCCCAAGCCCGGTTAAAAAGGAAGAGGGAGGTAGTAAAAATTTTAGCATCTCATTTGCATAGAATTTATTAAGATTTATCATTGTAGGAACGTAATGAAATGAAAATAATTCTCTAATTAATCTGCGTGCAGTGGTTAAATAGCGTTAATGCAGTTAATGAAAATGTTGCAAGATAATAATATATAGATCTTCATCAATTCAGCAATAAAATTCGTTTCGTTCTACCAAATAGAATCCAATATTTTAATTTAATGAGAAAGAAGCCATATATATCAATTTATTGGCAAATATCAATACTGAAGAACAATGACCGACCACGATGTGGAGTGCAGATTACCTTCGAATTTTGAATATACCAATATATATCTTTGAATTTTAATATTCCGCTTTTTCTTCAAACATGCGCGCCCCCAAAAATTAATGCCCCCAAAACGAGCAACTGATCTACACCCCGAAAGATATTTCGTTGCATTGGAATATTTTGTGGAAATGGGTGACCTCGAGACAGACTGCTTCTTTACCACCACTCTAAATGTCTTATACCTCTATGTGGTCATTGATATAAAAGTACCGAGGATATGGTGATAGAAAAACTATTAGGCGTGTTTTTTTGCTCCTCTATCCAGTAGAGAATAGGATATACGCGTTGGAAACAACAACACTCCTGCACCAGTGAATTCACTAGTTCAGAAATTGTATTCGTCATAGGTAGTTTACGTGCTGAAGTATAGGATGTGCTGATAGAAAAAAGAAAAGCTCATACGAAGTTGTCTTTTTTTCTGTGAGATGGCTTTGGTTTTTTGAAGGTTAAGTTGAATGTTTTGGTAGTTAGTAAATTAAAAAAAGCTCGCATAATGTGTAGAAAGTTAAAAAAGATAATTTTCTGTTAGTCCTTTAGCTATTTTCTATCGATTGTGGTAGTGTATAATCGTTTTTTTCTCCCTTTATTTTGAGCTGTTGAGTGGTACCACAGCAAATACAGCAACCTATGTCAGTCTTAGCGAAAGCATCAGCTGTTTTATGATGGATCGGTTTTTTGCGTCATTGTTCTATTCTGTTCTGTATCGGAGCAAAAAAACACGCCTATTGTTGCCACTTTTTGGATTATTTCTATGCGGTTGTAAAAAACCGCACACAACTGAAAAATACAAAGGCGTCGTAATTATTGTATTTACGAGTTGGAGGATAATAGTTCGATTGCAAAAGTAACATGCCGATGTATTTCCAAATTCAAATCATAAATATATCCTTAAAACCAAATCTAAAAAGTTGTTTTCCAAATTCAATTTATGCATACAACTGGCACCGCGAAGTACACTAAATATTTGATGTAACTACTTTTGGAGATGCATTTTTTAATTGAGTGCGGATGAATATTTCGCGGTTTCAGTGATGTATCCACGACCGTAAAAGATTTTAAAATGATGCCATTGCGGGATCCAAGACAGTTAAGGCTACGATTTTGAAATTATCTACAGATTCTGCACACAACTATTGCATAACATTGAAACATGTATAGAAACATATATATATATATATATATATATATATATATATATATATATATATATATATATATATATATATATATATATATATATATATATATATACATATATATATATATATATATATATATATATATATATATATATATATATATATATATATATACAATGGCTCACAAAAGTCAACATACAGCATGTAAAAACACGAATATCGTACAGTGGAAAAAGACAGAATCCAATGAAAACGTAAAAGTAGCTTTATTGGCATTAAAAATAAGTTTCGTAACATAACAATAAAGAAAATCCTAACACAGAAAGAAATAAGCCAAGAAAACTAAGAAAATTCATCCATCGAAAGTCAGCATACACTTCGAGCCATGTTTCGAAAAGAGCGAGAATGACCAAAAAACGTGAGCTCAATACTTTGTAGGCCCTCCACCAGCCTTAATAACAGTTTCTAAAGGCCTTCGCATCGAACAAACGAGATTTCCGGTAATTTCGGGTGGAATATTCATCCAGGTACACAGCAGAGCAGATTTCAGGGTCTCTTTGCTAGTAATAGTTGCTCTTACGGCTGGCTCACGTATTCTGCGATCCAATTCCTCTCATAAATGCTCTATAGTGTTTAAATCGGGAGACTGAGGCGGGCTGTGAAGCTAATGAGGGACGTTATACAGCAACCATTCCTTGACACTTCTAGCTGTATGTTTTTGATCATTGTCCTGCTGAAAGATCCAACCTGGCTGTAGGCCTGATCTCTGCACAGAAGGTATCAAATCGCCACGCAATATGTTGAAATACATGTATTGATCCGTAGTAACATCAATAAAATGTAATTGCCCCACACCAGCGGCCGACATACAGCCCCATCCGAGGACTGACCCTCCATCGTGTTTCACTGTAGGACGCAAATTTTTCTTTGCCAATGCTTAGTTCCGCTTCCTCCACACGTATCCGCGCCTGTCACAGCCATAAATATTATACTTGCTCTCATCACTAAACAGAACTTGATTCCAAAAATTTTCGTCCTTATTAAGATGCAGGCGAGCGAAGTCAAGCCTCTTCTTTTCATTAACTGGAGAAATCAAAGGTTTTCTGCGCGGAACTCTACCGTTATAACCCTGATTACGCAAAACTCTACGTATTGTCTCTGGACTCACTTGCTTTCCTGTTCCCTTGCAAGTGCAGTGGCCATTGCCGGAGCACATTTTTGTGGCTCCTTACTTATTTTCCGTAAACAGGTCTCTCTCATCTCTCTTACTTAAGGATTTCGGTCTACCTGTTCGTTGTTTATTTTGTACTCTCCCTTCCATTTCCGCTTTCCGTATGATCGTTTGCACCGTTGCCCAACTTCTTCCAACTATTTTAGCAATTTCGCCATACGAATTCCCTTCCAGTCGTTCACTAAGGACGATTTTTCGCACTTCCAAACTCGTTTCCTTCCGTGTACTCATTTTTAAGCATTAAAGGGACCCAAATCGCTTTAGTTTGATCGACTTGCAATGTACTAATGTTTATCTTTGTATATTAACACGGTAGCAATCTTTATCGCAGTATGACTCATCGCTTAGACTGATTCTTTTGAATTTTCAGTGGTGTATGCTGACTTTTGTTTAATCACTTTCAGCGGAATTTCTTGTTATCTACTATGTATATATGTATATATATGTATATTCTCATTAATTCTGTGTAAAATAGATGACAATGTCTCTGATATTCCTTTTAAATTCGTTTTTCACCCGTCTTTTCATTTTTTTTCTACCTATATATTGCCAATTCTGCGTTTTTAAGCGGTGTTTGCTGACTTTTGTGAGCAACTGTATATATAACTGTATATATATATTAATAGCCAGACCTCGTATATATATATATATATATATATATATATATATATATATATATATATATATATATATATATATATATATATATATATATATATATATATATATATATATATATATATCAGTGGCGGTTCGTGATGGTTTCGAATGGGTCGGCAAGAATACGTTACCACAAAAATATGCATAAAATAGCATACTCAACAATAATTTCTCGAATTTTGGAAACCAACGACAAAGTCTCAACACACATAAGACATATTTTAAATATTGGTACATTGACGGTATTTACCTTTTCACAGTTTTTTTTTTAAAGTTTTTTTTTAAATTTTACCACAAGTTTTTTTTTAATTTTACCAAGCGAAATTCTTGGATGCATGAATCAAAAATTCACACTATAAAAGTGCATATCTATGAAATCGACGAGGCGTGAAATGTAATAAATAGCATCATCGTAAATTATTAATTTTTATTTACTTTTTTAAAAAGTCCTTTTCCTATTAAAGTCAATATAGCATACTAAAGCATTGCAAATTTGCTGAGAGAAATATATGTATATGATCTCAGGCACGGCGCGCCGACCCATAAATTATCCTTTGCATCGGCCCAAAGAAAACTCTACTTAGCCAACGCATGAAAATATACGGTTCAGTGTTCCCAAGTGGAAAAAAATGCGAACCGAACAATGATATGAAATAACTATCATACTTTATAGTTGAATACGGCCCGCTCGTGTTCATGGTTGCTAACGCTGATGTACACAACAAAGTCTAAAGCATCGATCGCGACAGCAGCGAAAATGATTTGAGTACGGCTTGCCGACCCAGAATAGGGCTTGCAGTGTGTATAACTATGAGTGGCAACAATGCCTTCTAGAAGTACGGGCCGTAAGGCTACGTAATCGTTCTCGCCGTGACGTCATGAGTTTAGGAAATTTGACATTTCCACGAGGCAGTGCCGATGTACACGGAGATTTGACTTGCGGTTTTTTGGTTAAAATATGAATAAAACGTTAGTTTTTTGTGCGTGGACGCGTTATAATAATAATATTTAGTCATAACGTACACTTTGTACCAATTAATTGTATCGCGACAGTAAATCGACACGAACCATCACATAACCTAACACCAACCGATAAACATTTCGTAGCGAATTTTCTACATTATACCGCACGCACCGGATTAATTTGTGTTTTAGCTGTTCACTAGCACTGTTCTGCATAAACCACTTTAGTTTTCATTTCACTCACTTTAACACAACCCGTACAATTAACATTTTCCCACGGACGTCCCATAAGACTACGTGTGTTTTTCGCGACATTTGTCCCGATGCTCTGACGTCATCATTCTGCATTACGGCCCGTACATCTAGAAGGCACTGGTGGCAAGGTCGTTCACCGGCCGCCAGCATATTTGGATTTTGCAAGGCAATTTGAATTTCATCTCATCAGCTTGCCGACCCGGAATAAATAAGAAGTCTAAATGTATGTTATCAAAGAGAATTGGTAGGAATGCAATATTATAACAAAGTAGATGAACAGGCGCAATGTGTAATAATTAGCAAATGTTTGAAAAGTAATAAAGCTAAAGCACACATAAGGTTTTTTTTTTATAAAATAATAATATAAAAAGGAATATTTTATTAAATTAACGATTTCACTCTGCATGAACTGGGCAGGAGTTTTGGGTCGGCACGACACACGACCTTGCCGTCCCTGACGAGCGGCCACTGATATATATATATATATATATATATATATATATATATATATATATATATATATATATATATATATATATATATATATATATATATATATATATATATATATATATATATATATATGTATATATCTCTCTCTCTCTCTCTCTCTCTCTCTCTATATATATATATATATATATATATATATATATATATATATATATATATATATATATATATATATATATATATATATATGTGTGTGTTTTTGTAAAGTATGAATTTGACAGTTATCCGGGTTTTTTTATCCAGCTATTCGAAATTTTTTTTATCAGGCTGCTCGTTATGCATTGCTTTTCAAGCGCGTATTTGAATATTTGTGTAATATTTTTTGTGCAGCTAAAACATGTCCAAATAATACCTGCACATCAAATAATTGTTTATATTATTATAATTCTGTATATTATTAAATTGTTTTCCACCCATATCTAAATTGCCTCCCGACATTTTCAAACAAATTTAAGGGGTTAGTCCACTGTTAAACTGCTCCAAATGAACTTTATTTTTAAACAGCTACCAACAAAAAACTATTTAAGATATCGATTTGAAATTTTACATACATCTTTATTGAAGCTAAGAGTTAACATTTTCATTACAAAAAATTATTAGAAAACAAAATGGCGGCCGCCCCAATGGGTCGCCGCAGCACCGCCGAAAAAAAAAGCAAATTGCGCCTCGTAAATTCCTGGACAAAATAAGCGTCTGCGAACAAATTACCAAAAAGATTTCATTCGTTTTGAGTATAAAGGACTGCACGGGCCTAAATTTAGAACAAAAAAAAAATTTTTTTGATTAATAAAACATTTTTTTGATTAAAAAAATTTTTTTTATTAATTTTTTTGATTCAAAAGTATACCATATTTTTTTTAATCGCTTTAGGGCTCTAAATTTAGGCCCGTGCAGTCCTTTATACTCAAAACTAATGAAATATTTTTGATAATTTTTTTACAGATGCTGCTTTTGTCCAGGAATTTACGAGGCGCAATTTGCTTTTTTTTTTTTCAGCGGTGCTGATTTCGCGTAGGAATTTTCGCTAAAGATAAAAAAAAACACGAAATTTATCTTTATCTGAAATTATCTTGCGATAAAGGCTGGTGACATAGTAGTTATGAGTAACGTGAATGTGTGCTTAGGTGCGCTGAAATTTTCGGTTTGTGAAAGTTATGTGACTAAGAACAGTGTCGGGTCTAGAAGAGTGGTAGCCGGCCATTGAATTTCTCGAGCCTTTGAATTTTACGATCGCACGATCAAAATAGAAGATGAACATGTGTTGAAGCAAAGAACACGGATTAATTTGAAAAAATAAAAATATCTAGTGAAATTTTGGATTTTAGTGAGTGCTGCTAGTTTTTTGTCTTTAGCTACGCGGCTTTTCTTTGTGTTGCGTTTTGAAAGGGTTGTTTTGATAAGTTTTTTTAAGTGCCAAACAGCTCGGTAATTGACGGGGAAGGGTTTTTTATAAATCCCACAACTAGTTCGATGATCGGACGCGGTACCGACTTGGGAGAGTTTTCGGAGGTACAATTTGATAATGTCTTGATGATAATGTCGGCTGTTCTATAGTGAATAAAGTTGCTGCTGAGCATAACGATCGACAGGCAAAATGTAGGTGTTTTTCTTTTGCTCCATTTTTCTCGTCGCTTACTACGGTAGTTACCCACTGACTGACGAAGAAGTACTGGGGATGTATTGGTGGGTGCCGTTATGATAACTATTGCACCAATTTATATTTTGCGATCTGTTGTTGGATCATATGTTTATATCTATGTATATATTTGGAGAAGCGATAGGAGTATTATGGCGATTACGGCACCTTCGATATGGCCAACGAAACAGATATGTATTTTGGAACGATTTACGAAATTGGCACATGTAGATGTGAAGAGTATTTAGATTGCGGAAATGAATTGGCAACGAAAAAAAAATAAATGATATTGTCAGAATAAAAATAAGTAGTTTAAAAGCCCAAAAGTTCAATTGGATATTAAAATTCATTAATAATGTCCACTTTATTAAAATATGAATATAAATGATTTGTGTTAATTTAAACAAAAACAAAAAAAAAGAAGAGATAACTTTACAGTGGTTCCAGTAACGGTACCGTCGTCCGGCTTCATCTGGCTAGTAAGTTTATTCGTTGTTATTTTAATATTTTGGATATATTTTTTTATTGTATTTATTTAAATTTGATTTTCATTTAAAATTATTTAAAGAAATCATTATAATTTTAATTTTCACGTTTACATAATATGTTTTTTTTTGTTTTTGTCAACTCTTTGTATTACTCTAATTTGGGAATTTTATCTTATAGTAGATTATTTGTATTTTGATTTGCGGGGATTAACATTTGCATATTATATTGAATTAGTTTATTCTGTAAACTTTTGTTTTTTTATTTGTAACTTTGGCGAGAGACAATAGCGTAACTAACCTAATCTTACTCCTACAGGTGAAACCATCATTGTGTCTTCCCAAAGCGTAGCAAGTCCCTTTGGGAAGAGACAATAACGATACACTATACGCTAAACCTAACAAAACTAAAAAAAATTATTAGACTAACCTAATAATACTTTAAAAAAAAAAACAAAAACAAAAGGTTTAATCTAAACGCGAGGATTGAGATACTCAGGGCCCATGCTGATGATGAGGCAATGGAGCCATCCCGCATGAGTGAGCATTAGTGAAAACATGCTCGAGTCGGACAGCTGTCAGAACCGGTAACGTAGGGTGCAAGTGCTGCTAGATGGAGGAATATTTGCAGCGGCGATGCTTCGAGTTCTGAAGGTGCTGATATTCCCAGAGTGGAAACTTTCAATTCTACGACTTATCAGAGAAGATTTAAAATAACCGGAATAAACTAAAGCTGATATGAATAATAAAAGAAAAATAGGTCAAATACAAAAAAATATATTGCAAATAAGAGTATAAAGCAACAAAAAAAATAAAAACAAATCCTTAATCCTACAAAAGCTAAGCAATCAGCAAGAAGCAACAATTCAAAGCAAAACAATAGAAAAATAATACCAAAGCTAGATTAACTATAGCTCAATTAACAAATTCACTCAAACCCAATATCCAACTACAAATTCCCAAACTAAATTTTATTCAAATCTACCGATGGCTACAGTAATATCCAAATAACTGTCTAAATCGAAACTCCAAATTAAAAAAAAATCTTTCTGTTTAAAAAAAACTCCAAGAATCTCAATCATCCAAATTCAACAAAACTAAATGTATCAAGGAAAAAGATCCGAACTATTGAACCGCGTAGAATAGATAATCATAAAAAAAATCAAAATGATTATATGACTAAATAAAACATAAACCGAAGAGAAAATTGTTCATAAAAACTAGGTTCAGTGAAACCAAATGTCAGTGAGCAGTTTGAGATGGGAAGAAAGGCATGAAAATTTGGAATGGAAAATAAAAACAAAAGGATAGAGGAAAGATGCACCATGACTCCGGGTGGAGCAACCCAGAAGATGCCGGACGGGAACACCCAATTCAAAATAGATTACATATTGTCATCGACAGCTATTGCCGGATATGTGGTCCGCAAGGCATCAACGGAATCACCCCAACAACCTGACGAGAGTGTAGAGGCACCTCTCAATTCAAATTGCTTAGTCATGCTAAACGACTCGCAGACGAGGATATGAGTGACGCTCACTACCCTCATCAGGTCCAGAACCACAGTATCATCTTTCTGTGTAAACACTTGACACACAAAACAGCTGAAGAGGTGCCACTGTTGTGGTAGCGACCGTTCACAAAGAAAGAGAGCAAAGTTGAAATTTACGCGAAAAGGAAAAAAAAGTTTAATAAATATATTCCAAAATTAATGATTTGACATAATGCCAACTGCGGCCAAAGAAACAAAAAAAAAAATGGCTGAGGCAGCCAAGTGCTCCCGGAAACAAGTGTCACCCTAGCCTGCCAGATCATTCATTCGGAGCAAGTAAAAAAACTAAATCAAAGATGAAAATTCAAAACTAAATGGAAAATAAGCAAAACAAACTAATCAAGTACAAGTTAAAATTAAGCAAATTCGCGAACATATAAAACGGAATTTGTTGCGTTACATAAAAACTTTAAGATAAGTAACATTAAAATAAAATAAAAAAACTAAAACCAAATATTTGGGCGCCATTTGTTGCGGAACAGCTGTGAACAGCCGCCACCACAACAGAAATCGTAGCCTGGCCTGCTATCTTCGCGTGACTAATTGTGCCGGCTAGTCACCTGTTTCGTGGGTTAATTGAGGGGCAGGCCAAGCCTTAGCTGGGTCACGCATTACGGACGCGGACATACACAGAAACTAAATACAATGGGAAGAAGAGAGCTCATCTTCCATTCATGGCCTCACTGAACCTATATAATTGTTGGGGACTACAAATCTGATACTATCTCAATATGTAATAGTAAGATTAGGTTAGTTACGCTATTGTCTCTCGCCAAAGTTGTTCTCATTAAGTAGCTTTGGTGAGACACAATAGACTGCTTATTTTAAACTTAGTTTAGCTGCAAGAATAGAATAATTAGTATTAGGTTTAACATCAAACTATTGCTGCCTTTCGACAAAGCTTAACCCCGTTATTAGCTTTGGCGAGATGGAACGATACGTTTTTATACAATAAGATAATTTTAGTTATTATTGTCTTGTTTTAAGGCCGATGGGGCGTTGGCTTTAAAGGGATGTAATAATTAGGTTAGGATTTAGAATTAAATATATTTTATAGCAGAATAGATTTAAATTATACTGATAGGTGTATTGTCTCCTTTCAAAGTTAGGATTAACTTTGGGAGGAAACAATGCTAACGTTAAGATTATACTAGTTTAAGTTATTAGAATTATTGCCTCCTTTCAAATTTTTAGAAACTCTTTAACTTTGGGAGGATGCAATGTTTAGGTTAGTATTTAATTTTTTTCTTATTTTGTTTTTTTTTTTTACATTATTAACTCATCTTAAAGGGCATAAACTTTGAGATTACATAATGAATAGTGTTAAAGTTTAGAATTAGGTATAATTGCCTCCTTTCGAGGCTTCAGTGACCTGTTAGCTTTAGGGATGCAATGAATAGGTTTATAAGTAGGTTTATTCTTATTTATAGCAGCTATTACCTTTTTCCAAAGGAATGGTCGACTTTGGAAAGACGTAATGACATTTAGGTAAGGAGTAGATAGTAGTTAGTTAGCTATGTGTTGTCGACTTATAAAATTTTTTTTCCTTTATTTCTTTTTCTTATCCTTTTTTTCAATTTTTCTGTATTTTTTTCTTATCTTTTGCCCGGCCGGATGAGATCTCAGGGTCTGGGTTGTGCCCACGACCGTTACGGAACTGCCTTGCCACTACCACGCACACACACACCTACAAGCATTGCGTATGCAATGCTGCATTTGATGGTCGAATGCATTGCATGGCCATCCAAAAACAGGCTATGTATATGCGTTTGATTTTCGAATGTTGTATTGCATAGCATAGCATTCACTGGCCTGAGCGCAACTGATTTGCAACGAATCTTGAATCAGTTGCGTTATCGGGCCAGCAAAACTGGAAATATTGGGTGCTGTTTGCGTGTGCTGTGGAAGAGGTGCACTGCTGATAACGGCTGGTCAGCAACGGTACGTGGCGGTTCGCTGAGCAATCGATAGAGATGCTGACTGATCAGCAGTCAGGTTGAGGATTTGATTCGTGGTGGCAGCGGTGGCTGCCGCCGTAGGAATTCCGTCGTCGCTGTTTCCGAAAAGTTGGCGGGAGTTTTGGCTGGAGTCAAATTGAGAAATCGGAAGTGTCCACCTGTTCTAATTGAGGAGTGCGTTTCGAGATTTTGACTTGTAGGAATTTTCGCTAAAGATGAAAAAAAACACGAAAACTATCTTGCGATAAAGGCTGTTGACATAGTAGTTATGGAGTAACGGGAATGTGTGCTTATATGTGCTGAAATTTTCGATTTGTGAAAGTTATGTGACTTAGGCCGCTCCCAGACATGACCAGAAATATTTCCGGAAATATTTCCAGAAACATTTCCGAAACATTTCCAGAAATATTTCCGACAATATTTCTCTCGCCGTCCTACACATGACCGGAAAGTTCATTCATCGTTACCGGCAATCGTAGCTCAAATCAGAGCTGCCGCTTTTGAAGCTGCATATCCCGTCAAAATTAAATAGCAAGACGGCTCAATGTGACCATCTATGCAGCTCCATTCTATTTTTGCCATATGTATCACA
>OZ022264.1:92432058-92782058 GCA_963978885.1 Nemotelus pantherinus
ATATATAATTTCGCCACTGTGATGTGCCGAATAGATATTGGCCGAGCCCAGGCGAGATCTGGCGAGCCCGAGTGTGTGGACGGTCCAGACGAGCGACTTTGACAGGGCTCGCCGGCGCTCGTGCCACATCCGATCGGAATGGATTTTGAGCACGAGTCAAATAGCCCGTTCACACTAGACTCTAAATCAGGCGATTTCGATCAGCTGATCGCTTTAGAGCTAAATCAACTTAAATCTACCTGATTACCCATACATTTTTTTCGGCGTCTGACAGAGTTAATCAAGTAGATTTAGAGTTAATCAAGTACAAATCAGGTACTATTGTGAATTTTTCCCGGCTGAATTGTTCTCAGAGTGCGCTGAATTCCATCCGTGAGAGGAACGGTAGATTTGAAGGAAATGTCATTCGAATTTCGGTCTAAAATAAAGAAAACTGAACAAAAACGGAAAATGTGAGTTGTACAAAATGAATAGAGAATGCTCTTGCATGTTTCTGCACCATTTTCAACAACTTTCACGCAAAAAAAATTCTACACTTAAATTCGAATGACATTTCTCTCTCTAAATCTCCTCATTCTAAATCACTTCGGGTAGTGTGAACGCTTACCTGATTAACTTGACAGATTCTAAATCTACCTAATTTAGAAGTGTAGTGTGAACGGCTTAAAAGCGATTTCGAACGAGCTGTCAAATGCCGTCCACATGTTCGCGGTCTCGTCTGACTTCGGCTCGCCTGGTCTCGGCCAATATGTATTTGCCACATGACATTGTGAAAATTAACTTTTTTTTAAGTTGGGCTTTGCTTTCTAAGTTGGAAGGAAATTATTTGTAGTGAAATGTATTTATGTTTAAGATTTTTTTTCTAGGCGGAAAGTGGCACAAAAAAAGACAAGTGTAGAGCTAAATTTGCTTACGAAAAAGGAAATTTGAGATGAAGTCGAAGCAAGAAAAAGTCAGCGATTTTTAGCGGAAAAATATAAAATAGTGAAATCTACAGTTGTAAGCATTATCAAGAATAAAGAATGGATTTTAACAGCATTTAACCAAAATGTTAATCTAGAAAGAAAATGGAAATTGAAGAAGACGCAGCTTGAGCCCGTCAAGTTCTTGATTTTTTTAAGAAGGGCCATTCAAAAAATATCCCAGTGACTGGCCCATTACTTCAAGTGAAAGAATTGGTTGCGAAATAATATCCAGTTTAGAGCATTATCCGGTGAAAGTGCAAATGTTTACTATGAAGCAGCGGCGCATTGTTTCAGTTTAATGTGGACGAAACTGGTTTGTTTAATAGGCCTGGTTTGTTTAATAACCAAAAGCCTTGTGACAAAAGACGGAAAGTGTAAAGGGAGCAAGATGGCCAAGGAAAGACAGAGCATTTTACTATGCTGTAGTGCAACAGGAGAGAAGCTAAAACCACACGGATTTTTAAAACAAATTCCAGTAAGGCACTAGATCTGCCCGTACCTTAAAAATGGAACAAAAAAATAATAGTTGACAACCGCAATTTTTGAGGAAATAGATAAAGAAATACAAAACCAAGGGAGGGGGGGGGGGGGGGGCGGTAAATAATAATTTTATTGGATAATGCTACAAGTCATTAACTTGGCACCTCTTTTTCGAATGTTTAAATAAAATTCTTGTCTCAAAATTTGACATCTGAGCTCCAGCCTTTGGCCCAAGGCATTATCCAATATTATCGGATCATACATTATCGGAAAAATCTTTTGCTTCACTTCATTTCCATGATAGATACTAACTCCGGCTCAACCTATGAAATGGTGATAAAAGTAACTGCTTTAGATGCGATCAGGTGGATTCATTCAGGTGACAGAAGATACAATAAGGAAATGTTTTCATCGAGCGGATTTCAACTTAACGCCATCATTGAGCGTTTTTACATCAATTCCCAATTCGGGATTGGGAATATACCGTAATTCGTGAGCTTTAGCTCAATTTCCATGTATGTGTGCGCAGATGCATCTGAGCGGAATGCCACGTGCGCTGTATCTGAGCGTTCAATACTCTTAAGGATTTATTTTAAGTGTAGGGTGAAAAAATTCTGCTGCTGATGAATACTTCACGTGTAGGATATATAACTTTTTGTATGAGCGGGGCAAATTGTTTTGCAATTTGCCACAATTTAAAATTCTGTAGACTATTTTGATTGGTGAACGAGATCTTGAAATCGCTATGAATTTTAAGAAACGGAGCATGACCAATTTTCAACGGCATTCTGAAAATCAAGAACTGTCAAAATATTGCCAGGCAGATGGCCAAGCAAATGGCATACCATATTGCCTACCATATATGGCATGCCATCAAATATTGCATACCATAGGACGCCTCCATTAGCAATTTGAAATGTTATGCCATGGGAAATTGCTAATGGACGCGGCCTGTAACAATGAATTAATGGGCTAGATAACATGCAGTTTTAGCGAGTATATATCACCTACACACTTTTATGAATTATTCGCGATAGTTTTAACGATTTCAAATATATAAGCTTTTGCGATTTGAAAATGAGCTAAATTTATTTACGCACGGTAAAGTAAATTTGAAGGACAGGAAGAATGAAGCAATATAGGCTGCTAAAGTTGAACATAAAACATCGTAACATTAGAACATTTTTCAGCATAGACAAATTGTTCCGCATACCGCGACAAGCACACTAGGGAAAAAATCTTGGTTATGTTACCTGTTAATGAGTTGCATGGGCCATAGGGTACATACACATGGCATGCATTATTAGGCGCGTTTTTTTGCTCCTCTATCCAGCGGAGAGTAGAATGAGAGTAGAGTAGACGCATTGAAAACAACAACACTCCTACACCAGTGAATTCACTGGTGTAGGAGTGTTGTTGTTTTCAATGCGTCTACTCTACTCTCATTCTACTCTCCGCTGGATAGAGGAGCAAAAAAACGCGCCTATTATTATTTGTCGCTAATCGTAAGGAAAATTATTGTTGCTGATATATTTGCGAGCAGGCTCGGTTTCGTATAAGGGATATGTCTGTCGAAAAACTATCGTTTTTAGAAAACGATTTCTAAATTGCTTGTTGGGTACTTTATGCTGCCGTTAGCGGGGCTCGCACTTCGTGGACAAAATTTGAAGTAGAAGTTGAAAATAAATTGAAGTAGATTTGAAGTAGAAATAAATGAAATAGATGAACGATTGGGGTCACTTAATGTAAAGTATTAATTTATTTTTCATATAAACTGCGTAAACATAATTTTTACGATAATAGAAAAAATATTGAGTAAAACAACGTCAAAAACTCCAATAGTTATTTCAACAATAAATTAAGGCATTATATAACTTTTATACACAAAATATAATGATATTACATGCACCAGTAGGCTAGGTTAGGTTGTACCAGTTGGCACAAGGCCACACATAGACCTATTGTTACATAGTGCTACCAGATAAATGGGGCAGGAGAAAAAAATCAGTCCAAGCGGCCATCGAAGGCCCCGGACTCTTTCGCGAGCTGAAGAATGTCTTTCAACTTTCAGCTAGATCCACCAGTAAGTTTAATATGTTTTTCAAAATATGGAAAATATTTAAAAATTTTGCCTATTTAATTGTGAAGCAAAAGGTTTTAATTTTACTTAAAAAACATTTACCGAACTCAACAAGTCAACAATGTTTGATTTTTCCTTGTAATTGTAAATTTAGCAAGCTGTAACGGCCCTTAAAATCCGTAAGAAATGCTAATATCTTTACCCATACTGGATCTTCCAATTGTTCATGTTTTTCTCCCAATGTGTCCAAAAATGCAATAATTTCAGGCAAAAGATTTAGAAATCTTTGCAAAAATCTTCCTGAGCTAAGCCATCTAAAGCTTAGTACTGTTTTCGATTTCACGTTAAATTTTCATGCAAATTTTAACGTGAAATTTATTTCGGCGAAAATTTAGCTTGAAAATAAGCAAAAGTTGTACTCACTTTTAAGCGTGAAAAATTGCTTGGAACATGCATTCGCATTGAAAATGCAAATAGCTTTGGCACATGTCTCCAATCATTTCACGCCAATTTAGTAGTTGCAGTTCATTTTTTAGGCTAGTACTGAGTTAATCGTGAAGCTAAATTTTGACATGTCTCCATTATCTGGTCATTCTATTGAGGAAAAATTTTGAAAATGCAGAAAAGCGGGGACACTTATCATTTCTGACGGATAAGATGTCAAAAATTTTAATTTTTGAACGATTTTATTATTGAAAAGACATTTACACAATTCAATTTTTAAAATTCAAACACCAAATGTCACTATTTAGCTCGAAAGAATGAACTACACAAACTACATTGGCGTGAAAATATTTTTATTTTATTTTATCTCAAATTGAGATTAACCTTTATTACGCTGTGTGTGACAATTTACTATCTCGGTAGCAGGGAGACGAATGCAAATGCAGGCAAGGTGTATAGAACAGAGAGATTTAAGGAAATGAAACAACCGTATACGAGATTTAGTGAAGCAGTTTTACTCAAATGATATAAATCTATAAATTGCACAAATCGAGAGCATAGCTATCTCAGATTTTCCCGTTGGCTTCTCCGCCACCAAGGCTCTGCGAGCTTATTTGTGAACTGAAACTGCGTGGATTGTCCGATTGAATCTATTAGCCCAAGGCCCATTCCAAAATGTTTCACATTTTAAATTAACCTAGTAAATTATTAAAAATGTCTGTGATCGACTATTGAGCTGTTTGCGATCGACCGGTCGATCGCGATCGACCGTTTTCCCACCCCTGCTCTACTGCATTATTCTGCTAAATTTCAATCTTTTGTAGAAGTATGCTAAAATCAATATTCAAAAAAGACCTCTGTTCTTAATCTCCTGCTAAAATTGTGTGCTGTATGGTTATACAGCTTACTTAAAAAAAACCGAAAATATTTATTTATTTCCAATACAAATCAAAACACAAATCATCCAATATCTCGAAAGCGCTAAAATGTGCACAGAACATGCGATTCACGGTCGCGGTGCCGCCAAATGCCTACACCACATAACCATCATCGCAAATGGTTCATGTAACGTTGATGCATGAAGTGGCGACGTCGCTTTTCACCAGACACGCATCAACTAACTGAACAGCACTCGCCAGAAGCATCAATAAAACAAATTTCCCTGTTTCCACGCGCTTCAACGAAGTAAACGGTGAATTTCAGAAGCCGCCACATTGGAATTCCCTTACATGAATACGCTTCTACGAAGTGAACTGCACTCTTCAGAAGCCGACATATTAGAAGTGTGTCCGTTTGTACACGCTCCTGCAAAATGAACAGTGTTTTTCAGAAGTCGCCATGTAAAGAATTTCCCTGTATGGAAACGCCCTTACGAAATGAGCACCAATCAGCAGAAGCCGCTAGGGGAAATCTTCTGCACGAGCATGCTCGCACGATGTGAATAAGATAAGTCAGAATCTGCCATATTGGAAATCTGACTACACGGACGTGCTGACACGAAGCAAGCAGCCTTGGTCAGAAGCCGCCATATCGGAAAGCTGCGTCCATGCACATGCTCGAACGAAGTGAACAGCAGTAGTCAGATGCCGCCATAATGAAAATCTCAGATGCCGCCATAATGAAAATCTACGTGTACGTACACAGAATTATCGTGTACACACAAATACAATAACACGCAGAGAAAGCTCACGAATTAGGGTATATTCCCAATCCCGAATTGGGAATCGCTGTAAAAACGCTCATAGTATGATGCGGACGAAGTAAATTTACAGCCAATTATTTCAGTCTTGCCTCAAATCATTCTGGATTATTTATAAGCTTCAAATGAATTTAATTCTTTCGCTGGCAATCGTAAGGAAACAATTTTAGAAGATGTTATGTGCATTCGAACCGACAAAGAAGAGGAGACTGCCGATCTTCAAATAGTTAGTTTGGTGATACCAGTCCCTACCGCTAAGCAGGCCATTAAATTGACTAACTACGCCTAAGATACGCCGCAGCTCATCAGCCAAGTTTAATTGAAACAGTGTTTGAGCTAACAAATAAAATAGAAGCTAATGCACTTTAATTTCTCACATTGGCAACAACTTTATTTTATGAGTGACATTTCAATATCGGCCAGTTTTATAAACGTCATAATGTTGTTGACAGTTGATGGTCATTTAAAGTTTGTTCGTTAACGTGTGAAGATGGAATGGGGTGTAATAGAAAACCGAATTGCAGTGATTGCACTACATAAGTGTGGAAAATCCGCGAGTGAAATTTTCAAGTTGTTGTGCCCGTTAAAAATAACGATTTGTGTATCGTGCGATCCAGATATATAACGAGATCCAGACTATTGAAGATCGACCTCGTTCTGGACGTCCACGTGATGTACGTTCTTCTGCTGCCATCAAAGCGGTCGAGAGTCGAATTCGTCGAAATCCGCTTCGTAAACAACGAATCATGGCTCGAGAGATGAACATCTCCACCCGAAGTATGTCTCGCATCATAAAATCGGACCTCGGGATGAGTGCCTTTCGACGATCAACGGGACATTTGCTGACTGAGCAGTTGAAGCAAATTAGGAGCACCAGATCGAAAGAGCTCCTTCGGCGGTACGGCAACAACAAACATCGAGAAATTTTATTTACCGGTGAAAAAATTTTTACGGTGGAGGAACATTTCAACCGCCAAAATGATAAGGTGTATGCCTACAGCTCCAGAGAAGCCCGAGAAGTTGCCACTAGGGTACAGCGAGGACATCATTCAGCATCAGTCATGGTATGGTGGGGTGTCAGCTACGAAGGGGTCACCGAGCTTCATTTTTGCGAAAAAGGCGTAAAAACTGCAGCGAAAAATTATCAAACGGACATCCTGGAGGGATGTGTGAAGCCACTGAACTCTACGCTATTCAACAACCGACATTGGGTTTTCCAGCAAGATTCTGCGTCAGCCCACAAAGCTCGAACCACACAAGCGTGGTTGGAAACCAATATTCCAGAGTTTATAAGGGCGACGGAATGGCCTTCTGGAAGCCCAGATTTGAATCCCTTGGACTACAAACTGTGGGCGGAGTTAGAGTCCATGGTGTGCACGAGACGACACCCAAATATCGAGAGCCTTAAGCGATCTTTGACAGAAGCAGTAGCTAATTTTCCGCTAGAAACAGTGCGTACTGCTATCGATGACTGGCCCAACAGATTAAAGAGCTGTGTAAAGGCTAAAGGCGGCCACTTTGAATAATTTGTTGCTTATTTTACTTCCATTAGTATGCCAAAATAAAATATATTTTCCTTTGTCAAAAACTCTTTTTCATTTATACAAAATTGCCCATATATGTGTGACAGAACTTATGGCACGACTATGTATATATATTATATATATATATATATTATATATATGTATATATATATATTATATATATATATATATATATATATATATATATATATATATATTATATATATATATATATTAATATAATTATATATATATAATATATATATATATATATATATATATATATATATATATATATATATATATATATATATGTATATATATATATATATATATATATATATATATATATATATATATATATATATATATATATATATATATATATATATATATATATATATATATACGGTACAGTCGCGATAATTTCAACCTGCGATAATATCAACCTTTGATAATTTCAACTAAATAAATTATACATTATATACTCTGTAATATCAACCAAATAATTCACTGGCCATACTGACTTTTCGATAATATCAATTTCGCAAGAAATACATTTAGTTTTCCTTTTTATGTGCACACAGTTGGTTCAGTTGGACTTTAAGTGCGTTTCGTGCGTGTTTTTAAACGTAATGGCGCCTAGAAAGTTTCATAAGTTTTTATCGATAAAAGGTAAAGTTGCCATACTTAATCAACTTGGAAAGTGCGTAAGTGAGAGAACACTAGCGTTTCAATATGGAGTCGAAAAATCTACTATCAGTCAAATAAAACGAAATGAGCAAAAAATTAGGCAATTCGCAGCTAAGGCTGAAAGTGGTCCCGGTATGAGGAAAACACTAATAACAACAGAATTATCAAAAATGGAACGTGCATTATATCGTTGGTTTCTAAAGCAGAGAAAACGCCATGATCCTATTTCTGTTTTTGTTCTATCAGAAAAGGCCAGACAATTGAATCGCAAATTTAAAGAGTTCCCCAATTTTGACGCTAGTTCAGGTTGGATTGATAATTTCAAGAATACGCCTTTGATAATTTATAGAATACGCCTTTTAAAAATTTGTGGTGAAAAATTATCTAATAAGCTTGAGTCAGTAGGGGAATTTGTTTTTTAAAAAAATTGCCGAAATGAATTTAACTTTCGAACAATACTACAGTGCCGACGAATCCGGATTGTTGTGGAAACTACTCCCTGAAAAAACGCTCGTTCACTTTAAGGAAACAAGCGCTCCCGGTCGAAAAACCAGTAAAGAGCTTATAACATTTATGGTATGCACTAATGCTTCTGGTAGCCACAAGCTCAAACTTTTAGTTATCGGAAAAGTACAGAATCCACGAGCTTTCAAAAACATGAATTATAATCCCGTAGAGTACTGCCACTCGAAATAAGCGTGGATGACCACTGCAATTTTTAAATCCTGGTTCCATGACAGCTTTGTACCTCAAGTAAGCGCAAATACGATTTTACATATGTGTTCATATTAAATCATATTTGGACTTTTTATTTTGGTAGGTGCGGAAATTCCTGCAATCACGTGGTTTACCAGAAACAGCCCTATTGTTGCTTGACAACGCTCCAGCTCATCCGAATCCCGAAGAACTTAGAACTGATGATGGTCTTATTGTTACAATGTTACTAATCCAGCCAATGGATCAAAACGCAATTAATTTGGTCAAATTGAATTACAGAAAATTTATTTTGTCACGTATAATTGAAAGTGATTTTGATACCGAAACATCTGTTAAGAAATTAAAGTTAAAGGATGCAGTTTTGCTCCTTTCAAAGGCGTGGAATCAACTTTCTTCACAAAACATAAAAAAATGTTGGAAACAGTTCACCAGAAATACGGAATTTCAGAACAGTTCACCAGAAATACGTCTGAAGATGATTTGCCCTTGCAGACTTTCCAGTTGCAAGCGCTTTCAGAGAAAAATAAAACTGACTCAGTATCTATCATGCTGACACGTATAACGCCAGCAGAAACTTATAGTAACAGTGAAGTTGAAAATTGTTTATTAGAAAGGAATATTGTAAGACTGGACGATAATTCTTCCGAGGAAGAGATTGCAAACCAACAAAATGAAAACATCGTTGCAAAAAAGTGAAAGACGATGATGCTTTTCGATGTTTTGATGTTGTCTTAAAATTGGCAGCGCAAAACTCAATTTCTGTAGACAAAGTTGAGACAATTCAAGAACTACGGAGCACGGCAATAAATAGGTGCTCACTACGCACTTCAAAGCAAGCTAAAATCAGCGATTTCTTTCAAACATGAATTGAATTAAATGTTATAAACATGTATATATAAATGTACACCTTATTTGAGTCGAACTAAATGTTTTAATAACAAATTTATAAGTGTTTCGATAATTTCACCATACCGATGGTTTCAACCAAGCTGGTTTTAATTAGTTGAAATTATCGCGACTGTACTATATATATATATATATTTATATATATATATATATATATATATATATATATATATATATATATATATATATATATAAATATAGATATATATATATATATGTATGTTAATGTATGTATATGTATATATATACTTATATATTTATATATTATATATATATATATATATATATATATATATATATATATATATATATATATATATATATATATATATATATATATATATATATATATATATATATATATATATATATATATATATATATACATATATACATTTCCACGAGGCAGTGCCGATGAACACGGAGATTTCACTTGCGGTTTTTAAACTAATGTATGATTGAAACGTTAGTTTTTTGTGCTTGGACGCGTTGTAATAATAATATTTAGTCATAACTTTCATTTTGTACCAATTAATTGTATCGACAGTAAATCGACACGAAGCATCACATAACCTAACACCAACCGATAATCAATTCGTTGCGAATTTTTCCAATTACACCGCACGACTTACTTGAGTATACCTTCAGGTATCACAAAAAAATATAATAAAAAGACTTTATTTCTTCGGAAATATAAATGTTTATTTACTGCACTTCTTAATCGTATGACAGTGGTCTTTAGACTAACTTTATTTAACTAAGCATAGATACTCGATACATTAGACAAATGCCAGGTAAATATCTTAAGGTCCAACTAGTGATGAGTCTGCGTCCGTACGTTGACGTATGCGCCGAGGTAAACCACGCAAAGCATATGTTGCACCCAAACATAACTTACCGAACAGCCAGAAAAGTGGCATGCTCCTTAAGCAACCTTTTGCTCAATTTTTACTATGAGCTGTCCGTACGTAAAGTGGTAATGAGATACGACTTGACATACGTTCGCTTATGCGTTGTATGGGCACTTAAATTCACTCACGTTTGCGTACGTCAAAAAGTGCCTTTTTTGCTCTAAAACCGGTCGGTTTTGACAGACGATTACGGCCGCAGACTCATCTATGGTTAGGGCTTTAGTTGTGCGAAACGAGACCGAAACTCAGGTTTCTAGTCTGAAAAGTTTTTTGAATGATTCCCATTCCGGTGTTAGGTTGCCGTCTGGAAATCTTGCTGAGGCTGGCGTTTTATTAATTATTCCCTGGGAATTGTCTGATGTAACTCTCGCACCGCATTAATTTGTGTTTTAGCTGTTCACTAGCACTGTTCCGCGTATACCACTTTGTTTTCAATTCACTCACTATAACAAAACCCGTACAATTAACATTTTCCCGTGGACGTCCCGTAATACTACTTGTGTTTTTCGCGACCTTTGTTCCGATGCTCTGACGTCAGCATTCTGCATTACGGCCCGTACTTCTAGGAGGCATTGATGCTATTCGCATATTCTCTATACTCTTATATCAATGAATGTGGTTGACCCAGTGAGGTAGTAGAAACGGAGTGGACATGGACGGTATAACTTTCCACCAGTGAGGTAGTCGAAATGGAGTGGACATGCCCATAAGATTTACATTGAAGGGGATGGTAGTAATTTTTTGGCTGCTCATTGTCAAGTCGGGTCAAATCCAAGTAGTTCCCCTCCAATTTGACAATTAGGTCATGATGGCGGAAAGGCAACTTTAACATGCTTTGTCATGTTTTTCAAGCTGCCTTTCCGTCATTTCGCTATGATTGTCGAATAGGAGGGGAACCACTTGGATTTGACCAGATTCGACGTTTAGCGGACAAAAATTAACTACCATCCCCTTCAATATAAATCTTATGGGCATGTCCACTCCGTTTCTACTACCTCACTGGGTTTACCATATTCAAATGTGAAATCCTACATATAGTGTTGAGTAGGACACGGTTTCAAAAAGATTTTGTAAGAGTCGCCTCTGTTTTGTACTGAGCCAGTACAATGTCCCACTTCAAATGAGGCGAGGCGTTTTTTATGAACGCGGTACAAAAGAGCCGATAGTACAAAAGAGGCGATATAGTACAAATGACGCGATGTAGTACAAAAGAGTCGATGTAGTAAAAAAGAGGCGAATAGTACAAAGGTGGCGATAGAACCAGTGAGATAGTAGAAATGGAGTGGACATGCCCATAAGATTTACATTGAAGGGGATGGTAGTAATTTTTTGTCTGCTCATTGTCAAATCGGGTCAAATCCAAGTAGTTCCCCGCCAATTTGACAATGAGAGCGAAATGGCGTAAAGGCAACTTTAACATGTTTTGTGCGCGAGAGGGTTGAAGGGGCTAATGGTGGAAAGTTATACCGTCCGTGTCCAGGGGCTGGATAGAACGAACTCTAGCATTCGGCTCGCCACGACTGCTTAAATTGAAGATTTGAGTTAAAAAGTCTCAACTCGTCTCTACTCAGTAGTACAAACTGATTAAACGTACACACATCGTATTTTGTACGGGACATTGTACTAGCTTGCACCCGCATCGTACAATGTAATGCCTCTCTTTGACATGTCATGTTGGTCGTCACTATCGGCTCTTTGTCTCGCATCTTACAAATCGCAAAGTGAGGAGTAGCATGACAAAAATTTTGAAGTGGTACATTTCATGAATTTGACGCGTCCTGACAATTTTCGTTCTTGTACGGGACAAATGTACTGGCTCTTACAAGTTCTACTCAACACTACTGTGAACCCCACCAATATTCCGCGGACTAAGCGTCTGCTGTAAACATACCCTACATATCCCTGCAACCGAATGACAACAGCCCATAGGTCTGTTCGCGTACTTCAGCAAACTGCAGCAGTAACAGAATTTGGCAGCTGGCTTCTTTTTGCTGCAAAATTTGGCTTGCAGCAAGAGTACAAAAACGAATTTCTGCGAATCTATTTTAATATATTTTAAAAGGTTCAGGTACACGAACAGACCTAATAGCCCTTATAAGCCGTTCACACTACACTCTAAATCAAGTAGATTTAGAAGCTGTCAAAGTTAATCAGGTAATAGCCCGTTCACACTAGGCTCTAAATCAGGCGATTTCGATCAGCTGATCGCTTTAGAGCTAAATCAACTTAAATCTACCTGATTACCCATACATTTTTTTCGGTTTCCGACCGAGTTAATCAAGTAGATTTAGAGTTAATCAAGTACAAATCAGGTACTATTGTGAATTTTTCCCGGCTGAATTGTTCTCAGAGCGTGCTTAATTCCATCCGTGAGAGGGAGAGTAGATTTCAACGAAATGTCATTCGAATTTCGTTCAAAAATAGCAAAAATTGGACAAAAAAGGAAAATGTGAGTTGTACAAAATGAAAAGAAAATGCTCTTGCATGTTTCTGCACCATTTTGAACAACTTTCATGAAAAAAAGTGTAGTGTGTAGTGTGTAGAAGTGTAGTGTGAACGGTTTATAAGCGTTCACACTACCCGAAGTGATTTAGAATGAGGAGATTTAGAGAGATAAATGTCATTCGAATTTATGTGTACAATTTTTTTTGCGTGAAAGTTGTTGAAAATGGTGCAGGAACATGCAAAAACATTTTCTTTTCACTTTGTACAACTCACATTTTCCTTTTTTGTTCAATTTTTGCTATTTTAGGACGAAATTCGAATGACATTTCATTCAAATCCACTCTCGCTCTCACGGATGGAATCCACCACGCTCTGAGAAAAATTCACCAGGGACAGAATTCACAATAGTACCTGATTTGTACTTGATTAACTCTAAATCTAATTGATTAACTCTGTCAGACGCCGAAAAAAATGTGTGGGTAATCAGGTTGATTGAAGTTGATTTAGCTCTAAAGCGATCAGCTGATCGAAATCGCCTGATTTAGAGCAATGACTTCTAGAAGTACGGGCCGTCAGGCTACGTAATCGTTCCTGCCGTTACGTTATGAGTTTAGGAAATTTGACATTTCCACGAGGCAGTGCCGATGTACACGGACATTTCACTTGCAGTTTTTAGGTTAAAATATGAATAAAACGTTAGTTTTTTGTGCGTGAACGCGTTATAATAATAATATTTAGTCATAACGTACACTTTGTACCAATTAATTGTATCGCGACAGTAAATCGACACGAACCATCACATAACCTAACACCAACCGATAAACATTTCGTAGCGAATTTTCCACATTATACCGCACGTACCGCATTAATTTGTGTTTTAGCTGTTCACTAGCACTGTTCCGCATATGCCACTTTAGTTTTCATTTGACTCACTTTAACACAACCCGTACAATTAACATTTTCCCGCGGACGTCCCATAAGACTACGTGTGTTTTTCGCGACATTTGTCCCGATGCTCTGACGTCATCATTCTGCAATACGGCCCGTACATCTAGAAGGCATTGTTTAGAGTGTAGTGTGAACGGGCTATTACCAAAGATGAGTCTGCGAACGTAATCGTCTGTCAAAACCGACCTGTTTTAGAGAAAAAAAGTCACTTTTTGACATACGCAAACAGGAATGAACATAAGTGTCCATACAGCGCATATGCGAACGTATGTCAAGTCGTATCTCATCACCACTTAACGTACGGGCAGCTCATAGCAACAAATGAGCAAAAGTTTGCTTTACCGTTACAGTGCCATTGTTTTTACTCATATATACTTAGAAAAGCCAAAAAAATCTTTATTTTTGATGTCATTTATTGCATCTTATACAATAGTGCGCTTAACAGCAGCGTGCAGCAGCAACCTGCAGCGCACTAAACAAAAACTGATTTTGTGAGCGCTATTGGGCTCATGGCAATTTTGAATAGTACGCACACGAGCGCGATTTCGCTCGTCGGCACAAGGTACGCTTGTAAATTTTGAACAATTTTCACGAACGTTAAAAATGCAAACTGACAGACTCACAGACGCATTTTCTGAGCAACAACTAAAATTAGCTGATATCAGCAGAAAGTTGGAGGATTTAGACCGTCATTGCAAAACCTCAATAAATGATGCAGACGAAGATTTATTAGCGAACGAGATAACACTCCATCAGGAGCTCCTTAACACAACGTTGGAAATAAATAACGCAACGGCTATGAATACAAGGACGCAGGACAAAGCAACATCGCCTATAAGGAATCTAGCTGAGGGTACAACTCCATCTATTCAGCAAAAATTTTCGAACCTCAACGGTGAAACACCAATTTACAAGTTCGGTACTTTTTGGTCCCAAAACGATTGGCAGAATCGTATACAAAAAATAAAAAAAACGAACGATATTCTTCACAATAAGAGCACGTCTTCCAATTTAACGACTTCAGTAAACAAAAGTGCATTCTTTGTGAAAGGGATTCCTTATTCTGCTGACGACGAATGGTTGGGAAAGATTCTCGAAGCAGATTTTCATATAAACGACTACGAAGTGAAATTTTTATCCCAGCGTAAACATATATCCTCAAGACGGTGTAAGGTCTTCATCCCATCAAAATATGCCTGGCTTTTTACTTGCTTGAGTGGAAACAACAGCCCCATCAATTGGAAAGGAGTGACATTCAGCCCCTGGAGAAACATCACCGACAAAACTAGCTATAAGAAAAAACAAAAAATTGTAAGAAAAAATTGTATCCCTAGTCACACCTTTACCCAATTTCCTTCCACCCATAAAACTCGCTCATCACGTACTCAGTCTCAATTTTCAATGACAACAGATAATTCTTCCTTATCTGACTGTTCCAATGCTTTTACTCATAATAATAGTAATGCACTGATACCCCCAGCAGTTAACACGGCATCTTCTCCCTCAAGCAGGTGTACCAACGCTGCTAATAAACACTCCTCCAAGGTTTCCAGTCAGGCCGCCGCAAACTTAGCTCCTTCTACGAGCAATATAAATTATTCTTCTAATGGTAGTAATATGACATCTGAATCTCTTCGAAGATCAGGCAACCCTTTTAGGCATTTTTCCTAACCGATCTCAGAAAAGCCTCAAACTTTTTTACCACAATTGTGGTGGTATGAGAGGCAAACTAAGTAAATTATACCTTGACGCCAAATCGTGCCATTTTAATTTACTCGCCATCACCGAAACTTGGCTTAATGCCTCTCATAAGAATGAGGAGATTCTTGATAGTAGTTGGACTATTTACAGAAGCGACCGTGATTATTGTTCTACGGGTCAGTCGCGAGGTGGTGGTGTCTTACTTGCTGTTAGCAACACACTTTCAAGTGAGCTTGTAGATACCACTCCAAATGTTTTCTTCCAATGTATAATTGTTCGGATCTCCACTAATAACAACTCAATTTACATCGCTGTTGTCTACATCCCCCCTAGATCTGACGAGTCCATCTACAGCAATTTTTGTGACACAATATCTTCATTAGCAACATCACTTAGCGAAAAAGATAAAATAATAGTTTTGGGTGACTTCAATCGTCCGAATCTTTGCTTTGTTCCGGATGAAAATGACTCTTACCTTCTCCCCGTAAACCTTGTAGACACCAACGATTTCAATCTTGCGAGTGCGTTTTATGGTAATGATTTGCAGCAGGTTTCACAAACTCCTAACCAAAATGGTAATTGGTTAGATCTAGTTTTCACAAATGCTTATGACGAAGTAGTGGTTAGTCCAACTAGTGACGCAGAGCATCTTTTTTGCAATAGTCTACACCATACAGCACTGTCAGTCGAACTTTCCACTCCAGATTCCACTTGCTTGAAAACTTACAATAACTCAATTGTATTTGACTTCCGTAATGCTGATTATGAAAGCATTAAACATGTTCTTGATACTACTGATTGGTCGACTACTCTTTCAACACAAGATCTCGAGACAGCCATTTCCTCTTTTTACAACAAAATATTTGACGCCGTTGAAAGATATGTTCCAAAGATAAAAAAAAAGAATAAATTGTCTGAGCCATGGCTTGATAGGGACCTTAGGCATATGCGAAATCGTAGGAACAAACTTTATAAGCTTATTAAAGAAAATACCGATGTTATTCCTGCTATTCAGGAAGAATATAATGAAGTTGCTAAGCAATTTTTAGCAAAGTCTCATGAGGCTTATGACACTTACATTAGAACAACCGGCGAAAATATAGTCCGCGACCCGAAAAAATTCTTTGATTTTGTTAATGTGAAGCGAAAAACTACTGGCTATCCATCGTCCATGTTTCTTAATAATATAACGTCTTCCTCTCCTAAAGAGATATGTGACCTATTTGCTGATAGTTTCCAAGAAATTTTCAATGCACCAGACCCATCAAACTCACACCTTTCTTCCGCTGACTCAGCTTCAACAGCTTTTGTGAACCATTTAGAAATTTCCCGTGATGAAATACGTAAAGCTATTTTGGATCTCGACTGCAACAAAGGCCCTGGGCCCGATTTTCTTCCTCCGATCTTCTTGCGCAAGTGTGTAGAGCAGCTTATAGATCCCTTGCATATTTTCTTTAACAGATCACTTTCGTCGGGAATTTTCCCATTCTGTTGGAAGCTTTCGTATGTCACACCCATATTCAAAAATGGTGATCGACGCTGTATCCGAAATTATAGGGGCATTGCCATTTTGTCTTCGATTCCGAAACTTTTCGAAAAGGTGGTATACGATAAACTTTCTCCGCTTGTTGATTCCCGTTTGAACGAGCAACAACATGGCTTTAGAAAAGGTCGCTCAACTACCACGAATTTGACAATTCTAATCTCTGACGTTCTATGCAAAATGGAAAAAGGATACCAAATTGACGCAGTCTACACTGACTTCAGTAAGGCGTTTGACAGAGTTGACCATTCTACCTTGATTCTAAAGCTTCAGAAATTTGGTATTGCCGGGTCTTTACTCAGCTGGCTGACCTCCTACCTTCGCGATCGCACACAATGTGTAAAATTTCAAGGATTTTTATCGAAAAACGTTAGTGCTACCTCTGGTGTACCCCAAGGTAGCCATCTTGGCCCACTTCTTTTTAATATATTTATTTCTGACTTATCTGACGTCCTAGCAGGCATACCTCATTTACTCTATGCAGACGATCTCAAACTTTATCAGACTATTGAATCGAAATCGGATGCCCCCTTTCTCCAATCCAAGCTTAATTCACTTGATCAGTGGTGCAATATAAACAAGCTCTCTCTCAATATCAGCAAATGCCAAGTTATTAGTTTTTCCAGGAAATGCACGGTCACACACAATACGTACTTTCTCGGCAATAATATGCTAACCCGAGTTGATAACATTGCTGACCTCGGTGTTATCTTAGATGAAAAACTCCGCTTCACCTTACACTTTGATAAAATGTTTTCTCGTGCGAACAAACAGCTAGGTTTCATCAAAAGACGTGCCAAAGAATTCCGTAGTCTGTGGGTCACAAGATCCTTATACACTTCACTTGTACGTCCTATTCTCGAATACGCTTGCATTAGCTGGAATCCCGCTTTTGAAACCTACAGTGACAGACTCGAGTCAATACAAAAACAATTTCTATTTTTCGCCTTGAGAGAACTGTACAACCCTTATGATTTTAATAGCTTACCCCCTTATGAGTTTCGACTGGGTCATTTAAACCTATCGACACTAGCCTCCAGAAGAATAATGATATCGGCCTGCTTCACATTCGACGTCATTAGAGGCACTATTAATGTAGAATTCCTGAATAGTAAAATTTCGATAAATATCCCTGTGAGGAACACCAGGTCCAATCGTTTCCTAAAAGAATATTCACATTCGACGACATATGCAGCAAATGAGCCTATAAATAGATGCTGCAGAATATTCAACAGCATAAGTCACTTATATTCCCCTACGATTTCCAAATCATCCTTCAAATCCTCTCTTTTGCATGCCATCCATACCCCTAAACCTTAAGCCATAGCTATATGTCAATGTTTTTATTTATTGATTGTTATTTATTAATCTTTTTGTTACTTTTTTCATTTGTTTGTTACTTATTTAACTTGTTTGTTTTTACTTTTTACTTCACTTTACTTTTCCATTTTATTTTTATTTTGTTATTTTATATAAGATTTTGTACCTTGTTTGGTGAATTAATAAAATAAAATTAATAAACGGTAAAAGAGCATGCCGCTTCTCTGGCTGTTCGGAAAGTTATGTTTGAGCGCAAAATATGCTTTGCGTGGTTTACCTCGGCGCATATGTGCACGTACGGACGCAGACTCATCACTGGTTGGCCCTAATTCCTTGTAGAAGTACGGGCCACAGCGTAAAACCATGGCCTTCATATAAAAGGCCTATCGCAAAAGCAATTAAGCTACAAGATGGCGGACCTAAGCTACTTTTCCCCAACCAGTCCACACAGTGATGTTTTTTTATGGTTATAAAGAAATTCACGAGATCCACCTACAGGAGATATGAGGAAACTCATATGTCATGTCAGTCAATGTTGTTTTGGGATCTTTCACAAGCAATTTAGATATAAAAAGTCTTTAGCATCAGACCTCAATTCATCGGGACACTTATCCGAAATATCGTTTGTATAGAAGAATTTGCAGATTATCAAAAATTGATGATTTTTAAAGTGGAATAAATCCTACCAACCACAATCGGCAATTGTTTATAATTCACATTGCCGAGAGTAGGTGGTAGGTATTCCAAATTGCAAAGTTCTCGCGTATACATCACAATAAACACATCACTTTCACGACACTTATCCGAAATATCTTTTACGCGACAAATACTTCTAAACCAGTCTCCGGATAATAGGATAATAGACACTATTTCCTGATGCAACCGAGCAGCACCATTCACATTACGAATTGTCAGAGAAATGTCAAACAATTGTCATTGTGCAATTCCCAATAAATCTTAATAACGAGAGGACTACACCATTTTAAAAAGTAGCTTAATACCTGTCAGATTGCAAGTCGCGACAGGCCTTTTATATGAAGGCCATGGTAAAACGGCCCACAGACGAGAGATCTCGTCGACAACTAGATCTGCAATATGCGATATCTGCAACGAAATTCTCTGTCTGTGGGCTAGTCTCAGGTTGCATTTTTAGTCTCGGCAACGGTTGCAGTAAATATCAAAATGTTTTGATATTTGGTGGGCGGAGCTACTGGTCGACGACCACGTTGCTGTGTCTGTTGTGATTTTGAGACTAGAATGGAGATCTCATTTGAATTTAGTGTAACGTAATGGTAACATAATTCGAAATGATTGGTTTAACGGACTGAATTGTGTATGAATATGCTCAACAAGAGTCAGTTAGCATACCTCATGATCCCGTTAATGTGTTATCTATTTCAGGAAATATTTATGAACGAAAAGAATAGATGTGGAACAATAATATCTTTAAACATTTGGCAGCAACGGAGATTTAGTTCATTTTCAGTGCTGCCTGCCTATGATGACCGCCAATTAAGATTCAATAAAAAAATATTTAGAGGGTTACATGTGTCTGAACCAGAAATTACAAATACCTAGATACCGGTACATACCTGTTCGAAATAACTTTACGGGAAACATAATTTTAAACCCTATTAAGGCACAATGGCTGCCAGCTCTTGATACATATAAATTTATAATTTTCTTCGAAAATCAGTTAATACACCCCACCCCGCCAACAACTACTGCCTGGTTATGATGACCGCCAATTGAAAATTATTTAGAGGGATCTATGACTAGGCTACAGATGCCTGAAGCAGAAAGTACAAATACCTCATATACCCGAGTATATGTACCTGTTCGAAATTACTTTACGTAAAACATCATTTACTAACAATGCTTACAATGTATGTCCTCCGTTTTTTTACAACGAAAATGACCTGAAAACACCCATTCCAAACGTGTGTTGCCTCAACGAAAACAACGTTCGAATGAGATTGCAATTCAAGTTGCGATTACATCCTCTGTGTCTGTGGCAAATCAATTGAGATCCAGTCGACGACTAAATCTCCGTGTCTGTGGGCCGTTTAAGAAGTTAGTTCCTAACCAGCGTGTGGACTCCGTATATGTATACGGTCCAAAAATCCAGTGAACTGGCCTGAGATTGTATTGTTGACCAGCCTTGAAAATTGTAAAAAATCGCATGGAACAGAAGGAGGTGCAAGATAAGATTCGACAGCTACATACTCAGGCTAGATTTTTCGTTGCTCACAAACGGCTCACTCTCGCAAAAAACCGTATTGCAGAATGATGACGTCAGAGAAAGAATTCAAAGTGTCACGAAATATACGCAGTCTTATGGGACATCCGTGGGAAATTGTGACTTGTGCGGGAGTGAAGTGAAAACAAAGTGAGATCTGCGGAGCAGTGCTAGTGAACATTGAAAATAAAAATTGATCTGGTACGTGCGGTATAGTGTGAGGAATGCGCTATGAAATGTGTATCAGTATCTGTTTGGTTATGTCATTGCCTCTTAGAAGTACGGACCGTCAGGCTACGTAATCGTTTTAGCTATGACGTCAATTTGGGCAGGCATTTTGACATTTCCATCTGGCAGTGCCGATATACACAGAGATTTTACGTGCGGATTTTTAGCTATAATATAAATAAAACGTTAGTTTTTTGTGCATGGACGCATTATAATAATAATATTTAGTCATAACTTGCATATTGTGTCAATCAATTGTATCGACAGTGAATCGACACAAAACGTCACATAACCTAACACCAACCGATAAACATTCCGTAGCGAATTTTCCAATTATACCGCATGCACCGCATTAATTTATGTTTTAGCTGTTCACTAGCACTGTTCCGCGGATCTCACTTTGTTTTCACTTCACTCATTTCAACACAACCTGTACAATTTATAATTTCCCGCGGACGTCCGATAAGGAGTGTGTTCAATGTGCATACTATAGCTGCTTCAAAAGCATAGCATAGCATCACTTTAGCAAGTGTCAAAATTTGAAGTAGCTAGGTGAAGCAGCTATGGATATTGGACAGCCAAGAGCTGCTACGAAGGTCAGCAAATTCAAAAATACTTTGAAAAATTTTTTTTTTAATTTTAATATTTGTGTTTTCGTGGATAAGTTCAATACTTCCATTGAACTTTGGAAATTGCATAAAATTTAGGAGTTTTCAACGTACAGCTGCAGAAACCATTAAAATTTTCCTAACATATTCAAAACGAATCACTTATATCATTTTAAAAAAATAATCGTTGGAAATTTGATGGCACATGAATCAGTGCACCCAGCCTTTTGCGCTTCATGCTCGCCTGCTAAAAACTGAAGATGAGCTTGCACTATGTGAAAGCCGACTTAACTCGAGTTGAGTTGAAGTGTTTAAAAGCCCGTATATTTATGCTGTCACTATTTTCAAATTTTTTCCTCATCTCCTGTGTCACAAAAGCGCAAAAACTTCTTTTCATTTGAATTTCCAATTGAAAATGACGTTTAAACTGCATGTCAGCTGTGTACGCACGGCCATTTTGCCTTATATGCCTCTCACGGATGGAATTCAGCGCGCTCTGAGAACAATTCAGCCGGGAAAAATTCACAATAGTAGCTGATTTGTACTCGATTAACTCTAAATCTACTTGATTAACTCGGTCGGAAGCCGAAAAAAATGTATGGGTAATCAGGGGTGTGTTCAATGTGCATGCTATAGCTGCTCCAAAAGCATAGCATAGCATCACTTTAGCAAGTGTCAAAATTCGCAGTAGCTAGGTGAAGCAGCTATGGATATTGGACAGCCAAGAGCTGCTACGAAGGTCAGCCTTTACACAGGAAATTCAAAAATAATTTTGTTTCAATTTTTTATTGTAATTTTTGCATTTTCGTGGATCAGTTTAATACTTCCATTGCACTTTGGAAACTGTATGAAATCTAAGAGTTTTCAACATACAGCTGCGCAATTCATTAAAATTTTCCTAACATATTTAAAACGTATCACTTATTTCCGGCTTTTGACACCATATATGAGAAAAAGAGCAAAAAATAATCGTTGAAAATGTGATAATACAGGAATCAGAGCACCCGGCCTTTTACGCTTCATGCTCGCCTTCTAAAAACTCAAGATGAGCTGCGCTGTGTACAAGCCAACTTAAAACTCGAGTTGACTTTAAGGCCCGTTTCACACGAGACACTCGGTATCCGGCCACTGTGTTTCTAGCCACTACCGGGGCATAGAAATAAATGAGAGCATACACACAGAGCCACAGTGTCCGGGCCACAATTCTATACAAAAACAGTGGCTGAGGATTCAGTGAAACTCTCAGTCTCGTGTGAAACGGCTCAAAGTGTTTAAAAGCCCGTATTTAATTTATGCTGCCACTATTTTCAAATTTATTTCTCATCTCCTGTGTCACAAAAGCGCAAAAACTTCTTTTCATTTCAATTTCCAATTGAAAATAACGTTTAAACTGCATGTCAGCTGTGTACGCACGGCCATTTTGCCTTAGCTACTTTCTAGCTATCTTCCAGACTACGAGCAGCGAATAGCTGCTACCTTAGCAGCTATTCCGGAATCTTGGACAGCCCGACTGTCAAATAGCAAGCATCAGAAAGTAGCTATTTCGTGACATTGGACAGCCAGAGCTGCTAAATTAGCAGCTAATAGCAGCTATAGCATGCACATTGAACACACCCCAGGTAGATTTAAGTTGATTTAGCTCTAAAGCGATCAGCTGATCGAAATCGCCTGATTTAGAGTGTAGTGTGAACGGGCTATTATGCGAGATCCCAATTTAATCCCGATTCGGGATTATCCCAAATATCGCGTCGTATAAACGGGCAAAATTGGAATTGGGATTTTATGAAATTCGAAATGCGTATAACCATAGAAACTTGTTTTGCGGAATAGGTTACACTCACATTGAAAGTGTATTGTATAAATGTGACAAGATAGGAAGTTTAGGTTATGTTGAACATTTCAGTTAATGTGCGAAGAAGGCAAAGACTATGGAGAGACATTTAGCGATAGCTGACGATTTTGAAATGCTCCATTCGGCGTTCCACAATGTTGTGGAACATATACCAGGCGGTACTAATTTGCGGCACTTATTTATGATTAACGACTTATTTTACGAAAATAAACGAAACGACATTAGTTTTATCCAAATGCACAAAATGCATATGTGTAATGTGTAGATCTGCTTAAAACAAGACCCGCCATGTTGAAGAATCACTTTTATTTACAAAATTTCATATGCACCCTCACACATAGTTATCAAGCGTACACCCAACTGTTCGGGTTTAAGCTGAAATCCGAATTTGACCGTTTATACGACGTTCTGACTGGTATAATCCCAAATCGGGATTACATTGGGATCTCGCATAAACTAGGTCTAGGAGGCATTGGTTATGTAATGTTTCGTGTCGATTTACTATCGATAGAATTAATTGAAAATTGGCCGCATATGTCTAGCTGGATCTTTGATTTAAATAGGCCAGTTGACATTAATGCGGCTGTTTCCTGATCGTCCCAAACTATAGTAAATCGAACAAATTCGTGGAGGTTTTGTGTGACTACGGTGTATGTGAAGTGTTGTAAACAGGTTGTGTAACACGCCAGTATGAGAGAAATCCCTAGTCAAAATGCAAGTTACGACTACAGATTATTATCACAACGCATCTTCGCACAAAAAACTAACGTTTTATTTATATTTAAGCTAAAAATCTATAAATGAAATCTCCGTGTACATCGGTACTGCTTGAATGTCAAGATTACCAGCAACAATGCCGTCAAAACTACAACGATTAGAAAGCATGATGGCCCGTACTTCTAGAAGGCATTGCAACATCTAATGCCTTCTAGAAGTACGGGCTGTCATGCTACGTAATCGTTGTCGCTATGACGTAATTATGTCAGATCATATTGACAGTTCCACCAGGTGTGGCAAAATAGGTATGTTTGCGTACTACGATTAATTGCAATTAATTGTAATTGTTGTATATGTACGTTTTGTGGAAGCAAACACCGCCTGGCACTCTTTTAAAGTATCACTTTATTGAACAGAAATAAGAGCTATTAATACTATCTATTAATCTATTAATACTAAAACTTTGGCGCGGGGAGACTACGTCCGAGGCGGTCCAGAGGTACAATGGAAGTGATCGAATTGAAACTTCAGAAACCGGATATCTGATCATCATAAGTGTGTTCAATTCCACTGTTAAGCATCTTTCCTAATTCAGAAATATAACATCTCTCCCCTTGCCAATTTATTCCAATAATTTAGTACATAATTTTGATCATAATTCTATTTCATAGTGATTTGCAAATTCACATCATTTAATTAAACCAACATTGAACTTCATTAGTTATTTTCAAGATTAATTAATAATTAAGTCGATCTGGTTGTTTCCTAATTCTTGATGATCGACGTACTTCTGGGACACCGCCAGTGTTTGCGTTAATACCATAATTTTGCAACGGCCTGGATGAATCATCATTTGATACATTTATGTGTGGAGGATTATCCGACTGCTTAACTAACGGTTCCCCTTGGCTTTCAAGTGTCTGATTAGCATCCACTCCTAATTTTCCGCTTGAGACTATTGAAGGTGCTGTGTCCTTGTCAAAATGCATATTTTGCGTCGTCTGTAAAGGAAGTTCAAAGTCTAGTCGTGGTAGATCGATGTGCCTACGCCATTCTTTACCGTCATCTAATTTTACCCTATAATGAAGCTTAACAAGCTTTTCAGTTACCGTACCGAATCTCCATTTTTCTTCTTGGTAGTTTCTTGCCGCTACTCGTGCACCTACCTCCAGTATTTTAGCTATTGGCTTCTCTTGATATCTAGAATCTACTTGTTTCTTTTCTATTTTGGGTTTTATTAAATCTAGTCTTGATCGTATCTCTCGGTTTAACATTAACTTAGAAGGAGAAATCCCCGTATCTGCATGTGGCATCTTCCTATATTGAAGTAATAGTTGACTAAGAGCCATATCTTTTGGCTTCCCTTCCAATTGCATAGCTTTCAGCCCCTTTTTCATAGTTTTAACAAACCTTTCCGCCAAACCATTTGTTGCGGGATGGTAGGGCGCTGAAGTTTTGTGCCTTATGCCATTTAATTTGAGGAACAGTTGAAATTTATGTGATGTAAATTGCGGGCCATTGTCCGAAACTAATACTTTTGGAAGTCCAAAAGCACAGAATATTTTCCTACAAACACCTATCGTTTCTTCGCTTGAAATATTTTTCATGAAATGCACTTCAGGCCAATGTGAATACGCATCCACCAGAATTAAATAATACCCGCCATTAAATGGCCCCGCGAAATCTACATGTACTCGATCAAAAGGTTTACCAGCTGGTTCCCAGTGGTGTCCTTTGTCTAGTGGCAAATTTCTAGCCAATTTGTTACATACAAAACAATTTTTAACCAAATTTTCTATATCGATATCTATATTTTTCCACCAACAATAACTCCTCGCCAAGCCCTTCATTTTTACCATGCCGAAATGTGCTTCATGTAATTCTCTTAGAATATTATTTTGCAATTGCATTGGAATTAAAACTCTTTGCCCCCTAAAAATACAGCCACTTTGCAAATTAAATTCACACTGATCTACTCCAAACCGGTATTCCTTCTCGACACTTATGCCCGTTTTTAAACCTTCAAGTAGCACCCGTAAATTCCTATCTTTCGTTGTTTCTTGCGCTAATAGCTCCAATGTAATTGGTAGTGAATAAATTTGTTTAATTTCAAAAATATCACCTTCATCCCATTTTTCCGATCTCTCAAAACGAACCGGTAATCTTGACATTGCATCTGCGTTTGCATGTAAATTTGATTTTTTTGTACTTTATTTCGTAGTCAAAGCCTTGCAAAAATAATCCATAATGCTGCATTCTAGTAGCACTTAATGTTGGTAATGATTTTCGGGGGTTCGAAATTTGAACCAAAGGTGCATGGTCTACATATAAAATGAAGTGATTGCCATATAAATATTGATGAAATTTCTTCATGCCGAAAATTATGGCGTATGCTTCTTTATCTATCTGTGAATATTTTTTCTGGGTTTCGTTCAAAGTTTGCGATGCAAATTGTATAGGCCTTTCAGAACCATCTGCATATATATGACTTAAGACAGCTCCTACTCCATAAGGCGAAGCATCTGCAGCTAAACAAAGTGGTACCTTCGGGTCAAAATGAACTAGGAAAGTGTTGCTCTGCATTTGTTGTTTCACTGCTCGAAATGCCATTTCACACTTCCCATCCCAAACAAACGTTTCATTCTTACATAGCAACCTATTTAAGGGATGAAGTAGCGTACTCAAATTTTTTATAAACCTGCCATAGTAGTTGACTAATCCTACGAAAGCACGCACTTGCTGCTTATCCGTAGGCCGGCGAGCATCCCGAATAGCTTGTACTTTTTCCTTAACTTTATGAATTCCCCATTTATTAATTTTATACCCGCAGTATTCAATATCTTCCCTAAAAAATACACTCTTCTCTTTGTTGATTTTTATACCATGTCTCTTTAATTTTTCTAGCACTAATCTTAAATTATGTAAATGACCTGCATCATTTCTACCTGTTATTTTGATATCGTCGAGAAAAACAGAGATGCTCGGAATACCTTGCAAAATAATTTCCATCGTACGTTGCCAAATAGCTGGAGCATTTACTAAACCAAACATTAAACGACTTGGTCTATACAGCCCCCTATGTGTTGACAAAGTTAATATATGGCGCATCTCTTCTCTAACTTCGAGATGTAAATAAGCTTTGCTTACGTCGATTTTAGTAAATTTTTCCCCTCCTGCCATATTTGCAAACAACTCCTCAATCGTTGGCAGTGGGTACTCATCCACATGTATGCATGGGTTTACCGTACTTTTAAAATCCCCACACAAACATACGCTACCCGATGCTTTCATCACTGGAACTATTGGTGTTGCCCATTCGGAGTGATCTACTGATTCCCATATTCCTTGTTCCACTAAGTTCGCAATTTCAAATTCTACTTTAGTTTTAATAGCAAATGGTATTGGTCGGGCTTTTCGAAAAATGGGTACGCTGCCTGGCTTTAGAGACAGAGAAGCTTGTATACCTTGGATTTTCCCAATACCTTCTTCAAACACTTCTTTAAACTCATTTAACAAACTGGAAAGTGGAGATTTTACCTGCATTACGTTGATTTTTCCTTCTAATAAACTTATTCCCAGCACTCGTATCCACTCCCTACCTAAAAATGGTGTATTGTCACTATCTACTACATATACATCTAACTCTGCACTTTTGTTATTGAAAACTACTTTTATGCAACATACACCTATCACCTTTATATGTTCGCCACCATACGAAAGCAATTTAATGTCAGATGACTTCAGTTTTAAATTCGGAAATAATACCTTAAATTGTACCTGACTCAAGGTTAGTACGCTGGCGAGCCTGAATTCCGAACACTCGATTGTGCTATTTATTTCTACACGGAAAAATTTTCGTGTAGAGAAGTGTAGAATATTACAAAGTGACAGTTAATTGCTCTCAACTTTGGCGGCATGGGATTTAGAAATTAGCTTTCTTTGAAAATAACCTTTACAATCTACCAACTGTATGCGAAATACTATGTTACTATTTCATCAATGCTTCTTTCAGCTCTTCAATTTTAAATTCATTCAGGTTTGCTGCCTCATCATACTGCTATATTATGAACCAAACCAAAGTTTATGAAAGAAACCAAGTTCTAGTAGCAAATTTTAAAAACTACTTTCACTTTAAATTCAATTAGACTGAATGAAAATAGGCGTAGTTTTTCGAAGTAAAACAATTATGTAATCTATTTAATAATTGTTTATTTGATATATATTTCCTTCACACGAATACATAATTTCCATCCATGCATTTCATATCGCGTACACATGCGGTGTTGAAAACTTTAGGTCTGTTCGCGTACCTGAATCTATTATAATGTATTCAAATAGATTCGCATAATTGCTTCAAGCCAAATTTTGCAGCAACAAGAAGCCAGCTGCCAAATTATGTTACTGCTGCAGTTTGCTGAAGTACGCGAACATATCTTTTATAACGTCGCACTAATTCAATTAAGTACGCTGCCGAGCCTGAATTCCTGTCCCCCTTTAAAATGCATGGGAAAAGAGTGACGGAATTCCGGACCTGAATTTTTTTTCAGGTCACTTGAGAAAATCGGTACGCTGCCCGTTCTGAAACGTTGCCTGAAAAGTGTCAGAATTTCAGTGTTGCTCTTCGCTCGTAGGTGGCTCTGCAGCACAAGTGGAGAGTTTTTTCAGGCACGAGGTGCCTGAATTAAATGGTCTGCTATTTATTTGGTCACGGAAAGCAATCATTTTGGCCATTTTGACCGCGCGTCAAATTTGAAGTTTGTTTGTAAATTTGAAATTTGTTGTACGTCGGAACTTTCTGTCTTCTAATTTTATGCGTAGGATAGTTCGTGCAGAACTTCAAGCAATGATATTCCAGCACATTTGGTTTTTTTGGCAGATACGTTTGCTAGGAAGCACTTTAATTAGCTGGTTGGTTAATTGAATTAGTGCGACGTTATAAAAGATCTGTTCGCGTACTTCAGCAAACTGCAGCAGTAACATAATTTGGCAGCTGGCTTCTTTTTGCTGCAAAATTTGGCTTGAAGCAATTATGCGAATCTATTTGAATATATTATAATAGATTCAGGTACGCGAACAGACCTAAAGTTTTCAACACCGCATGTGTACGCGATATGAAATGCATGGATGGAAATTATGTATTCGTGTGAAGGAAATATATATCAAATAAACAATTATTAAATAGATTACATAATTGTTTTACTTCGAAAAACTACGCATATTTTCATTCAGTCTAATTGAATTTAAAGTGAAAGTAGTTTTTAAAATTTGCTACTAGAACTTGGTTTCTTTATATACTTCTGCAATGCATGCAAATATTCCTGCACTGTCTCTCCCTCCTGTTGCTTGCGTGAGTGAAACCGAAATGTTTCCGCAATTTCTAGTGGTGCTGGATTATAAAATTTTTCCATAACCTCAACTATGTACTCGTAAGTCTTGTCTTCAGGAAGCTCTGGTTCCAGCTTATAACATATCGTATCGTAGGCCTCGACCCCCATGTAATGTAGCAAATAGGGCACTTTAAGCGTATTGGGGACGTTAAATATTTTAAATGCCACTTCGAGTCTTTTCACCCATCTACTCAATTTGAGCTGCGGCGTGTATGGGTCGACGGTGAAGGTGGAATGCACTGTCGTCGCACTGTGCGCACTGTCCCCCGGCATGATTAACCTGTTTTTGTCCGTGTTGTAAATAACACAATTCTGGGCGCTCGCCCGTCGCGGTTGCCTTTCCACAATTTACCTCTTAGAAATCCGTCTGCATCAATCCCATCCTTGTCGCCACTGTTGTATATGTACGTTTTGTGGAAGCAAACACCGCCTGGCACTCTTTTAAAGTATCACTTTATTGAACAGGAATAAGAGCTATTAATACTATCTATTAATCTATTAATGCTAAAACTTTGGTGCGGGGAGACTACGTCCGAGGCGGTCCAGAGGTACAATGGAAGTGATCGAATTGAAACTTCAGAAACCGGATATCTGATCATCATAAGTGTGTTCAATTCCACTGTTAAGCATCTTTCCTAATTTAGAAATATAACAGTAATGAAGCCGTTTTTGTATTCCTTTATACTGAAAACTGCAAACTTCCCCTCTTTCAGTAAATTTCAGTCGGGTCTGAGCTACTGAAAAATTCTGAAAAGTGTCCAATGGTGTATTGCTAGTTAATATTTTCCAACGTCCACGGCAAGCAACATATTTTTTGCGTAATGTTGCTATGAAAGTCGAATATTTTTGTGGCGATAATTTATCACCGCTAAGAATGCCTTTATTATCACTATTGTTTTTCCAAAAACCGACAACGGACACTTTTGGTTGTCAATTTTCAGTAAATGCATTGAGAGCGTTTTTCTGACTGAAAGTACGCAAACAGACCCAATACACCTAAAACGTAAGTTGTTTTGTATGCGTATGCGTTGTAAAAGTAAAAATTAGTCAGAACGATAATTTTGGCTAACGTGTTCTATCACACCGGGGTGTTGCACAGCCTGGAAACAATACTTCGCTTACACAATATGTACACAAAACTACCTAACATATATGCTCGGTTTACTATAGTTGGCGTTGTTCAGGAAATCGCCGCATTAATGTCAACTGGCCTAATTAGGTTCAAGAACCAGTTGAACATATGCGGCAAAGTCTCGATCAATTTTATTGACAGTAAATCGACACGAACATCACATAACCTAAATGCAAATGATGCACATTTCGTAGCGAGTTTTTCACATTCTACCGCACATGCCGAACTCACTTTGATAAAACTTGTACAATTTACGTTTTCCCGCGGACGCACTGTGGCCAGATTGGGCTATCTAAAATTTGAATTCGCGGGACGTTTTTTAATTTCGCGGGTTGGCGGTTTTTGGGCTATCTATTTTTATGAAAAAACTATATTTGGGCTATACAGTAAAACCTACTAATCAGGATACTATATGATCAAACCAACTGAACAATTGAACTATAACATCACCGCACATCCAATTTCTTGAATATAATTCACTCTGTAATCGGCCAACCTCTAGAATTGAACCGTGAACCAGATTAGCTGGACAAAAATTTGTTCAGGAGTACTTGCTAATCCGACCAAAAACGGTTTTAAGACCAGCATGAAAAAGTGTAAAAGACTGAATTTTCCAGAATTTTTCAACAGTTTAAGATCAAGGAAAATTTTTCGTATAATTTCTGCAGGACATTCTGTTGAAAATTCATTTAATGTGTAGAACTTGGTACGTTACAGATGGTTTCATTACAGATGGTTTCATTACAGATGGTGCTATTCTGATAATAATAAAATATTGATTTATAGCATTGTTGAATATTTGCCCTTTGTTGGCAGCTATGAATGCAATTTATTTCATAATTATGATGTAAATATTCAATGTTTGTTTAGGCTACGTCAAAAAAACTGAAAAAATCGAATACGCTAAATACAACGAACTAAATGTTCGCAACAAGTTAGAAGTAATACAAGCATCCGAAAAACATTTGCTCAGCAAAAACAAAATTCTGATAGCTTTAAAATGATCAAAAGTCAGGCGCAACGTATTTAAAAAATAAAAGCCAACTAAAACGGACCTTGTAAAATTTCGAAGACACTTGCAGAAAGCGGCTGAAAATAAATTAACCATACTGCCAGATAAATAAATTTTTGTACCAATGGTTTTGCAAGCCATGTTCCAAAAATTTTTCAATATCAGGCCAGCTACTTCCCAGTAAAACCCGTCAAATCGTTACAAAATTAGAGCTTTGTGATTTAAAATAGGGTTACAATATTCACTACGGCACGCTTTGTGGCGAAGGAGCTGATGTTTATTTCACAGTTCAGGAATTTCAGTTACAGCTTAGAATACTATGTGATGGCTCTGATGCTTCAAATATCTATAATCTTGATTAGACAGAATTGTTATTTTTTACTAATTTTCGAAGAAAAGTAGTATTAAACTCGTTTCGCCGAAAATTCATATTTCTTTATATATATATATATATATATATATATATATATATATATATATATATATATATATATATATATATATATATATATATATATATATATATATATATATATAAACATATATATATATATATATATATATATATATATATATATATATATATATATATATATATATATATATATATATATATATATATATATATATGTATATATATATATATATATATATATATATATATATATATATATATATATATATATATATATATATATATATATATATCATCAAAATGATTAAGGGAGATAATCTCTGGAGTGGCCGATCTGATTGAGCTGAAACTTTCGGAGAACGTAGATGTATATAGTAGGTAGGTCCACAAATTGCTAAAATTCAGATATTCTAAACCTTTTGGCGGCGGCGAGCGTTTTAGTGAATTTTGGGGTACTCCTATATTTCCCAGCAGCGTGAATTTTTGTTCAAAAAAAGTATTGGGAATGAAAACTTATTATGTTCTAAGCTTGCTTATGGTAAACAATTGGAAATTTTGAGCCGTGTGTGGGAGCCGCGTGCCTAAAAGTAGGCAAGGATTTTTTTTCAAATTTTGATTTGTCATTACTTCTGACAAAAACATTGGATCATCGTGAAATTTGCAGAGCGTATTGATGTTGACTAAAGTTTAATACACATGGATTTCCAAGGTAGTGCGAGTAACCCTGTAGCTGCGGCAGGCTCTTGAAAAAAAATCCTTCAAATCATTGAACCTCCTGAAAATTTTTTGATTTTTGACAAAAAATTCAAATCATTGATAAATTTTAACGTTTATGCATCATGTCAATTTGAAATTTTCAAAATTCCGATTTGCACAAGGACGGCAACCCATCACTAAATTACCTCTATTTTCAGCACTTGAAAGCTCTGTTCGCGAGAACTGACGACCGGATTATCCGATCGTAATGAAATTCACAGAACATGTTGATATCAATTAGGACCAGGTCTGATAGAAGTGATTTTGAAATGCGGGCAACCCTGTGGTAGTGGTGCCATCTTGAAAAATCACTGAGAAAAAAACAGCTTGTTGGCCTATAACTTCCGATTCAGCCATTACTTAAAGTAACATTTGATGAAAATTTGGCTGAAAAATTAGCATAGGGTTGCCAGCTATGGTGATTTTTGTCTGCTAAATCTTGCAAATTTGCTCAGCAAAATAAAGCTTTTTTCCCTATAACTTCCAGTTCAGTCATGATATCAAAATGAAGTTTATGCAGCAAATAGATTTTGATGTGAGCCAAATGTGATAGGAATTTCGTACAAAAATCGTGGAAGGGCTGCCAGCTATGACCATTTTTGTAATTTTTTGGAATTTCTTTACTGCGCGATTATGTCATTAGATTTGCAAATGAGAACGATTCTGCAATGAAAATTAACAACAAATATTAACGCTTTAAAAATTTGAAAAGTTTTGGGGGTGGTAGCCCTAAACATTTTTTCACCCGTATAACTTCTAGCGCAGTGATTCAATCGAAGCGAAATTTATTGGTTGGGTTTAGTTTAACGTGAAGCAGATTTGGTATATATTTTGCTTTGCTGCTGACACAGGGTAACCAGCTTTAGCCATTTTCTTAACTATTGCATCAACAGATGCTTCAAATTACGTACTCATATGCAAAACATTTGCAATAAAACTAAGAAACCAATTTTTAAATTTTTCGAGTTTTGAACATTTTTTGGATGGCAGCTTCAAACAACGTTAACCGCTAAAGCTTTCGACGGAATCCTCCGATGAGAACGAAATTCAAAGGATAAGTTGAGTTAAGTACGAGCTTGCGAAGGTAAACTTATTGCTGCTTCGTTGGGAAAATGTTGCCAGCGCTGAACATTTTCATCATTTGTGTTATAGTTGAGTTCTGTTGCTTTGAACAAGGAATGGTTGATATGATTCTACAAAAAAGTGTATTACGTCTCTCCACATTTTTTTGTCACTCAAAGACAATTTCTTCGAAAATTAGTTTTCTAGCTGTTCAGGTGCGCTAGAGTTTTTATTTAGTAAACATGTACAGATAGAAAACCTTCGAAGCAACGTACGACATTCGCAGTGCTGTATAAGTGGCGAAAAGAAAAATTTCGTGGTCATAAGAAAAGCCAAAAGACCAAGATCGTTCGGAATAATTGACATTAAGCGAAGCTTGGGCATAACTTGGCGAGCTAGCACAAAATCTTGGATGATGGGTGATATTTTTGAAGAATGGATACACACACTTGATATTGAAATGCGAACACAAAATCGAAACATCACCACCTTTTTTGATAAAGCTAGATGCGATAACAGTGATAATGTGGAAGACATCAAGCTGCGATTTTTCCACCTATTTGCACTTCTCATTTACAGCCCTTAGATCAAGGGATTATACCAAACATAAAACTAAATTACCGCACATATATGATGCACCTTATATTGTTTGCTCTGGAAACAACAAAAATTAGCCAACAAAATTAGCTTTTATATTCGAAGCTCTCTGCTGGTTACGATCTGTTGGGAATGAAGTATCTCCACTTACAATTACAAAAGTGTTTTTCGAAATGTTGGGTGCCTCGAAAGTTGAGGGTCAAAAGCGAAATCGTGATGAGAGTTCAAATTCAAAGTGATGAGAACTCAAATTCAAAGTGATTAAAACTCAAATACTCTAGCAGACATTCAAAATTTGGCAGGAGTCGATCAATTTACGACCACAAACGAGTGTCTCTCGAAAGATTGGGAAGATGTCTTTTTTGAAGGGGTTTCAGCTTTTGTTCATTCCGATAGTGAATTCAAATCGTAGTACTCTAAAATAAAAAATGAAGTTCGTCAGCAGAATACTAATTCCATAATCACCATAATCAACAAAATACGGAACATCAAAGTTTAGGATATCTAAAGGAACATATCTAAAGTTTTGCAAACATTAAATGATTGCTAATGGAGCAGGTACATCTTACGAGCGCAAATAGGTAGATTTTTACTATATCTAAATATTTTAAATCTTTAAACTGAACATGAGTTTCAGTAAAAAAATTAAACATTTGTAAAACATTCACGTGATTTTGTATTTTGTATTTTATTTTCTTCTAATAAATAGTCAAGATGCGATAATAATAAATGAAAATAATTTGCAATAGCCTTCGATAAAAATAAAGATAAGGAAACATTTTTTCATCGTTCTTTTTTAAACCTTTAAAATCGGACAACATGTGAAATGGGACCATTTAATTTGCGACGCTGAGGTGGTCAGATTCCAAGGTTTTAGTGTGTTTATAAAATTTATACATATAATCCATCGTATCCATTTCATTGTCAACAATTTTATTCATTTTATTTCAAAGCATACTTCAATTTTTTCGCGAAACTTCACTTGGAGGCCCGCAAGTGAAATTGTTTAGCAAATGTTTTCTTGTGATAGTATTTAAACGTCTAAACACAATTTTAACAGCTGATTGTCTAACCGGAAAAATAATTTATTTCAAAACTTGCGTTCATAGTTTTGAATGTATGAAATCGAATAAAATATAAATATTTGACTCATTTCAAATATAGCATTCAGGCATTCTAGCCACTAAGACTGTTTCTTATACTAATTGAATTTTGTGCCACCCAAACTTGCATGTTATTTAAAAAAAATCCTTGGAAAAATAAGTGCACTTCGACACTTATTTTTCCGCGGACTTGGCTATAATGTTCACACAGTTCTTGTAATTTATTCACATTTTTCCTGCTTTCCCTTTTCAAATACGTTGAATAAAATTTTATCTGCATAATGTTACTTGATATGAATTTGACGGATATAAATATTATAATTTAATCAGCTTAAATGAATTGATTTAGTTATAAGAACAGTTATTTAGTGTGGCGGTTTTTTTGGCTACAAATAAAAATTCTTCGCTTTTTTGGGCTACGAAATTTTCAAATTGGGCTATATTTTCTCCCAAATATCTGGCCACACTACGCGGACGTCCAATAAGACTGCGTGTGTTTTTTGCGACAGTTTGCTCTCTGACTGTGACATTCTATACGGGCCGTCATGCTACGTAATCATTGTCTCTGTGAAGTCATGGTTGCTGGTCGGTTGGACATTTCCACCAGGCAGTGCCGATATACACGGAGACTTCACGTGTGGATTTTTAGCTTTTATACAAATAAAATGTTAGTTTTTAGTGCGTGGATGCGTTGTTACATGGCTTTCACATAAAAGACCTATCGCAAAAACAATTAACGTACAAAATAGCGGATCTAAGCTTTTTTTCTCAACCAGCTCGCATAGTGATGTTATTCTATGGTACTAAAGAGATTCACGAGAACCACCTACAGGAGATATGAGGAAACTTATATGTTATGTCGATTACACTGAGTGGGAGAAGAACATAAACAAAGGTAGTTTATAACGAAAAAATTTTTCATAATCTTTATCAAAATTGATTTGTAGGAACAAGCAGATGAGCCTGTAATGTGAAGAGGAGTCATTTATTAGTAAGTAGGAATGCCAAAAATTTGAAGAGGAGTTATATAGTAGGTAAGTTTCGTTACAAAGTAGGCTTGCTGCGAATCTATTTTAATGTATTATAAAAGATTCAGGTACGCAAACAGACCTCATCTATTGTGCATTTTCTAGGAACCGAGAACCATGGTTAACATTCTGACATATTTCCTTTCTTATATGCCGTTCGAAGTGGGAGAGTCATAATGCTAAACAAATAAACAATCAGTTTAAATTGTATTGTTACTCATTCTTAATGGGTATGTCGTGTGAAAATAACTATTTCATATATGTACACACAAATTGATGTTTCAATATTCCACGAAATAATTAACAATGAAACAGTTATGTTTTAGCAAAACATAAAATCTATTGATGTATAAATTGCCCCGTGTTTACTGTTGGCGAGCGGGGAGTTGAATTCAAAATATTGGAGCACCTTTTGTCGACCAACTACCATTTAACTTTAAGTGTAATCTAAAATACAAAAATACCATTTCATGTTAATAAAATATTTATCAGTTCATCAATCTACTTACCTTTGGATATGACCTTTGAGCAGGTATCATAGCTTGGTACTCATACGCTGTTCCAACTTTCAGGGGACAAGCGATACCAGTATTCACGCATGCATCAGGATTTTGCAAGTGGAAATGGAATTGGAATTCCATTGATAATTCCGTGTACAACTGGTTTCACAACTGGTGCGTTTTCGGCTACGGAACGATGGAAATTGAAACTTATAATGAATAGATCCTTAAGTTTTATATCAATCTTACAAGGCACGAAATCATTGAAATCGTAGCACAGGTTTCACGATGCAAAATTCAGGAAGGTTGAGACATAACAAGGGATTCCAATTCCGAACCATATTTTCAATCCCGGGATTCGAAATTCAAAATACAACACAACAAAATAGGTCAAGTTTTTAGTAAACAGATTATATTAGGTCTGTTCCCGTACTTTCAGTAACTGAATTTTACTGAATTTTCCTGAATCATGTGGTGGGGAATTTCATGAAAAGTACGGGAACGCTCTCATTGTATTTCCTGAAAATTGACAACCGAAATTGTCAGTTTTCGGTTTTTGGGAGAACAATACTGATTATAAAGTCATCCTTAGCGGTAATAAATTATCGCCGCAAAAATATTCGACCTTCATAGCAACATTACGCAAAAAATATGTTGCTAGCCGCGCAAATTTGAAAATATTTACTCCGTTTGACATTTCAGTATTTTTCAGTAGCTCAGACCCTACTGAAATTTACTGAAAGAGGGGAAATTTTCAGTTTTCAGTAAAACGGAGTACGGGAACAGCTTCATTGCAATTAATCGCAATTAATCGTAGTACGGGAACAGACCTATTATGTGCCATCATTTCAAAACTACAACAATAAGTAAGCTCAAAACTGTATAAAAAATATGTTACTGCATTATTACTAATTTATATTATTGATGCAAATAAAAACAATAATTTTAATTATCCAAAACGTTGACAGTATGAAGACAGATATTTAAAATTACAACTATTACAAATTACAACAAAAAATCACAACAAAAAACCACAACAACAAATCACAACTCTTAAAATTGAGATACATAATAAAGTTACATATAAAAAATTCGGCCAAAGTTCATTGGGTTTTTCGGAAGTAATATTGAAGCAATAGCAAAGCATCCAAAGTATCGTCTCCAAGCCTGCTTCTAAATTTATTTCCGATGTTGGACGCCGCGGAAACGGTCGAGAAATATTGGTACACCTGCTCCAAACTATGCGAGTGCCACCACTTTAGAAAAGATTCATTTATTTTGCAATGGTTTTAATTAAATTAGTTTCTTGCGGCATTTCATGATTGATTATTTTCATACTTTTGCAGCTCTTCTTGTAGCGTTAATTGACGACTACCTTGCTCTGATTCAATATGGGTATCTACTGGGTTCTCCTCATTTCTTTGGCTACCGAGCAAAGTATTCAACATCTATATCATTGAAGTATTTTTTTTAATATTTGCGTTGCTTGGTTTCAAAAATAAAGATTTTATTTCACTTGGTAAATTTTTGCTGGCACAGTGTGGATTCTGGAGATAGCTCAGCATTCCAAGTAGCGAAATACACTGATGCTCTTATATTCGGTCAATTTTGCAATTTTCATAGCATTCACAAGAATGCACCGTTTTTCTGCTAACAGCCTAAATAAAAATCTTGATGAAGTATTAGCAGTGCTTAAATTTGCAAGTCTGCGACTAAAGGCCACCACAGCCAATGTTACAGGGTGTAAAACTTCAATAATTTTCTGAATCGAATCAAACTCTGTTGCCTCTAAATGCTCTGGATATTGTAGGCCTATTAATGTATACTATTTTTCAAAATGGAAAACTATTCGAGCATTGTCAAGAGTCTATTTCATCTTGTTTTACAATCCAGTAAATGAGACAGTTAAATGCCTTGCTCGGATTCGACATAGTTTTAAAGATTGTTATTATTTTTCGTTGGAGCTTTTTTAAAATATAAAACTACCTTACGAACTTTCTTAATGCATGCGCTGATGTCCTTCGTCTGATCTAGCGTGCCTTGCAGGCGACCGGTTTCAACACAGTTAGCTGATTCAGGACCATCCAAATCTTCGTGGTCGTCGTTCAGACTATCAGCTGCTACATCAACTCTTTAATCTGGAATGGATCTCCTATTATAGAGAACATCGCAAACTGCCAAGTGGATGCTATGCGCCAAACCAATATGTTTGTCTGTACCAACTAGTCTGCCTACTTTTCGCATTTCGTTTGACCCATCAGTTACGATGGTAACAATGTCTTTTCCTAGAGAAACATCAAACTCATATCTAGGTACTTTCCACCTGTCACTGATATTCTTACTCGCACCAAGCTCCAGTAAGAATTTACTGAGTAGATGTTTATATTTATATAGCGCCTATATGCAGACGAGGTCCATTCATCAAACATCAAACTGAACCGTTCACCTGAGATACTAGCCTGCTAAGCTCATTTTTAATTATACATTTTTTTATCCTGCTTGCATAGCCCACAACCTTTTTTTGATTGTTGTTGGGGGTTTTGGTAAATCTGTGTATGCATTCGCTCGTATTAATTTCCTCAAATCATTCGAAGTAACGAATGCACTAAATGCGAAACAGTCCATACTTATTTATTTACAAACCCCTTTGTATTCTCTTGTTAATTGTTACATCGGTTTATTTTGCTCTATTCTTTGCGCATTTTGATGTGAGCCTGCATGCTAATTTCTTTCTCATAAATATGGATTCTATTTTATTTTTTAATTTTATTGCCGATTTTAATTTTAATTTAATTTTATTGCCGATTATGCTTGACTCCCGGCCCCGTAATCCCGGCCAATTTCTGGTCCCGAAAGTCTCGGGATTAGAAACCACCAATCCCGGGATTTTCGGGACCAGAAATTAACCGGGATTCGGAATCACGGGATTGGATTCCCTAGCAAATAGCACATCTAGTTACGTTGACTTTGCTAAATTTGCCTTTTTTCGAACCTGCAATTAATTAGAAAAAAAGGATTTTAGAGTATTAATAGTACTATTTCTCTTCAAATTATTCTGTGTATGCATGATAAAGTAAATTTCGCCTTCGATTACAGTCGATACTTGGAAAGCAGATTATCGTACTCTGGTTACAAAAACAGTATATGCTTCAAAATTGAGTGGCTATGGTTTGGCAAACTAAATTTAAATGGAAATGTTAAACAGATTTAGACTGACTTGGACTTAAAACAATTTTATGTGCATTTAGTCTACTAAAAAATATGGCTATGTCACCTTGTTTTGGTTAGAAACATTTGTTAGAAACATTCTATGGTCTTTCCAATTGAACTTCGCTTGAGTATGACATTTTGCGAGGAGGTTTTTTATACGAATTCATGCTTATCATAAATAAATAAGTTTATTGTGTTTGGTCATTGAAATAAATCAGCATCATACTATGACTAACACTTAGCTCGTACAAAACTCATGACAAAAAAATTGTTAGTGATCGATCTTCATGCACAAAAAGCAAATTTATATAGATAAAATTTAAACGACGGTAAATGGTTCTCGGCACACTGCAGTATAACCGGAGCACTTCTAGTACATTTATCCGAAATATCATTTGGATATAATACCTTGCACATTATCATAATTTTAAGATTTTTAAGGTGGAATAAATCCTACCAACCACAATCGGCAATTGTTTACAATTTACATTGCCGAGAGTAATTGGTCGGTATTCCAAATTGCATATCTCTCGCGTAAACAACTTTTCCGAAGCATATTTTATGCGAGAAAGCGAAGATACTAGAACAAAAAGAACAGTAAACTAATCCCTGATTTAACCGAACAGCACCATTCCCTTTATCAATTGTCAAAGAAATGTCAAAGCAACTTTTATCGAGCAATTGCCAAACAAATCTTAGTTCCGAGAGGACTACACACTTTTTAAAGGTAGCTTAATCCTGTCAGATCGCAAGCCGCGATAGGCTTTTTATATAAAGGCAATGGTTGTAATAATAATATATAGTCATAACTTGCATTGTAATTAGGGTTTTTTCTCATACTGCCCTGTTGCGCAACACGTAAGCAACACTTCAAATACACAGCAACCCCCACAAAACTTCCACGAATTTGCTCGATTTACTAGGCGTGTTTTTTGCTCCTCTATCCAGTAGAGAATAGGATATACGCATTGGAAACAACAACACTCCTGCACCAGTGAATTCACTAGTACAGAAATTGTATTCGTCATAGGTAGTTCACGTGCTGAAGTATAGAATGTGCTGATTGAAAAAAAAAGCTCATACGAAGTAGTCTTTTTTTCTGTGAGATGGCTTTGGTTTTTTGAAGGTTAAGTTGAATGTTTTGGTAGTTAGTAAATTAAAAAAAACTCGCATAATGTGTAGACAGTTAAAAAAGATAATTTTCTGTTAGTCCATTTGCTATTTTCTATCGATTGTGGTAGTGTCTATTCGTTATTTTCTCCCTTTATTTTGAGCTGTTGAGTGGTACCACAGCAAATACAGCAACCTATGTCAGTTTTAGCGAAACCATCAGCTGTTTTGTGATGGATCGTTTTTTTGCAGTGAGATAGTAGAAATGGAGTGGACATGCCCATAAGATTTGCATTGAAGGGGATGGTAGTAATTTTTTGTCTACTCATTGTCAAATCGGGTCAAATCCAAGTAGTTCCCCTCCAATTTGACAATGAGAGCGAAATGGCGTAAAGGCAGCTTTAACATGCTTTGTACGCGAGGAGATTGAGGGGGTTAATGGTGGAAAGTTCTACCGTCCGTGTCCAGGGGCTGTTTTTTTGCGTCATTGTTCTATTCTGTTCTGTTTCGGAGCAAAAAAACACGCCTATTATAGTTGGCGCCACAGATATGAAAGAATATGGATACGAAATGGCTATCAGTGTATTCATACGTGAGTGTGCTTTTTTTTTAATACACGCACAACATTCAACGTCCTAGAAGATATTTGGACAGGCGGTGAGAAATGAATCTTGCCACCGAAAACGGGTTTTTCCACGAGCACATATAAAGCCGTACGAACACATAGGGAAAAGTTCAAGGGTGTAGGAAAATGCAAAAAATGAAATATTTAAGGGGCATATACTTGGCGCGTAGGTTTGAATGACAATTGTATATTGATATTTGTCGAATGGGTATAATCGTTGATTTGCAATATATAATTGAAACGTAGTCAACTGAAAATAATGTAAAATATATGAAGATATTTTGAAAAACGTTATGATCTATGTTTGCAATATTCAAATTATTTGAGTTAGACTCATTGCATTTTTACTTAACTATTTAACTCCTACTAACTGGTAGATACCTACTACTTTGCCTAATTTGACTACCATCTGAATATTGCTTCGCCTTTATTATACTGGGATGCTTTTGTATAACTGGAGTCAGTATAATAATATTGGGATATAGAGTTTTACCGGCAAATACGTAATATGTGTTATTTCCGTAATCTTTTTCAATAGTACACATATAAATATAGATAATTCTAATTTAAAGCCCCTGAAAGAGGAGAGGCAATGTTGTATTCTGTAGTAGGTTTCCGGGACCAAGGAAGAAAATATAATATGTATAGTTGATGCATTTATCATATGCATTATTTTAAAGTAATCTGAAGACATACATTGTCCGATCTACTTTATCGAATTTCACTGTCGTATATATATATATATATATATATATATATATATATATATATATATATATATATATATATATATATATATATATATATATATATATATATATATATATATATATATATATATATATATTCAAACTAAACAAACAGTAAAAGTTTAGAGAAATGTATTATTTTCCACGTTTTGAACAACGAAACACGATAAGACAAACAAAAAACTGGTTAAATATTGAATTTCAAAACAATTTCACACAAAGTGCAAGAAATTGCCCCCAGCGACAAGTCATTTTACCACGCCGATGTTTTCCCTTCACCCCGCTATTTGCTACCACGACCGATGTTCAGTAAATTGTCAAACTCGGTGAACATCAGCATGTGCTGAATCAACCGGCATGGAGGGCCAAGATAATTGTTTGATTTTAACGAGTACCTTGCCACTTTTTGTGAAATAAACTTCATTTATTTAATTGTTACATTACAGAGAGCACTTATGTATACTTACTTGTGGAAAGACACACCGACCGCACGAACCGAGAACGAACTGTGTTTTGAGAATCTGGCACTGAACACTTCATTTTTACTGGATTTAACTGTTTTCAAACACTGTCACTAGCACTTTTCCTGTTCAAATCCAGCGAATGTACCTAATTACTTCCGAAAAGCACTTTAATTCGCAAAAAACACTTTACATTAGTGATTATTGATTAAATTTCCGACTTGTTTATAACGTCGTTGAACAAATCACGGCGCGAGAAAAGTCAAGCTGACAACTTAAGGCAGTATTCTGGTCTAGAGGCTTGATTTTGAGGTGATTTTACGGACGCCATGAAAAAAAACCATTAACATTTTCGGGATATATTTGTTTACCAGTCTTTTATTAACATGTTGAAAGCACAAAAATGTATTCAAAAAATAAAAAAAATTTAAATTGATGTAGAGACTGGCCGGCGAAGTGAAGGCTCAAAAAAAAAACTTGTCTCATGGTTGACATGATTCCAACCTGCCTGGTGGTCCGAAACTTACATTTTAGGTGAATTCTGTAATAAAAGGAATGTAAAATTTGTCTGACGTAAGCGATTTGAAAAAAACTTTTTTTTTTACAAAATGGCGTCCACGTGAAAAAAAAGTCGCTTTTTTGCCCCATTTTTTCAACTTTGGGGATTTTTAATAAATAGTAGAAAAAAAATTTTGATAAACCCCTACGTCAGACGATAACCAATAGTATTAAGAGGGTTTGTGCAAAATTTCACGTAAATCGGTTTATTGCAACTAGAGATATCATGTCAACCGTATCGGGAAAAGTAGTTCCGAGAAAAACGCGTTTAAAACTTGGAGTCTCGTTTCGGGCAGTTAGTTGGCGTGTCACAAAAATAGCTGTAACTCCAAAAATAATTCGAATTTCCGAAAATCCTTTTAAGAGCTTATTCTTAAAGGTCTAAACTTTGTAAATATGCAAACAAAAAAAAATCGATTTGATCAAATTTCTAGACCAGAATACCCCCTTAATGAACAACGTGGTGCGTTGCATGGTCAGAGAGAGAGGATAGAGACGAGGAAATCGGTCCCAGCGCACTTTCTTACATGTACACTATAACCGCCTGTCCAAATATCTTCTAGGTCGTTGACAACATTGCTCTCTCACAAACATTCCCAGTGAGGTAGTAGAAATCAATGCCTCCTAGAAGTACGGGCCGTAATGCAGAATAATGACGTCACACTATACTGTCAAAGTGTCGCGAAAAACACACGTAGTCTTATGGGACGTCCGCGAGAAATCGTAAATTGTACAGGTTGTGTTGAAGTGAGTGAAGTGAAAACAAAGTGAGGTCCGCGGAACAGTGCTAGTGAACAGCTAAAACACAAATTAATGCGGTGCGTGCGGTATTATTGGGAAAATTCGCTACGAAATGTTTATCGGCTGGTGTTAGGTTATGTGACGTTTTGTGTCGATTCACTGTCGATACAATTGATTGACACAAAATGCAAGTTAAGACTAAATTTTATTTCTACAACGCGTCCACGCACAAAAAACTAACGTTTTATTCATATTTTAGCTTAAAAACCGCAAGTGAAATCTCCGTGTCTGTCGGCACTGCCTCGTGGAAATGTCAAAATTCACGGCTAAATTGACGTCATAGCTAAAACGATTACGTAGCCTGACGGCCCGTACTTCTAGGAGGCATTGTAGAAATGGAGTGGACATGCCCATAAGATTTACATTGAAGGGGATGGTAGTAATTTTTTGGGTGCTCATTGTCAAATCGGGTCAAATCCAAGTAGTTTCCCTCTAATTTGACAATTAGATCGGAATGGCGGAGAGGCAGCTTTAACATGCTTTGTGCGCGAGAGGATTGAAGGGGCTAATGGTGGAAAGTTATACCGTCCGTGTCCAGGGGCTGAACATTCCGCTCAGTGCGCCCCTTTCTACCGCACTCACAACCGAAAGGCCTTAGTGCTGTATCTTTCACTTTATCGTCACATTATCGTATATTTGAAGTATATTTTAGCTCAAAGTCCGCAAGTGAAATCGTCGTGTATGTCGGCACTGCCTGGTAAAAATATAAAAAAGGTTCTGATATCATTACGTCATAACGACAACGATTACATAGAATGATGGTCCGTACTTCTTGAAAGCATTGGCCAGCCAGTCACAACGGTTGTGTTTACATTTGTGAATCATGTTCTGCGGCGAACCCGCCCGGACGTTAATGGGTATGCTTACAGCAGACGCTTAGTCCACGGACTACACACCAAATTCGACCTAAATTATTTAGTCCATCTGCTGTAAACACGAAGCACCCTACCTAATAGTAATATGTTTCGAAAAATACATATGTTTCAATGGGAGTGTCCGCGTGCAAATCGAAATTGTACGGGCTGAGCGTATTATATCGGAGTGAAATTAAAGTGAGGCCCGCGAGACATTGCCAGTCAATCGCGAGAATGAAAACTTTTGCGGTTCGCGGAAACTCAAATTGACAGATCCAGTTACTGGAACGAAGGTGGAACAACTGGGAATACCAGGACACCCATATTCATGCAATTGTTTCTGGCAACAGTCACGTACAGTATACGTACAATGCCTTCTAGAAGTACGGACCGTTATGCTACGTAATCGTTTTAGCTTTGACGTCATTTTTGCTGGTATTTTGACATTTCCACCTGGCAGTGCCCATATAAATGGCGATTTCATGTTCGGATTTTAGCTAAAATATAAATAAAACGTTAGTTTTTTGTGCGTGGATGCATTGTAATAATAATATTTAACTATAACTTGCATTTCGTATCAATCAATTGTATCGAAAGTAAATCGACACGAAACTTCACATAACCTAACAAAAACTGATAGACATTTCGTAGCGAATTTTTTCAATTATACCACACGCACCGCATTAATTTTTGTTTAAGCAGTTCAATCGCACTATTCCGCAGATCTCCTTTATTTTCACTTCACTCACTCCAACACAACCTGTACAGTTAACATTTTCCCGCGGACGTCCCATAAGATTGCGTGTGTTATTCGCGACATTTTACCACCAAACTGTGACGTCATCATTCTGCATGACGATCCGTACTTCTAGAAGGCATCGCTAGAAGACATTGATACGAATATGCTATTCGCACATCCTCTACACCAATAGGTCTGTTCCCGTTCTTTCAGTCACTGAATTTTCCTGAATCATGTGGTGGGGGAAATTAATGAAAGTAAGGGAACGTTCTCATTGCATTGCCTGAAAATTGAGAACCAAAAGTGTCAGTTTTCGGTTTTTGGAAGAACAATAGTAGTGCGGTTTACAGCAGGCGGACCAAAAGTGACCTGACCTAAAGCGTGGACTAAATGAACTTAGTCCTCAGGTGTATATACCGATCTGACCTAAAATTTTCTTAGGTGGAATTTAGTCCTCGTTCGTATATGACAGCTGTCATTTAGTTTAATTTTCCTTCATGCACTGTATTTATCGTTTCATTTGTCTCTCAAACATGTTTCTTTCAACGATTTTGTGTCAAAGGGGAATGTTATGAGCTTATATTCAACATACATACATTATTAATAGTCGCGCAAAAATCAATGTTTAGGTCGCGTGTGTTTACAGCGATATAGTCCACGACCTATATTTAGGTCAGGTCGCTTGAAATCGTGGACCGACCTAAATTTAGGTCGGTCCGCGAGTGTATACACCACGTGGACTAAAAAATTTAGGTGGAATTTGGTGTTTAGTCCGCGGACTAAACGTTCGCTGTATATAGATACAGTGATTATAAAGTCGTCCTAAGCGGTGATAAATTATCACCACAAAAATATTCGACCTTCATAACAACATTACCCAAAAAATATATTGCTTGCCGCGCACATTTGAAAATATTTACTCGCGCCACACCGTTTAACCAATGCCTCCTAGAAGTACGGGCCGTAATGCAGAATAATGACGACACACTAGACTGTCAAAGTGTGGCGAAAAACACACGTAGTCTTATGGGACGTCCGCGGGAAATCGTAAATTGTACAGGTTGCGATGAAGTGAGTGAAGTGAAAACAAAGTGAGATGCGCGGAACAGTGCTAGTGAACAGCTAAAACACAAATTGATGCGGTGCGTATGGTATAATTGGAAAAATTCACTGCGAAATGTTTATCGGTTGGTGTTAGGTTATGTGACGTTTTGTGTCGATTCACTGGTCGATACAATTGATTGACACAAAATGCAAGCTATGACTAAAGATTATTACTACAACGCGTCCACGCACAAAAAACTAACGTTTTATTCATATTTTAGCTTAAAAATCGCAAGTGAAATCTCGGTGTGTGTCGGCACTGCCTCGTGGAAATGTCAAAATTCACGGCTAAATTGACGTCATAGCTAAAACGATTACGTAGCCTGACGGCCTGTACTTCTAGGAGGCATTGGTTTAACACTTTTCAGTATTTTTCAGTAGCTCAGACCAATGCCTCCCAGAAGTACGGGCCGTAATGCAGAATGATGACGTCAGAGCATCGGGAAAAATGTCGCGAAAAACACACGTAGTCCTATGGGACGTCCGCGGGAAAATGTTAATTGTACGGGTTGTGTTAAAGTGAGTGAAATGAAAACAAAGTGGTATATGCGGAACAGTGCTAGTGCGGTAATGCGGTATAATGTGGAAAATTTGCTACGAAATGTTTATCGGTTGGTGTTAGGTTATGTAATGTTTTGTGTCGATTTACTGTCGCGATACAATTAATTCGTACAAAATGTACGTTATGACTAAATATTATTATTATTATAACGCTTTCACGCACAAAAAACTAACGTTTTATTCATATTTTAGCCAAAAAACCGCAAGTGAAATCTCCGTGTACATCGGCACTGCCTCGTGGAAATGTCAAAATTTCCTAAACTCATTACGTCACAGCGACAACGATTACGTAGCCTGATAGCCCGGTCTTCTAGAAGGCATTGCTCAGACCCTACTAAAATTTCATCGTACTAACTAAAAGAGGGGAAATTTGCAGTTTTCAGTAAAACGGAGAACGGGAACGGCTACATTAATCGCAACTAATCGTAGTACGGGAACAGACCTGTAGGGTCCACAAGGTTGGACACCGTGTCTCAATAGTACTAGCAGTACTCGCACCACGTCGTCATCGTCGTAACATAGAATCTCTCTTTCCATCTTCAGCAGCCGACCGACGCGGTCGTGCCGTGAACGCACTCGCAGTATTTAGTTTCTTTGTTATATCATATTTAGTTTGTTATTAATAAATCATTTCTATATCAATGTGTTAGTTTCAGTGTTAACTTTACTCTATAATCGTAGCCCATCCGCTACAGACTTATTACATCTACACATCCTCTACATTATTATATCCCCAGATGAGAGTAGAGAACTAATGAGGATAGAAACATCAGTAAAGCCAACAGGGCAAAAAATGCTAAGCCTTTCATAAAATGGCTATGGCGTAGGTAATTAGAGTTTTTGTAGTTTGAGCGGGGGCAATTGCATGGCGCACAGTTTTGAATTTGATATCATGCAATCCTAGATTTGTATTTTTGTTTTGATATTTTTAGGTGAAATCAAATGTTATCGCTTAATTCCATGTGCAGTTTCTGAAATATATGCGTATTTTAACGGTGGCAGTATATTACTTTTTATGAAAGTCTTGAAATTCAGCAGTGGTCGAATTCTGGAACGATTGAAGACAACAAGTAGAATACAAAGTTAAATGAGTCTCCGGAATTGCACGTAAGCTGCATGTTTGTGAAATGTTTGTTTTCATAAAAAACTTTACCCTACTAAACATATGCAGCAGAACTATTATGTTTTATTTTGAATTTTCCAGCCCCCTCTTCCTTTTACAACCAGGCTTGGGACTGGCTTTGGCGGAATTAGGGCTTGCTTAGTCCTCATGATCTTTGTAGTTCAATTTCTTTTCTAAGTTCAGAACAATCGCCAATTATCTTTTGCTTTACGAAGATTTAATTTTATTTCAATGTTTTTCAATTTACACTCACTTTTAAAATTGTTACAATAATATTATTTCTTACTTATATTTCACGAAAATTAATTTCGACACATAAACATTTTATCATTGAAATTTATCAAGTTCTTTTTCTCTAGCCCGATTAGGTATTTTTGGTTACGCCACTGACCGCAGACAAATCAAACATGGCTGTGCTATTGTCATTCACGAAAACGTAAACAAACGGTCCACTCGCTTCTTTTTCATTTATTTTTCGAGAAACACGCTCAATGCCTAATATTTTACACGCGACGATAAATTTTGCCCGGATTATATATATTAAAACTAACTTGCCTGTGAAAAGAGACTCCTAAGACACCAAATCCTCGTCGATTTCGGCAGGAACCCACAACACACTTTTGACTCATTATTAGTTAAACTTTACGAAGTGCTTATGTAATTTCCTGTCATTATATGAAACTAAGGGTTTATAATGTTCAAAAAAATTAGTTTTTTAAGAAAAATCACCACCGCACAACACAATAAATTACGTTCGAAATTCACTTTACTCGAAAACACTACCGACACCTCGTACGATTGACAACGATTTTAACAGCTAAGCCCAAGCAGGCTCAAGCCAGAGAGAATCGAAGAGAGCGTTTTTGTCCTATTACACCATTGAAACAGTGCTGTCGTTTTGAAAATTTTCAGGGGAGTACATTTTTGAATCCAAAGGGAGTACTTTACATTAGAAGAGAGTACAATAGTTTTTTATGTATTGCTAGTCAAACAGAGACTATAGGTCTGTTCCCGTACTTTCAGTAACTTAATTTTACTGAATTTTCCTGAATCATGTGGTGGGGAATTTCATGAAAAGTACGGGAACGCTCTCATTGTATTTCCTGAAAATTTACAACCGAAAGTGTCAGTTTTCGGTTTTTGGGAGAACAATTGTGATTATAAAGTCATCCTAAGCGGTAATAAATTATCGCCACATAAATATTGAACCTTCATAGCAACATTACACCAAAAATATGTTGCTTGCCGCGCACATTTGAAAATATTTACTCCGTTTGACACTTTTCAGTATTTTTCAGTAGCTCAGACCCTACTGAAATTACTGAAAGAGGGGAAATTTTCAGTTTTCAGTAAAACGGAGTACGGGAACAGCTTCATTGCAATTAATCGCGATTAATCGCAATTAATTGTAGTACGGGAACAGACCTTATGAGTTTAGACTTGCTGGTTTCACGTAAGTTGGATGAATTAAGGCCCAACTAGTTATGAGTCTGGTTACGCGGCGTATATGTGCCATGCAAAGCATATGTTGCATCCAAACACAAATTTCGGAACTGCCAGAAAAGGGGCATGCATATATAATTATTGTTATGAGCTGTCCGTATGTAAAGTGGTGGTGAGACAAGATTTAGGAAACAACGTTTTCTAATGAAAGCCACCTCGTCGCAGATGTTTTTAGTGTTTTATGGATTTTCACGTTAAAGCTCTCTTGAATTTGGCTGTATTCTGTTTGCCGTTTAGAACATTGGAAAAAAATATAAATATTGCGAGTCAAGACTTCAATGTGCTGGGGCACCGTTTTTCAGGGGCAGGTCATATGCAGGTCATAACACAAAAATTTTGAAAATTATTACCCATTATTACCCATTATAACCGAAGCTTCGTCTAAAGTGAATTTTACTAAGTTTGTCAAAGAAATATTCTGATCGTTGAAATACTTCGGTTAATTGTAGCTTATTGATTTTGCATCACATTGAGAGTGTTGGCGTCGGCGTCATACGAAATGCAGAGAACAAGCAGCTGTAAAAATTATGCTATACTTAGTAATAATTAAAGGTTTAGAATAATTTCCGATTTCCCGCACGTATTCAAAATTTGAATGCGTTAGTCCATAGATGGCGTTCATCATGGAAAATTATTATTGATCCTATGTGACATTCCAGGTTAAAATTCCGTTTATTGAAAATTTTTACTTAACAGTTATAATTGAAATATATCCAGAGTCGAGCAGTTTTAGTTGTGCAGAGTTTTAACGTTCAGAGTTTAACTAATTAGTACAAATTGATAAAAGTGATGCAGAAACATACAGAGTCTAACGAATTAAAACGAATAAATAAAGATGATACAAAAGCAAAGAAACTTCTAGAAGACCTAAGAGCCTATCGTGGACTTCTCCCCAGTCAAAGGCAAAATTTCGAACTAGGGATTGTACTTATATCTGTTGTTTCGTCAATGATAAGGGATATATTTTTTTTACAAAATTTTATTTTGGCTATTTGCTCACACGATTCTTCTTTAAAATGAAATTTGTGACATTATTAAACTTCGTTTTCCCACACTTTGACAATTTTACAATTTCAGAATCTTGGGTAATTCATGTTTTAATCAATTTTTTCATGAAAAAATTCAATTGTGTGATTAACGTGAATGGTACATTGTGTTCTAAAAATATAATTATTCTAAGCTTGACCATTTTGATGTTATTGGATTTTTTAGTCTATGATTCAATTGCTGCTCGATTGCGAGTTTATGGTTGATTTATACGGCTGACTCCAATTTGGTGCGTTTATCAGTTTATAAGTTTTTGGCAATGTTTACAAAAGAATTTTTTCTCATATTTACCTTCTGAAGTATAAGGTACATCCTTTGCTTGAAGCCAATCAAACTGCCCTAGCTCAATTTTCCGAAACTTTTGATATCGTCTTTGATTTTCAATATGAATTTGTGTGGTTTCGCAATTGAATCATAAACTATAGTTGTTAGTATCCAACTCTATGCTTACCATCGTAATATCATTAGTCGCACTGCATTTCATATTTATCGCAGGTGTGAGCCGTTGAGCTCTATTCTTATCCAATTTAATCAAAAAAACTGTTTATCTGATAAACAAACCGTTCCATCGCTTTGTTAAAATATCATTTGTTCCAAGAAGCTATGATTACCAGCGTGTTTGCTGATGAAAAAAATGACTTGTGTCATGAAACTGAAAATTAAAGCATTTTATCTCAAGTCTGTGATATTAAATTACCGTTCATATACTTGAGAAAATTCAGAGATGAAATAGGAGACGTGAGGTTGTTGCAACCAACAAAGGCTCTTTCGAGCCGCCGTCAGTGCAGCATCATTTAATGTTTAAGACCTTCTTCTTACTTTGGCCCGCGTGCCATATTTTTGCCGACTAGCTCAGTCCGGCGTGGGCTTTGGACCAGAAGAAGACCTTCGAGCTACAGCACGCTAACTACGTAAATTTTGAAACAAATAGCAAACACCAAACTAAAACATGCATACATTAGGAGAAAAGGAAAACTCAGATTAGGAATCATTATTTTTTTATAATAGAATTATTCCATTTTTATTAGCTAATAATTAATTTAACAAAACAAAGATAAAATAGACAAATAAAGAACCAAAATATTCAACTAAAAATTCAAATGAAACCAATAATAAAAAAATAAAAAAAAACTAAATATCTTTTAGGTGTGAGTAGTTTATATACTTTTACTCAAACCCGGCCGGGATTGGTTTACACCAATCTTGACAGTGAAATTGTTATGATAAAACCAAAAAAAATCATACAAGAAACCTAAAAAAATTATTATTCATTCAATAATTGGTTAATTAAAATACTACTAAAACCATACGAATAAAAGAAATGTAATATTTTGGAACATATCACTTCCCACACCAACTAACTGTATACATATATAGCTGTATAGATGAAAACTGTATACTGTATAACTGTATAGATGAAAATTCTAAAATAAAATGAAATGTTTAATACTATCCAATTTACAGTTTGATTTTTTTTTTTTTTTTTTTTCTCTGCATCAATTTTTGATTTGCTATTTACTAGTCAATTTTAATTCTAGATTAATTAACTTTAGTTTTTTCTTCTTTCATTACTTTATCAAGTTTTTTTTAAATAACAAAAAAAAACAACAAATCTTAAAAATGTTCTGACTGGATTCATGAAATTTTTGTATTTCGGTTCCGCCTTTTTTTCCGTATTCGAAAGAATTTGTTGCATATATGAACGCCTTGATTTTTTTTTCGCTTCGTTTAATAACTTATATCAAGACTTACTTGAAATTCCGTACAACTATTTTTTTCTCTGCCAACAGATCCATATCCAAAAAAAAAACAGTTTCCGCCCACACAAATAAGTAATATACCGATCTATTTCCAGACTGTAGTTTCCGCCAATTCCAAAAAGTAATATACAGATCTATTTCCCAGAATGTAGTTTTCGCCAATTCCAAAAAGTAATATACAGATGATAATTCAGCCTCAAAATTTTTATATGCAGCGCCAATCACACAGTGATCAAATTTTCCTTCAAATATCACTGTTTGTAATTTTTACTTTTCACTTTTCCCTCTACCACTGTTCGTAATTTTGAATTTCACACTTCACTTTCTTTTATTTCAATTCTCAATTTAAACTGAACTTTTATTAGGTCTATTATTTCAAAGAAATTTTCCCACACTTTTCAAACTTGTGGCTGTTCGCTTGCACTGCTCGAAACTGAATGCCCTTTGTCTTCCCAACAAACAAAATTTTTTTCCATTCCCGGTTTTTTTCAAAACCCCGTATCAACGGTCCGCCTTCTGACTAGCTTTTTTTCGAATTTCACTGGGGCAGTATTGTGAAGTGGACCCTGGGTTGGGATCTATGCTATGTGCTAGATTCACACTGCCCACTGACTCCATACAACAGCTGGATTCACATAATAGCTGAGTATTCCTAACAGCTGACCGAATGTAAATAGGTCATTCGGTCAGTCATGACATATATAGGTGTGATCGCGTACTACGATAGCCACAGGTATATCGTGTCGTTTTAATTCGTGTCGTTTCAAATCGTGGGGCCGACCTACCCTGAGAAGAGTCCTCAAATGCCGGGCAACTTTCATTAGTCCATCACTGTCTAATGTCCTTGGCATGATAGACACCTATTATTTTACCATTCTCATCAGCAAGCTCGTATGTCACTTCCCCCAACTTCCGACGCACAAGGGCTTTAACAAATTTCGGCGCGAACTTAGCAGCGAATCGATCCGCCGCCTTGCTAAGTACAAAATTCCGCACATATACCTGCTGACCCGGAACAAAATATTTAACGTGACTCCGGAGATTATACACACGGACCCCCTTGGCATGAGCCTCAGACAATTTATTTTTCACCCTTTCTTGCATCCACCGCAGCCTGTCTGTATGGGAGCATAGTTCAACTTCTCCATCCTCGAATGCTTGCAAATTTCGGAGTAATTCATATTCGCTATCATGCTGGACCCGATGGAAACCAAATAGAAGGAAATGGGGTGAACAGCCAGTCGCCTCATGTACCACATTACGGAATGCGGCACATGACTCAACCAACAGTTCATCCCAAGTCCTGTGGTCCTCACCGATGTAGGCACGAATGGCATTGAGTATAGATCGGTTGGCACGCTCCGATGCGTTAGCTTGCGGTGAATATAAAGGTGTGGTAATGTGCTGAACCCCGTGCTCATGAAGGAAAGTCTTGAAGGCTTTAGAAACAAATTGCACTCCATTATCCGAGTGAATAAACTCCGGAACTCCATAGGTCAGAAAGATTTCATCCCTCAACACCTTGATAACTACTTCTGAAGTTGCTTTGGGGAGGGCCTTAAACCAAACAAACTTGCTAAAATGATCCAACACCACAAACAACTGAGTATTTCCCCTTTTCGAACGCGGATATGGGCCCATGAAATCAATGAAAAGCCTTTGCAATGGCCGACTTGTTTCCCGCTGATTTCCCATCGGTGGCCTCATAGTGTGGTTCGGAGGCTTGATCTGCTTGCAAACGCTACAGGAGGAAATATAATCTTTAACATCCTTCCTCAACTGTGGCCAATAATAGTAACGTTGCAAAAGCTCTAAAGTTTTCCGAACCCCACAATGAGACCCCAGAGGGTCATCATGTGCCTGCATGATAAGCTGTTTCCTCACGCTCTCAGGGACCCATAACTTTGTTTTCGGAATGTCGGTGCACAAATCGTTGTGAGTTCCGGTTGTGATGAACACACGACCCTCTCTAACGTGCATATTCTTATATACCTCGGGGCTCTTCTCAATTTGGGATATAAGATCCAAATACTCAGCTGTTCGAAATGATGCATCAGTCAATATTCCAGCAATTCTGTTGTGTTCAGGCAAGTGACTAATTCCGGACTGATTGCCCTCGATCGACCCACAGACCCTCGACAACGCATCTGGAACGACGTTTTGAGTTCCCTTTCGATGCTCTATGACAAAATCAAAAGATTGCAACTTCAAACTCCAGCGAGCCAATCTACCAGAAAGGTCCTGTTGTCCCATTAGCCACTTAAGACTAGCATGGTCAGTGATGATGGTGAAGGGCAGCCCTTCGATGTATGCTCTGAATCTCTTAACGCTTTGCACCGCAGCCAAGCATTCCAATTCAGTAACACTATAGTTGCGCTGCGCAGCGTTAAGCTTTACAGACATAAACGCGATTGGGTGTTCTCCGCCATCATCATCTTTTTGGAACAGAACGCTCCCGATTCCGGTGGCACTAGCATCACACTGAATGAAAAATCTTCGGGAGAAGTCGGGATTTGCTAGCACTGGTGCAGAAATCAACAATCCTTTAATCTCCAAGAAAGCATTATTCGCAGCGTCTGTCCACTGGAACGAGCGCTTATCCTTCAACAGATCCGTCAGGGCTGATGATACTGCCGCAAAATTAGGGATAAACCGCCGATACCACCCAGCCATTCCCATGAATCGCCGGACCTCTTTCGCAGACTTAGGTGTAGGATAACCTACAATTCCAGAGATTTTATCTGGCTCAGCCTTTAGGATTGCATCACTAACCACATAACCAAGATACTTGATCTCTCGCTGCACGAACTTACTCTTCTTGACGTTAATGGTCAATTTAGCTGCGTGAAGCAACTGCGCCACCTTGGAAAGTAAATCCATATGTTCCTCAAAAGAAGAGCTAGTAACGAGCAGATCATCGAGATAGACAAACACCTTGTCATGTAGCTCGTGAGGAATCACTTTGTGCATTAGTGTACACATGGTCTGAGGAGCATTGCACAGACCAAACGGCATCACGGTAAAATGGTATAATGGGCGACCAGGAACAGTAAAAGCGGTCTTCTCCCTAGATTCTACGTCCAACGGTATCTGCCAAAAGGCATCTTTGAGGTCCAAACTCGTTATGAATTTAGTGGACTGCAGACGTGCCAATAAGCCTTCAATAAGAGGCAGTGGATAAGCATCCTTCAAGGTAACCTCATTCAGTCGTCTGGCATCTAGGCATAGGCGTACTTTGCCAGGCTTCCGCACGAGTGTGACTGGTGAACTCCAAGCGCTTCTACTTTCCTCGATGACTCCTAAGGACAGCATGCGATCCAGCTCGTCATACATCAGTTTCTGAATGACCGGGGACACCGAATAATGTCGCTGTTTAATTGGTTTAGCGGAACCGGTGTCAATGTGATGGGATACTAGAGTAGTTTTACCCAAGCCATTAATGTTGTACGAGGGAAACTGATGCATAACGCTCTGCAATCGGGACTGCTCCTCAGGAGACAGAGTGTGAAACGCTGGGTTTGGGACTTCAGAGAGGGATGCAATCATCAGCTGCTGAGTTGGTGAAATTTTGAACGCGTCCCAGAAATCCATTCCAAGATAAACTGGGTTGGTCAAAGATGGAACGACCAAAAACTTAATCATACGCGATTGTGAGTTGAATCTCACCAGAGTCTCAACATATCCGAGCACAGAAGCCCTATGACCTGACGCCGTCCGGACATCTGTCTGCATGGTATGAATGTACAGATTTAATTCCGCAATCAAGTCTAAGGCTCCTGCTCCCAGAATGCTGACGCTTGCCCCGCTATCCAACAACCCTTGAAGTTCTCGTCCTTTGATGGATATTATAGCAAAAGGACGGTTCTCTCCATGCGGTGTCAGTATGGTGTCGACACACGCCTTGCGAAGCCATCGTCTATTGGCAAAATATTTCCATGCCCGATGAAAACGCGAAGTCGAGCGCCTGCGGACCGATCGAGGACAATCAAATTCAGAAATCATAGGATGTTGCGAATCGAATGGAAATTCAATGGGGTTTCTAAATTCATAGGGGTCTAGCGGGTTCGACGAAATTCTGGGTCTACGTTGGTCGCCGCATCTGTCATTTCTGGTCTGGATGGTGGACGAAGGAGAGGAATACGTCGCGTCCCCATATTCGGCGTACTCCGCCGCCCATTTCCCGACTGACAACGCGGACAATGTGGTTTTAGAACATTTGCCGTACCACACCCGAAACAAAAAACTCCCCGAACTGGCTTATTACAATCCATAAAAGAATGCCCGAGGTCCTTACAGTTCCAGCAAACTCTGTAGTCTGCTTGTTCACCTGATACTTGGTTCTGAGATACATTTTCAACTGGTTTTGCGAACTGTCTTACTTTATGGACCTCATGAATCACTGGAAGTTCAGTTTGAATATTCGACGAAGTATATTGGGGCCTGGCAGTCAAATGCTCAAATCTTGTATGTGAAGCTCTAGTTAAATAAGGTGTATTTTCGTTATATTCTTCTTCTTTATATTCCAACTCCTGTACTTGTCTAGATCTGCGAGTGTGTTCCCTATCCACATCCAACAAAGACCACTCAGCTTCTATACGACCACAACGGCGTACCATCTCTCGGGTGTTCCGGAACTCCACGCCTGCTAAATGTGCCCGCAATCGATGTGACATGTTGCGAAAAACAATGCATTGAAAATCTGCCTCAGTTAATGGCACTATTAATTGCAGTGACAAATTTTCTAAAGCATCATAGAAATCCTGAAATTTCTCGCGCGGTCCTTGTAGTCGTGCATCCATGGAACGTCTCACATCGACATCAGTGCTGTGTGAACTAAATCTCTCCAGGAACTCGTCCTGCATAGGGTTCCACAAAAGGGGGTAATTCAACTCACGGTATCTCCAATACCAATCTGAGGCTTTTCCTTTCAAAAGCAAGTGAAAGTCCGTAGCTAACACAGAAGCAGTTATGCCATAATCAGTGGCCAAAGACATAACGCGAAATAGAAACTGCTTCGCTCCTAACCCATCAGCTGAACCGTCAAAACACAGGTTCCATTTGGATAGTGGCAGTTTCAAGGTGGATTTACCTAACGTTTCAGGCTGTTTATTAAACGTCACTCTCGGGAGCTCGTCGCTGTTGCCTGTTACCGGATGATCCGATCGGTGCATGTGAGGAGACCTACTTCCCTGTTCAGTTTTCTTCTTCAAGGGCACCGTAACTCCTGGTACCACCGTTTGAATGGAGCTATTCACTGGCGGAGGACTATCAGCTGAGAGATTAAGACGTCGTATCTCTCGGTCTAAAGGCGTATCACTGGGGTCCCAGCTCATTGTTCTACGACGCATTGTATTAACAGAGAAAAATACGATACCAGATTCGAAAATAATAGAAAAACTAAAACTCGCGTAATTCAATAATAAGAATTATTCTTTCCTCGAATCTCGAAAATAGTGAACCGAAACCCAAAACAGAGACTTATATTCACGAATCTGATTCAAACCAATATATATGGTATAAGACTAAATAAAAATATAAATGCAATAATATCACTCAACAGCAAATCCAAATGATCAATATCAAAAATAATTAGATTGTTATAGTTATTGATGCATAAATATACAAATGCATGTAAATCACAAATAGCCAATAAAACTTAGTTTTGATAAATATATATATTATATTATTGTTCTCTTTGTAGAATAAAATGATTGCCAAAATATTGATGGATAATTTATCATGGAGAGAAAAAAAAAATAATGATTCCCTCTCTTCGTTATAAGGATGGGAACAAGTGCTAGGAAGGAAAAGGATAAAAATTTAACACAAAATGAAGAAAGAGGAAAGGAAAACAATTACGACTAACAGGTTCCTGTGGTTGTTCCAGGATGACTAACCAATCTTTTGTCTCGCATCTTGTTCAACTCGTTATTAACAAACAACACCTAAAAAGGTGGACAAAGATTGAGACCAGAATGGCCAGAAATCCCAGAGAATACCTGTTCTTAGGTGTACAAGAAAACTCAAACTACGGCTTTTTCATAAAAGCGATCCTACTCATGAGGAGATATCTTTGTATGACCTTTGAATCTGATTTCAACAACCACAAAAATCTGGATCAAATTAGTAGAGACAAGCTCTGTTCAACAAATATAGACATACACAGTAGCACGAGATGGGCGCCAATGCTGCACTGACGACCGCTCGACGTGATTATTTATAGTGTAATAGAAGAATGAATCCATAAAGTAGCTCAACAGAAACACTATGATCACGTACCGATTATGCCATATGATATAACTAAAGAAAATTAAATTATCGAAACCGAAAGCTAAGCAAATATTGATATTCAAGTTAATAGAAAATTTAACAAAAGTGAGAACGAAGAAAATTTAATCTATTGCGACACTAAGAAGAAAAATATTAATCAAATTTATAAAACAAATACAATCTGATAAAAAGAAATTTAATAAAAATAGGAGCTAAGCAAAAATAATTCAAACACCAATGTCATAAAAAAAAAACAGAAGACAAAACCTTTAGTTTGGGCGCCATTTGTTGCAACCAACAAAGGCTCTTTCGAGCCGCCGTCAGTGCAGCATAATTTAATGTTTAAGACCTTCTTCTTACTTTGGCCCGCGTGCCATATTTTTGCCGACTAGATCAGTCCGGCGTGGGCTTTGGACCAGAAGAAGACCTTCGAGCTACAGCACGCTAACTACGTAAATTTTGAAACAAATAACAAACACCAAACTAAAACATGCATACATTAGGAGAAAAGGAAAACTCAGATTAGGAATCATTATTTTTTTATAATAGAATTATTCCATTTTTATTAGCTAATAATTAATTTAACAAAACAAAGATAAAATAGACAAATAAAGAACCAAAATATTCAACTAAAAATTCAATTGAAACCAATAATAAAAAAATAAAAAAAAACTAAATATCTTTTAGGTGTGAGTAGTTTATATACTTTTACTCAAACCCGGCCGGGATTGGTTTACACCAATCTTGACAGTGAAATTGTTATGATAAAACCAAAAAAAATCATACAAGAAACCTAAAAAAATTATTATTCATTCAATAATTGGTTAATTAAAATACTACTAAAACCATACGAATAAAAGAAATGTAATATTTTGGAACATATCACTTCCCACACCAACTAACTGTATACATATATAGCTGTATAGATGAAAACTGTATACTGTATAACTGTATAGATGAAAATTCTAAAATAAAATGAAATGTTTAATACTATCCAATTTACAGTTTGATTTTTTTTTTTTTTTTTTCTCTGCATCAATTTTTGATTTGCTATTTACTAGTCAATTTTAATTCTAGATTAATTAACTTTAGTTTTTTCTTCTTTCATTACTTTATCAAGTTTTTTTAAATAACAAAAAAAAACAACAAATCTTAAAAATGTTCTGACTGGATTCATGAAATTTTTGTATTTCGGTTCCGCCTTTTTTTCCGTATTCGAAAGAATTTGTTGCATATATGAACGCCTTGATTTTTTTTTCGCTTCGTTTAATAACTTATATCAAGACTTACTTGAAATTCCGTACAACTATTTTTTTCTCTGCCAACAGATCCATATCCAAAAAAAAAACAGTTTCCGCCCACACCAATAAGTAATATACCGATCTATTTCCAGACTGTAGTTTCCGCCAATTCCAAAAAGTAATATACAGATCTATTTCCCAGAATGTAGTTTTCGCCAATTCCAAAAAAGTAGTATACAGATCTATTTCCCAGAATGTAGTTTTCGCCAATTCCAAAAAGTAATATACAGATGATAATTCAGCCTCAAAATTTTTATATGCAACGCCAATCACACAGTGATCAAATTTTCCTTCAAATATCACTGTTTGTAATTTTTACTTTTCACTTTTCCCTCTACCACTGTTCGTAATTTTGAATTTCACACTTCACTTTCTTTTATTTCAATTCTCAATTTAAACTGAACTTTTATTAGGTCTATTATTTCAAAGAAATTTTCCCACACTTTTCAAACTTGTGGCTGTTCGCTTGCACTGCTCGAAACTGAATGCCCTTTGTCTTCCCAACAAACAAAATTTTTTTCCATTCCCCGTTTTTTTCAAAACCCCGTATCAACGGTCCGCCTTCTGACTAGCTTTTTTTCGAATTTCACTGGGGCAGTATTGTGAAGTGGACCCTGGGTTGGGATCTATGCTATGTGCTTAATTCACACTGCCCACTGACTCCATACAACAGCTGGATTCACATAACAGCTGAGTATTCCTAACAGCTGACCGAATGTAAATAGGTCATTCGGTCAGTCATGACATATATAGGTGTGATCGCGTACTACGATAGCCACAGGTATATCGTGTCGTTTTAATTCGTGTCGTTTCAAGGTATGTAAACAAATTGCTGCCTGTGAAACCGAAAAGTTTGTGCCTAATAATCTTCTCAACTTATCGTTGATTTCATCAGTCACTTCAAACAGGCAGTTGAAATTTTCTTCACAGAATTTTCCAAAATACTATAGCACAAAAACTGGATCAGGACGTAAACCAACTATATCTGAAAGGGACAAACGCCAGATATTTTCAAAGGCAACGTAGTTACACCTTACAGCTGATCATATTAAGGGTGAATTGAAAGGGCTAGTGATCACCAGACGCATAAGGCAAATTCAGCATAAAAATAAAAATGCAGTCTGGACAAAACGTGTTAAAAACCAAGGCTAAATGAGGGATACAAAACGACCAGAATGGATTTCGCCAAAAAATTTATAAAATATGACGAAGAGTGAAAGAAAATTGTGTTAAGCGACGAAAAGATATTTAATATGGATGGCCCAAATGTTTGCCAATTTTATTGGCATGATTTACGAAAGGCTCCGGAAATAAGAAAGAGCCGAAATGTCGCGGATAGCTCTGTTATGGTATGGGGAGTGTTTTCCCATCATGGTAAGCTTCCATTGGCATGGGTTCCCACTCGTATGAATTTGGCAATGTATACAGAGTTATTAGAAGATATGCTAATCGACAACGCCGAACAGATTATAGGACCGGATTTTATCTTCCAGCAAAACAATGTGGCTCTCCGTGTTTCAAAATACACCAAACCACAGCATAAGAAGTTAGTTCCTAACCAGCGTGCGGACTCCGTATATGTATACGGACCAAAGCAGAGCCTTCTAGAAGTACGGGCCGTCATGCTACGTAATCGTTTTAGCTATGAAGTCAATTATTCGGGGAGTTTTGACATTTCCACGAGGCAGTGCCGATGTACACGGAGATTTCACTTGAGGTTTTTTCAGCTAAAATATGAATAAATCGTTAGTTTTTTGTGCATGGATGCGTTGTAATAATAATATTTAGTCATAACTTTCATTTTTTATCAATCAATTGCATCGCGACAGTAAATCGACACGAAACATCACATAACCTAACAACAACTGATACACATTTCGTAGCGAATTTTCCACATTATACCGCGCGCACCGCATTAATCTTTGTTTTAGCTGTTCACTTGACCTGTTCTGCAGATCCTACTCTATATTCACTTCACCGACTTTAACACAACCCGCACAATTTACGATTTCCCGCGGACGTCCCACAAGACTGCGTGTGTTTTTTGCGACATTGTTCCCGCAAACGGTGAAGTCATCATTCTGCATGACGGCCCGTACTTCTAGAAGGCATTGTCCTAAAACACTTTGAAACCACGTTACAAACGCGGCTACAGAGAACCTATGGGGGATCTTGGCTCATCGAGTTTACAGCGACGGCAAGCAATACAATACTGTCCAGGAGCTGAAGACCGCTTTTAAAACAATGGAATGGATGTGAAGAAAATATAATAAAAAAATTCATTTCATCAATGCCAAATAGATTCATTGAGGGCCTCCAAATATTAATTAATAATAAATAACTCTATTTTAGTCGATATATCGGCAATACGAATATGGATTTATATATATTTCCCACGAAATTATTAAATTTCCCATATACGAATTATAATTATGTTCATTTTCTTATTGTTTATTTGCTTTTGATATTGTGATTAATATAAAAGAATTAAAGTTAAAAATATTTGCGTATATAAAATAATACTTTATAATTATTTTCTCCACTGTATGAGTATTAAAATTGTTCCCAATGAAAATGGAGTACTTTGCAAATGAAGGGAGTACAGTACTACGGTAACTAAAACCGAAGTACAAATACTCCGACCGGAGTACAGCGACAGCACTGCATAGAGGCATAAGACATTAAGAGTGGAGCTAAAGAAGCAGTCTGTCTCGAGGTCACTCATGCCACAAATTATTCCAATACAGCGAAATATATTTCGGGGCGTACATCAATTGCTCGTTTTGGGGGTATTAGCTTGGCGCGCATATTTAAAAATGAATAATTTTAAAGAACAATTACTTCATTTAAAGCTGGATATATTTCAATTTCTTTGCAGATATCGATATTTTGATATATATCTACTTTAGTCTTTAAATTGAAATATATATGGTTTCTTAAGGAAAAATTTGTTTTTAAATTAAAATGTTTGCTTTTAATAGTTAGGAAAAATCTAATCTTCTTAAATCAATTGAATAAGTAAGTAAATACTTATGGGGAGTTAGTTGTCCATGAAATATACTAATGTACATAATACTATGCAAGAAGAATATATATGGAACAATCTAATTAGCGCTTTAAAAAATAGGAATTAAAAAATTACAGAATGCCTATACATTTATAATTATTTAAGCCACTATACATTACTATATATTGCACCATTTTCATAAATCGCATTAACTTAATTCAACTATTGTACGCAAACTAATAAGAATATTATTTTCATTTACAGGTTCCCTGAGAATGGTAGCTATGAAATTTCATATTCAATGTGATGCTAAATTTTCCAAACAACTACCTCCCTCTTTCTTTTTAACCGGGCTTGGGACCGGCTTCGGCGGAATTAAGGCTCTGCGGTGATGTCTTTAGCCTTTTATATTCGCTTAAGAGTTCAATTATTAAGAATTCAATATTATAGTTTTTATTTACAGTCCTATGATCTTTCAATTCAAGTCACATCCCTTGAAAATGAACGAGATTATTAAAATGTTGTCTCACAGAAAGTCTTTGACACAATTTTTTTCCTGTCAAATAATATCGGGTTTCTAAATATATCTCACTAATTGCTTTGATAATCAAGCAATAGTGCATAACATCTGGGTCCCCAGTGACTCGCGCAGCAGCAGAGGCCGCTGCTGACAGAACCATGGGGTGGATTCGCAGGGCGTGTGAGGCTTCAATGCCCAAACGGAAACCCTTTCGTGGGAGGCAACATGCGTACTGGTGGAACGATGAAATCACCGAACTGCGACGCATCGCTTTGGAGTGTAGGCGTAGGGCATAGCGAGCCAGGAATAGGCCGGGTGTGGCTGAGCTATCTGCTGCCCACATTGTGGCAAAGAGGGAGCTGACCAAGGCCATCACAAGGAGCAAACGTGCCAAATGGCTGGCTCTTTGTGAGGAGGTCAACTCAGACCCGTGGGGAGATGGCTACAAATCGGTCACTCACAGACTTGGCTGCATGCGGCCTGGCGCTCTCATATCCATGGAGCGTATCGTTGGTTCGCTGTTCCCAGTGCATCCGCCAAGGACTGATGATCCCATCATCGTGAACCAGGCGGATGTGCCTCCTTTCACGAACGAGGAGCTGAACAGTGCAGTGTCCAGGATGAAGAACCGGAAGGCTCCGGGGCCTGATGGGGTACCGGTCGAGGCGCTTAAAGTCGTGGCGGAGGTCCAACCGCATCTTTTATTGGATCTGTACAATTCAAGTCGCGGAGGTCTTCCCGTCGCGGTGGAAAGTAGCTCGACTGGTACTTGTGGACAAGGTGAAGGATAACCTGGGTGGTCCATCAGCATACCGCCCACTGTGCATGCTGGACACTGCGGGGAAACTTCTCGAAGGGTTGCTCAAGCCACGACTGCTGTCAGCAGTGAGATCTGCTGATGATCTTTCTTTCAGTCAGCACGGCTTCCGAAAAGGGCATTCAACAATCGATGCCATCTCAGAGGTTGTTGGGGCTGTAGCAAGAGCGGAAGAGGCATGCCATCAAGCCAGACCAGTAGTCCTGCTGGTAACACTGGACTTACAAAACGCTTTCAACTCGGCGAGGTGGACGGACAACCTCCGGACCCTTGAGCAGACGTTCCGTATCCCAAGCTACTTGCTAGCCATGATGCGGGACTACCTCAGGGACCGCTGGTTGCTTTACGACACTGACGAAGGAGTCAAAAGGAGGCCTGTCACTTCAGGTGCGGCACAGGGGTCGATCTTAGGACGAGACCTCTGGAACATCATGTACGATGATCTGCTGCGCCTGGAAATGCCTGCGGATGTGTTTCTGGTAGGTTATGCTGATGACGTCGCGGCGGCAATCACTTCCAGATCTGCGGAATTCGCTCACCTCAGACTTAACCAAGTCATGAGGAGGGTGGATCGGTGGATGACCGAACACGGCCTTCAGCTGGCAGTCTCTAAAACAGAGATTGTCATGCTGACGAAGCAGAGGATACCAACTGTCATACTCATGACAGTTGGCTCCGTTGAGGTCCAGACCAGCAACTCGGTCAAGTATCTGGGAATGACCCTGGACACCAAGCGGACGTATTGGGATCATATCCGCAGAGCATGTGACAGGGCTCTTTTAGTCGTCACTTCGCTGAGTAGGCTAATGGCCAACGTCGGTGGACCCAGTGAGACGCGACGGAGGCTACTGATGGTAACGACCGATTCCATCTTGCTATATGGAGCCAAAATCTGGGGAGATGCGCTACAAACTGAGAAGTTTCGGAAGCGCATTGCCGGTGTCCAGCGCAGGGGTGCCCTGCGTATCGCTTGTAGCTACCAAACGGTCTCAGAAGAGGCTGTGATGGTGGTATCGGGAGTAATCCTGATCGACCTACTAGCGCGAGAACGCAAAGAAGGGTACCTCTTTCGCTCAGAGCTGGGCAGAACTGAGGCTCTGACGCACGCGCGTATGCTTACCCTCCAGCTTTGGCAACAACGTTGGAGCGAAAGTACTAAAGGACGCTGGACGGCTAAGCTGATTGGTCTCATTGAGCGTTGGCTTAACCGGAGCCACGGAGAGGTAAACTTTTACCTTTGTCAATTCTTGACAGGGCACGGTTACTTCAGGAAATACCTGAACAGAATGGGTAAGGTGGTCACACCATACTGCCGGTATTGTGTGACTGAGATCGATGATGCTCAGCACACATTCTTTATGTGCAGTCACTTCGTAAGTTTGAGGCGCACCATTGAGTCCACGATTGGCCTGGCAACGCCTGAGACGATCGTGGAAGCAATGCTGCGAAACGAGGAGAACTGGCGCGCAGTCTCAACATATGTTGAGAAAGTGCTGCGCATTAAGCGGGAGGAGGGTTGCCTTACCGACCCATGAACTGTGGTAGTTTCGGAAATCCGTGGTTACCGATGGGTAAGTCAGCACGACCGAGTCGAAGCAGTGCTTAGGCGGGTCCCGACTCGAAACTTCGTGGGCTTGTAGATGGTCCTTTTTTTTAGTGAGTCAAACCTCACATACCCCGTGGTGATAGGTCACCCGGGGATGTGGTAAGCAGATTTTTTTTGTTTTGCCATCTGCACGGGGGGGGGGGGGGGGGGGTAAATAGTGCATACTTTCAGTCATGTGGGTTGATTGGTCTTCAAAGAGCTTTTTACCCATACACTGGATTTGTAAATTTATTAGTATTTAGTCAACGACCTAGAAGATATTTGGACAGGCGGTGAGAAATCAATCTTGGGACCGAAAACGGATTTTTCTACCAACTCATATAAAGCCGTACGAACACATAGGAAAAAGTTCAAGGGTGTAAGCAAAATGCAAAAAGTGAAAAATGTAGGGGGCATCAGCTTGGCGCGTAGGTTTGAAACGCAATTGTATATTGATATTTGTAGAATAGGTATAATCGTTGATTTGCAATGAAACAATTGAAACCTAGTCAAATGAAAATAATGTATAATATTTGTAGTTATTTTGAACAACTTTATAATCTATTTTTGCAATATTCAAATTATTTGAGTTATACTCATTGTATTTTTTCTTAACTATTTAACTCTTACTAACTGGTACATACCTACTACTTTGCCTAATTTGACTACCATCTAAGTATTGCTTAGCTTTTATTCTACCCAGATGCTTTTGTATAACTGGAGTCAGGATAATAATATCGGGATATAAAGCTTTGCCGGCAGATATGTAATATGTGTTACTTCCGTAATCTTTTTCAATAGTAAATACATAAATAAAAATAATTCTAATTTAAGGCCCCTAAAAAAGAAGAGGCAATGTTATATTTTGAGTAGGTTTTCGGGACCAAGGAAGAAAATATAATGTGAATAATTAACGCATTTATCAATTGTTTTTCATACGCATTATTCTGAAGTAATCTGAACACATATGTACCTTGTCTGGCCTACTTTATCAAATCTCACTGTCAACGTCTATGAAGCTGGCGTGATCAGTTTCACGTCTCACTTTTCCCTTGATTTCACTCAGGTACCTATTGAGAGCTACGTGAACTCGAGGCTAGTTATACAATCTGTCGTTATACCTGCACGAACCCCACACATTAGGAGCTAGTACTAGACTGTAAGAAGTTCCATATGCATTATAAACCAGATTAAAACGATCATATGCATTATAAGGTTGTTAAGAAATATATCCTAGAAAATACTTCAAGCATATAGTTCTGGTGTGGAGTACTTAGTTAAGTATACTATTAAAAATAAACTAGTAAATAAATAATTTTATTTCTGATTAGCATATGCCTCCCTCTTTCTTTCTAACCGGGCTTGGGACCGGCTGCGGCGAAATTACGGCAATGGTAAATATATTCATACATATATATATATATATATGTATATATATATATATATATATATATATATATATATATATATATATATATATATATATATATATATATATATATTCAAACTAATCAAACAGTAAAAGTTTAGAGAAATGTATTATTTTCCACATTTTGAACAACGAAACACGACAAGACTAACAAAAAACTGGTCAGATATTGAATTTTAAAACAATTTCACACAAACTACAAGAAATTGCCCCCAGCGACAAGTCATTTATACCACGCCGATGTTTCCCCTTCACCCCGCTATTTGCTACCACGACCGATGTTCAGTAAATTGTCAAACTCGGTGAACAACGGAACGTGTTGAATCGACTGGCGTGGCGGACCAAGATAATTGTTTTATTTTAACGAGTACCTTGCCTTTTTTTGCGAAATAAACTTCATCTGTTTAATTGTTACACCACAGAGAGCACGTATATATGCTTACTTGTGGAAAGACACATCAACCGCACGAGAATGAGCTGTGTTTTGGCGATGTGGCTCTGAACACTTCATTTTCACCGGATTTTAGTGTTTTTAAACACTGTCACTAGCACTTTTTCTGTTCAAATCCTGCGAATATACCTAATTACTTCCAAAAAGCACTTTAATTCGTAAAAAAACACTTTACATTAGTGATTATTCGACCTGTTTATAACGTTGTTGACAGGTTGTTGAGCAATTCACGGCGGGAGAAAAGTAAAACTGACAAATTAATGAACAACGTGGTGCGTTGCATGGTCAGAGAGGGAGGGTAGAGACGAGGAAATTGGTCCCAGCGCACTTTCCTACATGTACACTATAACCGCCTGTCCAAATATCTTCTAGGTCGTTGTATTTAGTTGAAAGTTTGTTTTATATAAAAGCCGATGATTGCCACAGTGCTCAGCTATTCTAATTTCCTGCTCAGTTTTTTTTGGCAAATAAATACAGCACTTGTTTAGGGTACTTTCAGAGGGCCTCAATTTTTATAAAAAATAAGTGAAGCTCTTTTGATGTCTCCCTGGATGGCGTAAATGCAACTACTGCATTTAAGGACTTGAAACAATTTGAAGATCACAAAACCCGCAATGTACTCAATCACATTTTCAGCGTACTTTGACAATACTGTCGGATCCGCGGCATAACTGTGTTCCTCGAATAATTGTTGATTCACAGTTGGTAGTTCTATAGTACTATCTTCGATAATGGCAGGAAGTTTGGTACTACTATTTATCTCTTCTAGTGGGCATAATCGACTGGCGCTCAAGATGGGAATGTGTTCCAAAGGTAAGCAGTTAACTATCCCATCTTTTTTTTATTTGAACTCTGTACATCAGTTTTCTAAAACATGAGTTGAATTGCCTCCCTGTAAGATTATCATTACTACCTATGCCAGTTCTTATTAACCCGAAAAACAATTCTATATGGCCTTGGCTGAGTTTGTAAAGGGGGATAAATTTTAAAATTTTTGTTTGAACATATCTTTCATACAAAACGTCTAAGTTTTGCAGGCATGTTATAAGGCCAATAAATCCCACACTTCTTTTAGAATTTGTAATAGGTGATCCTGATGGGTGCTTTAGTTGTTTGATATACTCAACAGCATTAGTAGAGACATTTCTAATGAAGGCAATGTTTCTTTCAAATAGTGCCTGTTTTGTTGCTTAGGAGTCTGGAAGCTTTCTGCTATTTAGGACATCAAAAACATCATTGAATATCCTAATGAACTAAGTGGTGGCTTCACTTTCTGCAAACTGTTCCAAGTTTAAAACCTCTCTGCTAAAATCGATTTAGTGTTTGCACGGCTAATCTTGCCTTCATTTTTTGTTTTTGAAAATAAACATGGGCCTTTCTTAATTTGTTCCCCAAATGCAGACCTTCATTTTCCTGTAGCTAAGGAGTTACACAACAAAATCCCATTTAATGGTATTGCCTTCTGCATCTTTTAGCATTTTCAAATCTCCTAACGCATTCCAACAGAGTTTGAACATGTGGCAGCTGTCTGGTTGCATAATATATTTAACAGAGCTTTTATTGAAATTGACGTAGCCTTGAGAATTTAGATTGCGTACGTCTGAGCCCAACAATTTTGACATTGATAGATTGGTTGCTAATCCATCAAAAGTAACGCCAGCCACCTGGACGCCAGTATCCAAAAGATGGTTCATACATAGTGTGACCATGTTTACTTTTTGCTCCGCTGTCATGCTCGCAATGGGGAAGTACGCAAACGGAATCTTCCATGATCTACTGATGAATACGACCACAAATACCAGAACTTGCGTTGCAATGACTTCGCTTGCGCCACCGTCACCCACATCAACGTATCCGTGTGTGTGTTCACCATCCCATTCGATAATTTGCCTTATATTCATTTCATCAAACACAAGGTTCACTATTATCTTATCCCCATTTTCCGCAGCATGTACCACTCTCTTAATGGTTTCAAATGCCTCTTTCGTGAACCTTGGACCACAACCAACTCCCTCATACCATTTCCCTAATGTTCGGTTATGCGGTAAGCACTAATTGTATTTTTTTCGTACGAACTCATAGGCTTGTGGGGATATCAAATTGAGATTAAGGGCGAAAGATCTTATCTCTGGGTCGTAAGTCTTGGGCATTTTCTTCGAGCTAGCCTTAAACAGTTGGCTTTCCAATATTTTCTTAATCGGCCCATTTAACTTTTAACCAGTAATTCTCGCAAACTTTCTCCATTTAAATTCTTTTGTTTTAATGATGCAAATAGTTGTTTTACGCTTTTATCTTTTTTTGTACGCCGTTCATCCCGCTTTCTGAACCTGCGGATTATTTTCTCCTTTGCTTCAAGCCGTTTCTGCATTGCGTTCATCTTTGCCTGCATTTTGTCGATTATACTTGTTTTTCTTGTGCATTCGATCCTACTGCACGTATTATTAAATACATTCAAATCTTAAATCAAATTAAACCTATAAACCTCCTGATAACTAACATTCAAAATTTCCCAGCAGCGTGATAGAACGAATACGGACACATAATAATATAAAACATTTTCCTCTGCATGTAGCGCCTACTGTAAGTGTCAAGCCAGTCGCATATTTTTGTATTATTACAAAAACATATTTAGCTTTGCATTTTTTACGTGCTGAAACTGCTGGTACTCTTGATCAGATAAATCCTGGCTGCCTGGTTATTGTTAATATAATTAACTGTCTATTTAATTATTTAATTGGACCTAGACTATTGTTTTACCTTATTAAAATAAATGAACCGAATTCGAATAATATTTATGGCAATAATAATGCGAATTAGTATTTTTGCAGGGACTATTAACACATGACTATACACACTACATCTACAACATTTATAACTATATAGACTATATCTATACATGTACTACATCTACTACATATACCTGAACATATTCAAATCTAAACATTAACAGTCACAAAAGTACCAACAGCACATATAGTAATGGCTTGGAACAAACACAATGTGTTTAACTATGTGCTTAACATATTTTTTTTAAATATATATGATAGGTATCAAGTGTATATTTGAAATTTTTCGCATGTGCTACCTATTATTCTTTGAAAATACTAATTCTTCTCCCTTTCGGGATGTATTTATTCCCAGTTACTAATGTTAGCATTAAGTACTAAAAATCTTACAAATGTTACTTCAATTTAAGCCGGATTTTCACTCTCCTCTTGAGTTTTCAGCATATCGCCCTTCGCCTAAAAGAAAAATAAAAACTTTTAAGTACATGGTCTATTCCTACTAGTTTAAACTTTTAAAAAAATAACCGACATCAATTTTCTGATTAAATAGATCGAGTATTTTGAAATACATAATATATCAGTTTTAACACACCTTAATTGTTGCAGACGGAGTTGCGGTTTTATGTTGAATAGCACTCGGCAGCACTGTGCTTGAAGAAACCTAAACACATGGTAAATTAGTAATAAGTAATGGATATACGCTAAATACTTTACCATTATGGGATGAACATTACGTTTTGTGTCAGCATAACCAGCACTTATCGATCCGCCTGCCGTTTCGCCAAGGTAATCCATCGAATATATCTGTGATAACCGTGAAATTAAATTAAATTGTTTAATTGAGTTTCAGGTATCTACTATCCTTTCAGATGAAACAAAACCTTCCTCAACGGAAACCGATGGCACTAACACTACAGGACTGCTAACCACGATAACTTGTAAAACCTGTGAAGGAGACTAGCTAAAATCCAAATATTTGCAAGTATCTAACGTGCAGTTGAATATTTACTCACTCTTGAGGAAGTCTGTGAAGAACCTTGTAGCAGCCAGAAATCCAATATTGAATTTCTGCCAACTCAGCATGTTTGCGCGTGTGCAATTGCAAATACCTCCCAACGGCACTTTGCACTTCGAACAAACAACATCCCGTAATTGAATTTCTATTCAACAATAACAAGATCCAGTTAGTCAGGCAATATCAAGATCTTGGTATTCGTGTGAGCAAAATGCACGCAAATAGTTCCGCGGATACGCCTCGCAGGCATAGCATGTACCTGTACCTATATAAGAGCCTGGCAAGCTTGATTTTTGAGTTTCTTTTTGGTTGAGCCGTCGTGGCGAATGGGTCGTTTTGAGCCGTCGTGGTGGCGAGAAGATTTGATGAAATGGTGACAGAGGCAAGTGCTCTTTTCGGTTGGAATAAGGACGGCGAACAAGTGCGCCATTTGCCGCGTTGTCGTTTTAGTTTGTGTGACACTCTATTCGGTCGGATCAATTTTTTCGTCGAATGAATTCATTCCGTTTGTTTGTTCAATTAATTAAGTTCGATATGGTAACCTGAAAATACCACCCGCCATCATATGTGATATCAGAGTTTCAGCAAACAATAACATTTTCAAGCAATGCGATTAACAACAATAATGGATGAAGATATCGTACATACTGTTCCGCGGCACACGGCGAAGACGTTAAAGTAATTGACTGTGAAATGGCATCGTACAAGAGAGAAGAGGAAACAATCCTTCCAAACGGCTTGCCTAATTATATTTCACCTTAGATTTTCATAAGACCCGCTTTCATGAGTGTCAAGTTCATTTTGAAATGTCAGTTTCCGTCAAATCCTCCGGTATCAAAAAAGGGAAATAACAGTCGTGCAAAATGGATAAAACGACGCCCCGGCGACGCAAATCTCAAATAGCATCGACACTGATTCAAGACACAACAAATTTGACAATACTTTGCCTCCATCGCATTATACATTTTCTGCACCCAGCCCGTTCGGTTGCTGTAAATATTTTTTTTAAACGATACGGAGACACCAGCATTACTTTCCAATTCCGTATCTTCGAATGCCGATTTCTGGAGTAGTTCGGATGAAGCTGATCATCATGAAAAGTTGCCAGCAATAGCTGCCAGAAGGAAAACTTTTCTGGACAGCGCTTCCCGGTCGCTTTAATTAATAGCTGATTAAGTCGCCCTAATCACTTAAATGGCAGCAAGAGGCGAATTGAGTAAGGCTAGACAAGTTATGAAAACTTCTAGTCACTGAGATTGAGATCATTGATTCCTATCAAAACGCTTGTTAGATATGTGATAGTCGTTGCCCACGTTTTCTCTCGCGAATCAATCTATATCTTGCACGTGGCCTCATCATTGTCTATCAAATATATATTGCATAATTGACAATATCAATAAATGAAATGATATATGTAAACAAAAAATAAAATAAATTACACTAATACTAAGCGTTTTCTTAACGTACTAAATGGAGCCAGACCGAACCTGAAAACCTAGAGAGGAGAATATCTTTATTGTGGGAGGCTTAGTTGTTTGAAATATTGCAAAATGAACAGCAATCTGCTGGAATGTAAACTCACCAGACTAATGTGCAGTACCACATTAAGATGTAAAAATTAATTCGTTAATTTTGTGACCGTTTGCTTGTGATTGGAGTAGGTTTAATAATTATAATTGTCGAGGCCGTATCAAAAGGCGTAAGAAAAAAAAACTCTAGCGCACCTGAACCGCTAGAAAACTAATTTTCGAAGAAATTGTCTTAGAGTGACAAAAAAGTGTGGAAAGACGTAATACACTGTTTTGTAGAATAATATCAACCATTCCTTATCCAAACCAACAAAACTCAACTATAACACAAATGATGTAAATGTTCAGTGCTGGCAACACTTTCCGAACAAAGCAGTAATAAGTTTACCATAACAAGCTCATACTCAAATCAACTTATCCTTTGAATTTCGTTCTCATCGCAGGATTTCATCGAAAAAAGCTTTATTTTGCTGAGCAAAGTTGCAAGATTTAGGAGACAAAAATCACCATAGCTGGCAACTCTATTCTAATTTTTCAACCAAATTTTCATCAAATGTTACCTAAAGTAAGATCCAAGCATTGAATGAATCTTGTCCAAATCTGATGGCTGAATCGGAAGTTATAGGCCTAAAACCAGTTTTTTTTCTCAGCTATTTTTCAAGATGGCACCACTGCCACAGAGTTGCCCGCATTTCAAAATCACTTCTATCAGACCTGGTCCTAGCCAATACCAACATATCCTGTAAATTTCATAATGATCGGATTATCCGGTCGTCAGTTCTCGTGAACAGAACTTTTGAGTGCTGAAAATAGAGGTAATTTGGTGATGGGTTGCCGTTCTTGTGCAAAACGGAATTTTGAAAATTTTATCTTGAGATGAAGGACAAAGGATAAAATTTATCAAACATCTGAAATTTTGGTCAAAAATCAAAAAATTTTCAGGAAGGTCAATGATTTGAAGGATTTTTTTTTCAGCAGTCTGCCACAGCTACAGGGTTACCCGCTTTATGCTGAAAATCTCTACGTGCTAAACTTTAGTCAACATAAATACGCTCTGTAATTTTCATGATGATCCATTGTTTTTCTTACAAGTAATGACAAATCAAAATTTGAAAAAAAATCCTTGCCTACTTTTAGGCACCCTGCACCCACCCACGGCTCAAAATTTCCAATTCATTATCATAAGCAAGCTGAGAACATAATTAATTTCATTTCCAATACTTTTCTTTAACAAAAATTTACACTGCTTGGAAATATAGGAGTTCCTCAAAATTCACTAAAACGCTCGCCGCCGCCAAAAGGTTTAGGATATCTGAATTTGAGAAAGTCGTGGACCTACCTACTATATATACCTACGTTTTCCGAAAATTTCAGCTCAATCGGATCGGCCACTCCAGAGATTATATCCCTTAATCATTTTGCTGACTCATATATATATATATATATATATATATATATATATATATATATATATATATATATATATATAATATATATATATATATATATATATATATATATATATATATATATATATATATATACACGTATATATATATATAGATATATATATATATATATATATATATATATATATATATATATATATATATATATATATATATATATATATATATATATATATATATATATATATATATATATATATATATATATATATATATATAAAGAAATATGAATTTTCGGCTAAACGAGTTTAATACTATTGTTCTTCGAACATTAGTAAAAATAGAATAATATAAATTTTGTGTACGCTCTGTAAATGTTCGGGAACCATTGGATACTTTTGCCAAAACTCCAGCTTCTGCAATCGCAAGACCGCTAGTAGTGAATTGGTCTAATACTCGGGTTTACGGCTGCCAGTATAGTAGCAGCAAGAACAGTTCTCGGAACAAAATCAACGATCATTGTTTAATCGTGTATAATATGCAATAATCTTATAGCCTTGCCAGTATCCATTGATTAAATCTATAAGTATATTTTGTTGGTCAGAGTATAGGAAAACTTGTGATTACAATTCACATTTGGGCTCAAATAGGGAACATGAACACATGAACAATTAATGAGAAAGACAGAAGTATTGTTATTTTTCTACATACGAATCTTTTGTTTTCAATCGTAAGAAAAAAAAGGAATAGCAACAAAAATATTTTTTTTCTCATTTTTCTCTTGGTTCATATTGGCTCCAAATTTGCATTGATTTATAGACGCTACACTAGTTGTTCGGTATTTGAGGTTTTTGGGAATAAATAAGATCATGAATTTCTAAAATCTGAATCGCTGGTCTTCTTATTGGGCGAAGGCCCGAGAAGTTCTTTTCTTTTCAGGGTCCGCTTGAGTTTTGGTTGGCCAATGAAATAGTTTGTTTGTGAATTTTCAGTAGTTCTTCAAAGGGAAGGGATACTAGCTCATCCGTAGTTTCAGTTTTGTTTTAGATTTTTAGATTTTGATATTTCACGGCCAGTATCAGAGGGTGGAGAACCCAGACCATCGGGTTTAGGGCTCCGCTACCATCGAGGGCCCGGGGCTGTCTGCCTCACCCGGGTTCCTCTGAAAAGAGAGGCAGCATTTTTCCCTCTTCCTTTTTCAGATTTTTCAATTGTTGGCTCCGTGCATTGTCACGAGCACTGGGTCTGCTTAGTCAGCCCATGTAACAGAGCCATGGGTGGTTTCATTTACGGAACGATGCCCCCTTTGTCCCTAGGTATTCTATTATACCAGCTTGCGGCTACGTATTCTTGACGGATGGAATTATAGGTAGCATCCCGATTTCTGAGAGCCAACCGACTCCATTGTTTTCATGGACCCACCCCAGCCGCAGGGAGCTAGCAAAGTGGCACCCCAGCATCCGTCGGGGTTGGTTAAAGGGTGCTCCGCTAATGCGGACGAGGGAACTTCACAGCCATTTCTAGGGCACGCTGCTCTCGGGGCAATTCTTTTTTTTTGTTTTGCCTCTTGAATGGCATCAGCCATTCCCCCTTCTGCTGGACCTTGGCCATCTTGGTTCCGGACTTCGATCTGGTTCTGAGTTGCGTTAAGTCTAGCAGCACTGTCAATTTCACAACCGCTACAAATGGCGCCCAACCTGGGGCCCAAAAACTTGTTTTTGGGCAACCCACAAAAAGTGAGAAAATAGTTATGAGCTTCGACTCATACTCCCCTTAAGACTTTACGTCATCAATCCTAAAATTTCCATTCTCACTTGCAGGTCATAGAATCGCCTCCCTTGCAATTCAACTCATCTTCGTTCGAGAGAACAAACCCTTTTATAAAGACCTGCACTGCTCGCTCTTCCCTTTAGCCGCAAACTTCCTACCCAATCCCATCCCATTAAATTCAAACCTTTTAGCATACCTCTTGTGTAGCTTCCCTTGTGTTGTCTATTGAGTTTTTTTTTGACTCTGGGTGAAACCTGGAGGTTGGCCGCGGATAACAGGTTGTGGTGGTTTACCGCCACTCCTGTCCCGGTCACCCGAAGGGCCCCTGCCCCACTTTATGTTGGGAAGCTAACCAAAACCATTTTTCTCCTTGTTGTCTTGACCCAGGTTTGGCTTGTTGCTAGGACCATTTGCTTGGACCATTTGCTGAGTCTGAGTCAAGCAACAACATAGTTGTTTTGATCCCCCCCTGTTGCTCTCTTTTCAAGGAATTTTGGGTGGACAGACAGTCCCCTATACTGGACGATTCCCTTCTGCAAACGACCCAATTTAATTTCGATTCATTTAAACATTTTTCACATTAGACCATTTTCACCTATTACTTAAATTCATTCATACATCAACGTTAGTATAGTCTCTTGAACAACTTGACATCGAATTTTGCTATTTAACATCTCATCTTTATATCTTCATTCTTGAATTTAAAGCCAGCCAGTGGACCTGAGGAATGAAGAGGATGGACCGGGTCTAGCTCAATAAGAAGGCCATATTTTGGGAATTTATACTAAATTTGTTTCGCGGTCAAGCTATCGTTTTTTTTATTAGGTTCTGAATCCGCACATAGTGCAAAGAACATTAAAATATCAACGCGTTAGACACGTCCATTGCAGACGTGCATTTCATTCTTATCAGGATATAATCACTTTTTGAATAAGCACCGCGATCACACGCGCGTTTTATTTTTAAGATACTCCAAAAGCGAAGCGTTTTGACGCCGTTTTAGGTTAAGCTTCTTGCCAGACGCAAACTGTTATTTAACCATTTTAGATTTTCAAATTTTACCAGGACGAGATGCCGCTAACTAGAAGTAACGAGGACCTGTCCCACATCCAGATGGACGAACAGTGCTCCATCTGCCAGGCTCCATTCAAGCCAGACAGGCCCGCGTCTACCACCTTCTGCGGGCACCAATTTCATGGGCCATGTCTTCAGAAATGGCTAAAGACGAGACAGGAATGTCCGCTATATCGTGGAGCGTTGAGACTCCCCCTGGTGGTGGTACAGTTCTCTTCAGCAGGAGCAGCCTCAGTAAAAGGCGCGCGTCCTTAAACAGGTAGAGGAGGGGTAAGGACCCGTGGGATGGACCACCAGGAAGGAGGAATCCGTGACTTCTCCATGGAGGACCCAAACGGAGAGGAAAGATTAGGTTAATCCCCTGATCCAAAGAGGCACACCCTGCCCACCCCGGAAGAATTCGCAGCGGCTGCTGGTGTTCGCTCCATTGTCCAGGAAGAGCTGAGTACTTTCCAGCAACAATAAGTGGAAGTACAGCGTATCATGCAGTTGTTATTGGATCGAGGGGCTGACCGGAGCCTTCCATCACCACCGGCGAGAGTCAAGTCTACCAGACTCAGTCATAGGGTGAACTCCTAAGTGCCACTCCCCAGAGCACCTCACTGGGCTCTACTTCCGCACCGAGACCCCCAGGATTATCAACTACCGCGTGGAGGGCATCGAAACGTCCGAGACGAGCGTCTGACTCCAGACCGCATAACCACCATAATGGCTGGTTAGAATTTGACGTTCAGCGGCCAGGTTGGCGGTATGCCCGTAGAGACGTTCCTCTACAGGGTCAATGCGCTCACCCGCCAGCAACTCCAAGGCGATTTCCGGGCGGTCACCCGACACATCGACAGCCTGTTGACAGGTGTCGCCGAGGAGTGGTATTGGCAATACCATCGGGAAGCGGAACTCCACGACTGACATTCCTTGAGGGACGCCATGAGGCGCGAATTCCAAGACTTCGCGTTTAATAGTGAAATCATGCGGAGAATCCGCCAGCGACGACAGAAGGTGGGCGTCTTTTGACGAGTTTTATAGGGATCTCCGTTGCATGGCAAGCAGCCTTCCAGTCCCCCTTCACGACAATGACCTCCTGGATATCGTGCAGGGGAATACCTGTATGCTCCCGGAGTTGCAGTGGCAGCTGGTGGATCACCAGTTCATTAGCACCCAGTAGCTTCGAGAGCATGTTAAAAGGCGTGAGCGTTTGGCCAAAGCTCTAGGCCAGCCGGAGAGAGTCTTTGCGACTCGCTGGCATCTGTCGGGGCTGACGGATTCCCCGGATTGGACCGCGTTAGACGACGAGCCAAGGAGCCGGCCGAGTGAGAGACCCTCGAACGGAACAGTTTGTGATGTGACAGTCCTGCCTACCTGCTGGAATTGCAGGAAGGTGGGACATAAATTCGATAACTGCTTGGAGGAGAGGCGTGTCTTCTGCTACGGTTGCGGTAAGGAAAACACTTACAAACCTCATTGCGCCGTATGCCAATCCAAAAACCCCCAACCGGGAGCGCCGAATTCCAGCAGGAGCCTCCCGAACAGCAGGATCCCTCCTCCGAATTCCAGCAGATAGACAGGACTGAGGACGGGCAGACGTCCCTCAGCAATCCCCACGATGCTCTCGACGCTCTTATTTCTGCACCCACCGGCCTTGACATTATTCCCCCAGCTGAGACACAACCAACAACTTTGTGTTTATGCCATACCATGAGCGGTTATGGAGGTACCTTGCGGTGCGAGACCGAGTTCTTGCCTCCGAAATTGCACGACCGAAGCATGGTCGTCCCAAACCCAAGCGCTCAACGCTGATGATGAGACCATTCTACTCTCGCCTTCGGCGTAGGCGTAACAAGCTCAACTGTGCCACTCTGACGGACCAGCCTTCAGGTGCCTCCATACGCACAGGATATGTTGCTGAAACTGAAACTACGGAAAACTGAAACTACGGATTGGCCAGTATCCCTTCCCTTTGAAGAACTGCTTAAAATTCACAAACAAACTATTTCATTGGCCAGCCAGAACTCAAGTGGACACTGAAAAGAAAAGAACTTCTCGGGCCTTCGCCCAATAAGAAGACCAGCGATTCAGATTTTAGAAATTCATGATTTTATTTATTCCCAAAAGCCTCAAAAACCGAACAACTAGTGTAGCGTCTATAAATCAATGCGAATTTGGAGCCAATATGAACCAAGAGAAAAAATTAGAAAAAAAATATTTTTGTTCCTATTCCTTTATTTTTCTTACGATTGAAAACAAAAGATTCGTATGTAGAAAAATAACAATACTTCTGTCTTTCTCATTAGTTGTTCATGTGTTTATGTTCCCTATTTGAGCCCAAATGTGAATTGTAATCACAAGTTTTCCTATACTCTGACCAACAAAATATACTTGTAAATTTAATCAATGGATACCGGCAAGGCTATAAGATTATTGCATATTATACACGATTAAACAATGATCGTTGATTTTGTTCCGAGAACTGTTCTTGCTGCTACTATACTGGCAGCCGTAAACCCGAGTATTAGACCAATTCAATACTAGCGGTCTTGCGATTGCAGAAGCTGGAGTTTTGGCAAAAGTATCCAGTGGTTCCCGAACATTTACAGAGCGTACACAAAATTTATATTATTCTATTTTTTTTTTCTCACGCCTTTTGATACGGCCTCGACAATTATAATAATTAAACCTACTCCAATCACAAGCAAACGGTCACAAAATTAACGAATTCATTTTTACATCTAAATGTGCTACTGCATATAAGTCTGGTGTGCCATATTGTGATCGTGGCAAGGCTATAAGATTGGCTAAACAACAGCAGGCTTGATCGACACGGGAGCTTCCGTGAGCGTGCTGGCGGCTGACTTGGCAAAGTCATTCCTCAAGATGAACTCTTTTCATTGGAAAAGAGCTTCTCTCGGGTTGAAGACTGCAGACGGCACACAACATCAAGCAGTAGGCCGAGTAACAGCCGACATTACGTTCAGAGGAGTTACTAAGTCCTTGACGCTCTAGACAATTCCCACTAGCAGCCAAAACCTTTATCTGGAAGTGGATTTGATGCGTCAATTCGCCTTAGTCGCAGACCTGTTCGCGCCATCCCAACAAATCAACACCACTAGTAGCCTCGAACAACTCGCCGATCACGCCCACCCTCTTACACCGGAGCAGCGTCGCAGACTAACGTCTGTGATTGCTAGCTTTCCGTCGTTCGCAGTAGAGGGTTTGGGAAAAAAAGCGCTGATCGAGCATTAAATCGACACTGGCAATCAAAAACCAATTAATCAGAGACACTTTTCTTTTTCGCCGGCTGCCAAAAAGCTCTTGTATCGAGGAGTCCAAGAGCTCGTGGTCCTCGCCAGTGACCCTAGTGGTCAACCCCCTAAGATACGCCTGTGCTTGGATGCGAGGAAGGTCAGCTCGGTCACAGTGAGAGGCGCCTATTCCCTGCCTTTGATAGACGGCATCTTAAGCAGACTCCCTAAGGCCACTTTTATTACGAGCCTGGATCTAAAAGATGCCTTCTGGCAGATTCCTTTGGAGGAACGGTCAAGGGAGAAGACGGCTTTCACTGTGCCCGGGCGACCCCTGTACCACTTTGTCGTGATGCCGTTTGGCTTGTGCAATGCACCCCAAACGATGTCGCGACTTATGGACAAGGTGATTCCCCCGCATCTAAAGCACCAATTGTTGGTATACTTGGATGACTTGTTGGTGATAACCGAGGCCTTCGATGAACACCTGAAGGTACTGCACCAGGTCACATTCCATCTGCAACAAACTGGCCTTACCATCAATGTGAAAAAGAGCAAGTTCCTCTTGCGCGAGGTCAAGTACCTTGGCCACATTGTTGGTAATGGGACGATCCGGACAGACCCTGACAAGGTGAGATCCATTATGGATTTCCCTCTTCCAACTACCACGAAGCAGCTGCGGAGATTTTTGGGAATCTGCGGCTGGTTTCGACGCTTCGTCAGGGAATATGCGTCTTTGTCAACGCTGCTGACAGACATGCTTTCGAAGAGGACTCAATTTGTGTGGACCGACGAGAGGCTAAATGCTTTCAAGCAATTGAAATTGAGACTTCAACATGCCCTTCTCCATCAAATGTGCCGTAAGTCGACATGGAGTAGGTGCCGTGCTAGTGCAACGGACGGAAGAAGGAGACGAAGTCCCCGTCGCCTATATGTCTTACAAATTGAATCCCGCTCAGCGAAACTACACCGTCACTGAGCAAGAATGTTTGGCAGCGGTGTTGACAATCAAAAATATCCGTGCCTACGTAGAAGGTCACGAATTTGAAATTGTGACTGACCATGCTTCCCTAAAATGGCTAATGCACCAACCAGATCTAAATAGTCACTTAGCCCGGTGGGCCCTTAAACTCCAAGGGTTTAACTTCACCATCATACACCGAAAGGGAAGCCAGAATATAGTGCCGGACTACTTGTCGCGCATGTTCTCTGTGGAGGCGTTGACGGCGGCTGAGGACGCTGAGACTCCACTGGAGCTGGACCTGTCTTCGCCGAATTTCCAGACCGATGCCTATAAGGCCCTAGCGGCAAAGATAGAAGCAGAGCAGCCTCCTCTGCTGGACCTTGAAGTTGTAGACGGGTTCGTATACAAGCGAACTGAGTATTCGACTGGAGACGGACTGCACGATCAATTGGCCTGGAAGTTGTAGGTGCCGTCAAAAATGACGGCAGAATTAGTGAAGAGGGCGCACGACTCACCCTTGAGCGCGCATGGTGGTGTGGCCAAAACCCTCGGCAGATTACGGCAATGGTTTTACTGGCCACGGATGGCCGCTCAAGTTAGTGAATATGTGGGATCATGCCTCACCTGTAAAACATCGAAAGCTCCTTCACACACCCTTCGAACACCAATGACGCTTCAGTCCGTACCCGAGCGCATATTCCAGCGCTTGTATATCGACCCACCCTAGGTCGAGGTCCGGTAACATAGGAGCTCTCGTCATCCTAGACCATCGCTCGCGATTCCCATTTAGCGAGCCGCTTCGAAAATGCACTGCGAAGGCAGTAGTGGACATCTTAAGGAAGAGGATATTCCACCTTGTCGGAGTCCCAGAAACCATCGTGTCTGATAACGGCGTGCAATTTTGGTCGCACATTTTCCGTGACGTACTGTGGGAATTCGGGATCTCGCATACATTTACCGCCGTGTACTCGCCACAGGCAAATGCCTCCGAACGACTAAACCACTCAATCCTCGTGGCCATCAGGGCCTTCATCGATCCCGCACAGACCAAACTCTCAGCCATCACTAGCGCACTACGCTCCGCACCTCATGCTACGATTGGGACCTAACCATACCAAGCTGTGTTCGGAGAGCCTATGATTACTCATGGGAAGTCCTATGCCCTCCTCCGGCAATTACAACTGTTGGAGGAACCTGAGGTGACCCTGAATCAACCCGACCACCTCACCATCATCCGCTAACGCCTTCGCCAACTCACCACTCAGGCTCAAACCCGTAACGTCAAGTCCTATAATCTTCATTCCAGACTGGTTTCATATCAGCCTGGCGAAATAGTATACAGGCGCAACTTCCGGCAAAGTGACGCAGCTGCGCATTATAATACAAAGCTGGACCGGAAGTTCCTACCCAGGGAGGTAATTAAAAAGATCAGTGGCGCTTATTACGAGCTAGCCGATCAAAATGGACGATCAGTGGGCGTCTTTCATGCGAACGACATCACCAAATGATTAGCTCACTGGATCACTTGTTCACGTCATTATACCAAATCTTAATTGGGATCGTCCATTCACGCCTATCTTAGGTGTCACTTCCTACTCCCCTACGATATCATAGCATCGCTCACCTAGTTCACGATATTCTTCCAACATACACCTCTCAACTTGATATTTATTCATCTAGTTCACTTTAACCTTCCCTAAGGATTCGGACAACAGTCTTGGTCACTAGCTCACGTACTAAGAATTCTTCTGTTCTGTCCATCCTTCAGATATTTCCACTCGCTTGCCCTGGTGGAAAGATCTGTGTTGTAGCAGCCAGAAATCCAATATTGAATTTCTGCCGAATCAGCATGTTTGTGCATGTGCAATTGCAAATACCTCCCAACGGCACTTTACACTTTGCACAAACAACATCCCGTAATTGAATTTCTAGTCAACAACAACAAGATCCAGTTAGTCAGGCAATAACAAGATCTTGGTATTCGTGTGAGCAAAATGCACGCAAATAGTTCCGCGGATACGCCTCGCAGGCATAGCATGTACCTGTACCTATATAAGAGCCTGGCAAGCTTGATTTTGGAGTTTCTTTTTGGTTGAGCCGTCGTGGCGAAAGGGTCGTTTTGAGCCATCGTGGCAGCGAGAAGATTTGATGAAATGGTAACACAGCCAAGTGCTCTTTTTGGTTGGAATAAGGACGGTGAACAAGTGCGCCTTTTGCCACGTTGTCGTTTTAGTTTGTGTGACACTCTATTCGGTCGGATCAATTTTTTCGTCGAATTAATTCATTTCGTGTGTTTGTTCAATTAATTTAGTTCGATACGGTAACCTGTAAATACCACCCGCCATCATATGTGATATCTGAGTTTCAGCAAACAATAAGTGAACATATTCAACCAATGCGATTAACAAAGTAAGTAACTGTGCAATGGCATTGTACAAGAGGGAAGAGGAAATAATCCTTCTAAACGACATGCCTAATTATATTTCACCTTAGATTTTCATAAGACCCGCTTTCATGAGTGTCAAGTTCATTTTGAAATGTCAGTTTCCGTCAAATCCTCCGATATAAAAAAAGGGATTTAACAGTCATGCAAAACGGATAAAATGACGCCCCGGCGATGCAAATCTCAAATAGCATCGACACTGATTCAAGACACAACGAATTTGACAATACTTTGCCTCCATTGCATTATACATTTTCTGCACCCAGCCCGTTCGGTTGCTGTAAATATTTTTTTCAAACGATACGGAGACACCAGCATCACTTTCCAATTCCATATCTTTGTATGGCGATTTCTGAAGTAGCTCGGATGAAGCTGATCATCGTGAAAAGTTACCAGGAATAGCTGCCAGAAGAAAAACTTTTCTGGACAACACTTCCCGGTCGCTTTAATTAAAAGCTGATAAAGTCACCCTAATCACTCAAATGGCAGCAAGAGGCAAATTGAACATTACTTAAGGCTAGACAAGTTATGAAAACTACTATTCACTGAGATTGAGCTCATTGATTCCTGTCAAAACGCCTGTTAGATATGTGATAGTCATTGCCCACATTTTCTCTCGCGAATCAATCTATATCTTGCACGTGGCCTCATCATTGTCTATCAAATATATATTGAATAATTGATGATATCAATAAATGAAAATATATTAGCAAACAAAAAAAAAGAAATTACACTAATACTAAGCGTTTCCTTAACGAACTAAATGGAGCCAGACCGAACCCAAAAACCTAGAGAAGAGAATATCTTTATTGTGGAAGGTCTAGTTGTTTGACATATTGAAAAATGAACAGTAATATGCTGAAATGTATTAACCATAAAAAGAAAACAAGAAATATACAAGCTGGAAAGTCTAAACGTATTATTAAGAATGCACAACAAATCGTGTATGTAGTTGTATCTAGACCTAAGGGCACACGATCACAATATGGCACACCAGACTTATATGCAGTAGCACATTTAGATGTAAAAATTAATTCGTTAATTTTGTGACCGTTTGCTTGTGATTGGAGTAGGTTTAATTATTATAATTGTCGAGGCCGTATTAAAAGGCGTAAAAAAAAAAAATAGAATAAAATAAATTTTGTGTACGCTCTGTAAATGTTCGGGAACCACTGGATACTTTTGCCAAAACTCCAGCTTCTGCAATCGCAAGACCGCTAGTATTGGATTGGTCTAATACTCGGGCTTACGGCTGCCAGTATAGTAGCAGCAAGAACAGCTCTTGGAACAAAATCAACGATCATTGTTTAATCGTGTATAATATGCAATAATCTTATAGCCTTGCCGGTATCCATTGATTAAATCTATAAGTATATTTTGTTGTTCAGAGTATATGAAAACTTGTGATTACAATTCACATTTGGGCTCAAATAAGGAACATAAATACATGAACAACTAATGAGAAAGACAGAAGTATTGTTATTTTTCTACATACAAATCTTTTGTTTTCAATCGTAAGAAAAAAAAGGGAATAGCAACAAAAATATTTTTTTTCTCATTTTTCTCTTGGTTCATATTGGCTCCAAATTTGCATTGATTTATAGACGCTACACTAGTTGTTCGGTTTTTGAGGTTTTTGGGAATAAATAAAATCATGAATTTCTGAAATCTGAATCGCTGGTCTTCTTATTGGGCGAAGACCCGAGAAGTTCTTTTCCTTTCAGGGTCCACTTGAGTTCTGGCTGGCCAATGAAATAGTTTGTTTGTGAATTTTCAGCAGTTCTTCAAAGGGAAGGGATACTGGCCAAACCATAATTTCAGTTTTGTTTTAGATCTCTAGATTTTGATATTTCACGGCCAGTATGAGAGGGTGGAGAGCCCCAGACCATCGAAGTTAGGGCCCCGCCACCATCGGGGGCCCGGAGCTGTCTGCCTGACCTGGGTTCCTCTGAAAAGAGAGGCAGCATTTTTCCCTCTTCCTTTTTCAGATTTTTCATTGTTGTCTCCGTGCGTTGTCACGAGCACTGGGTCTGCTTAGTCAGCCCATGTTGCAGAGCCATGGCTGGTTTCCTATACGGAACTATGCCCCCTTTGTCCCTAGGTATTCTATTATACCAGCTTGCGGCTACGTATTCATGACGGATGGAATTATAGGAAGCATCCCGATTTCTGAGAGCCAACCGACTTCATTATTTTCATGGACCCACCCCAGCCGCAGCGAGCTAGCAAAGTGGCACCCCAGCATCCGTCGGGGTTGGTTAAAGGGTGCTCCGCTAATGCGGACGAGGGAACTTCACAGCCATTTCTAGGGCACGCTGCTCTCGGGGCAATTCTTTTTTTTTGTTTTGCCTCTTGAATGGCATCAGCCATTCCCCCTTCTGCTGGACCTTGGCCATCTTGGCTCCGGACTTGGGTCTGGTTCTGAGTTGCGTTAAGTCTAGCAGCACTCTCAATTTCACAACCGCTACAAATGGCGCCCAACGTGAGGCCCAAAAATTTGTTTTTGGGCAACCCACAGAAAGTGAGAAAATAGTTATGAGCTTCGACTCATACTCCCCTTAAGACTTTACGTCATCAATCCTAAAATTTCCATTCTCACTTGCAGGTCACAGAATCGCCTCCCTTGCAATTCAACTCATCTTCGTTTGAGAGAACAAACCCTTTTATTAAGACCTGCACTGCTCGCTCTTTTCTTTAGCCGCAAACTTCCTACCCAATCCCATCCTATTAAATTCAATACTTTTAGCATACCTCTTGCGTAGCTTCTCTTGTGTTGTCTATTGAGTTTTTTTTTGACTCTGGGTGCAACCTGGAGGTTGGCCGCGGATAACAGGTTGTGGTGGTTTACCGCCACTCCTGTCCCGGTCACCCGAAGGGCCCCTGCCCCACTTTATGTCGGGAAGCTAACCCAAACCATTTTTCTCCTTATTGTCTTGACCCAGGTTTGGCTTTTTGCTCGGATCTGGTTCAAGCTGTGGAGGATTACATGGGGTTGGCGTGGTGCCGCCTATACGTCTCTGCAGTTTGGCCAGGCTTGGACCATTTGCTGAGTCTGAGTCAAGCAACAACATAGTTGTTTTCATCCCCAGCTGCTCTCTTTTCGAGGAATTTCGGGTGGACAGACAGTCCCCTATACTGGGCGATTCCGTTCTGGAAACGACCCAATTTAATTTCAATTCATTTAAACATTTTCCACAATAGACAATTTTCACCTTTTACTTAAATTCATTCATACATCAACGCTAGTATAGTCTCTTGAACAACTTCACATCGAATTTAGCTATTTAGCATCTCATCTTTATATCTTCATTCTTGAATTTAAAGCCAGCCAGCGGACCTGCGGAGTGGAGAGGATGGACCGGGTCTAGCTCAATAAGAAGGCCATATTTTGGGAATTTATACTAAATTTGTTTCGCGGTCAAGCTATCGTTTTTTTTATTAGGTTCTGAATCCGCACATAGTGCAAAGAACATTAAAATATCAACGCGTTAGACACGTTCATTGCAGACGTGCATTTCATTCTTATCAGGATATAATCACTTTTTGAATAAGCACCGCGATCACACGCGCGTTTTAGTTTTAAGATACTCCAAAAGCGAAGCGTTGACGCTGTTTTAGGTTAAGCTTCTTGCCAGACGCAAACTATTATTTAACCATTTTAGATTTTCAAATTCTAGCAGGACCAGATGCCGCTAACCAGAAGTAACGAGGACCTGTCCCGCATCCAGGTGGACGAACAGTGCTCCATCTGCCAGGCTCCATTCAAGCCAGACAGGCCCGCGTCTACCACTTCCTGCGAGCACCAATTTCATGGGCCATGTCTTCAGAAATGGCTAAAGACGAGACAGGAATGTCTGCTATATCGTGGAGCGCTGAGACTCCCCCTGGTGGTGGTACAGGTCTCTTCAGCAGGAGCAGCCTCAGTAAAAGGCGCGCGTCCTAAAACAGGTAGAGGAGGGGTAAGGACCCGCGGGATGGACCGCCAGGAAGGAGGAATCCGTGACTTCTCCATGGAGGACCCAAACGGAGAGGAAAGATTGGGTTAATCCCCTGATCCAAAGAGGCACACCCTGCCCACCTCGGAGGAATCCGCAGCGGCTGCTGGTGTTCGCTCCATTGTCTAGGAAGAGCTGAGTACTTTCCAGCAACAATAAATGGATCTACAGCGTACCATGCAGTTGTTATTGAATCGAGGGGCTGACCGGAGCCTGTCATCACCACCAGAGAGAGTCGTGTCACCCAGACTCAATCCTAGGGCGAACTCCTTTGTGCCACTCCCCAGACCACCTCACCGGGCTCCACTTCCCCACCGAGACCCCCAGAATTATCAACAAACACGCGGAAAGCATCGAAACGTCCGAGACGAGCGTCTGACGCCAGACCGCATAACCACCATAATGGCTGGTTGGAATTTGACGTTCAGCGGCCAGGTTGGCGATATGCCCGTAGAGACGTTCTTCTACAGGGTCAATGCGCTCACCCGCCAGCAACTCCAAGGCGATTTCCGGGCGGTCACCCAACACATCGACAGCCTGTTGACAGTTGTCGCCAAGGAGTGGTTTGGCAATACCATCGGGAAGCGGAGCTCCACGACTGGCATTCCTTGAGGGACGCCATGAGGCGCGAATTCCAAGACTTCGCGTTTAATAGTGAAATCATGCGGAGAATCCGCCAGCGACGACAGAAGGTGAGCATCTTTTGACGAGTTCCATAGGGATCTCCGTTGCATGGCAAGCAGCTTTCCAGTCCCCCTCCACGACAATGACCTCCTGGATATCGTGCAGGGGAATATGCTCCCGGAGTTGCAGTGGCAGCTGGTGGATCACCAGTTCATTAGCACCCAGCAGCTTCGAGAGCATGTTAAAAGGCGTGAGCGTTTGGCCAAAGCTCTAGGCCAGCCAGAGAAAGTCTTCGCGACTCACCGACATCTGTCGGGGCTGACGGATTCCCCGGATCGGACCACGTTAGACGACGAGCCAAGGAGCCGGTCGAGTGAGAGACCCTCGAACGGAACAGTTTGTGCTGCGACAGTCCTGCCTACCTGCTGGAATTACAGGAAGGTGGGACATAAATTCGATAACTGCTTGGAGGAGAGGCGTGTCTTCTGCTACGGTTGCGGTAAGGAAAACACTTACAAACCTCATTGCGCCGTATGCCAATCCAGAAACCCCCAACCGGGAGCGCCGAATTCCAGCAGGAGCCTCCCGAACAGCAGGATCCCTCCTCCGAATTCCAGCAGATAGACAGGACTGTGGACGGGCAGACGTCCCTCAGCAATCCCCACGATGCCCTCGACGCTCTTATTTCTGCACCCACCGGCCTTGACATTATTCCCCCAGCTGAGACACAACCAACAACTTTGTGTTTATGCCATACCATGAGCGGTACCTTGCGGTGCGAGACCGAGTTCTTGCCTCCGAAATTGCACGACCAAAGCATGGGTGTCCCAAACCCAAGCGCTCAACACTGAGGATGAGAACATTCTACGCTCGCCTTCGGCGTAGGCGTTACCAGCTCAACTGTGCCACTCTGATGGACGTGCCTTCAAGTGGCGTCCATCCATACGCACAGGTTCTTTTGTTTGGCCAACCAACAGCAACCAACCAACCAACCGTGAGCGTGATGGCGGCTGACTTGGCAAATTCATTCCTGGAGATGAACTCTTTTCATTGGAAAAGAGCTTCTCTCGGATTGAAGACTGCAGACGGCACACAACATCAAGCCGTAGGCCGAGTGTCAGCCGACATCACGTTCAGGGGAGTTACCAAGTCCTTGACGCTCTGGATAATTCCCACTAGCAGCCAAAATCTTTATCTGGAAGTGGATTTCGTGCGTCAATTCGCCTTAGTCGCAGACCTGTTCGCGCCATCCCAACAAGTCAACACCACTAGTAGCCTCGAAAAACTCGCCGATCACGCCCACCCTCTCACACCGGAGCAGCGCCGCAGACTTGCGTCTGTGATTGCTAGCTTTCCGTCGTTCGCAGTAGAGGGTTTAGGAAAACAGCACTGATCGAGCATGAAATCGACACTGGCAATCAAAAACCAATTAAACAGAGACACTTCTCTGTTTCGCCGGCTGTCGAAAAGCTCTTGTATAAAGAGATAGACCGCATCTTCGCGCTGGGCGTGATCGAGGAGTCTAAGAGCTCGTGGTCCTCGCCAGTGACCATAGTGGTCAAGCCCTCTAAGATACGCCTGTGCTTGGATGCGAGAAAGGTCAGCTCGGTCACAGTGAGAGACGCCTACTCCCTGCCTTTGATAGACGGCATCTTAAGCAGACTCCCTAAGGCCACTTTTATTACGAGCCTGGATCTAAAAGATGCCTTCTGGCAGATTCCTTTGGAGGAATGGTCAAGGGAGAAGACGGCTTTCACTGTGCCCGGGCGACCCCTGTACCACTTTGTCGTGATGCCGTTTGGCTTGTGCAATGCACCCCAAACGATGTCACGACTTATGGACAAGGTGATTCCCCCGCATCTGAAGCACCAATTGTTGGTATACTTGGATGACTTGTTGGTGATAACCGAGGCCTTCGATGAGCACCTGAAGGTACTGCACCAGGTCACATTCCATCTGCAACAAGCTGGCCTTACCATCAATGTGGAAAAGAGCAAGTTCCTCTTGCGCGAGGTCAAGTACCTTGGCCACATTGTTGGTAATGGGACGATCCGGACAGACCCTGACAAGGTGAGATCCATTATGGATTTCCTTCTTCCAACTACCACGAAGCAGCTGCGGAGATTTTTGGGAATCTGCGACTGGTTTCGACGCTTCGTCAGGGAATATGCGTCTTTGTCAACGCCGCTGACAGACATGCTTTCGAAGAGGACTCAATTTGTGTGGACTGACGAGAGGCTAAATGCTTTCAAGCAATTGAAAGTGAGCCTTGCTTCAGCTCCAGTGTTGCACAGCCCAGACTTCAACAAGCCCTTGTCCATCCAGTGTGACGCAAGTCAACATGGAGTAGGTGCCATGCTAGTGCAACGGACGGAAAAAGGAGGCGAAGCCCCCGTCGCCTATATGTCCTACATATTGAATCCCGCTCAGCGAAACTACACCGTTCCTAAGCAAGAATGTTTGGCAGCGGTGTTGACAATCAAAAATATCCGTGCCTACGTAGAAGGTCACGAATTCGAAATTGTGACCGACCATGCTTCCCTAAAATGGCTTATGCACCAACCAGATCTAAATGGTCGCTTAGCCCGGTGGGCCCATAAACTCCAAGGGTTTAACTTCAACATCATACACCGAAAGGGAAGCCAGAACGTAGTGCTTGACTCCTTGTCGCGCATGTTCTATGGGGAGGCGTTGACGCCGGCTAAGGACGCTGAGACTTCAATGGAGCTGGACCTGTCTTCGCCACATTTCAAGACCGATGCCTATAAGTCCCTAGCGGCAAAGATAGAAGCAGAGCAGCCTCCTCTGCTCGACCTTAAAGTTGTGGACGGGTTCGTATACAAGCGAACTGAGTATGCGACCGAAGATGGACTGCACGATCAATTGGCCTGAAAGTTGTAGGTGCCGTCAAAAATGACGGCAGAATTAGTGAAGAGGGCACACGACCCACCCTTGAGCGCGCATGGTGGCGTGCCCAAAACCCTCGGCAGATTACGGCAATGGTTTTACTGGCCACGGATGGCCGCTCAAGTTAGTGAATATGTGGGATCATGCCTCACCTGTAAAACATCGAAAGCTCCTTCACACACCCTTCGAACACCAATGACGCTTCAGTCCGTACCCGAGCGCATATTCCAGCGCTTGTATATCGACCCACCCTAGGTCGAGGTCCGGTAACATAGGAGCTCTCGTCATCCTAGACCATCGCTCGCGATTCCCATTTAGCGAGCCGCTTCGAAAATGCACTGCGAAGGCAGTAGTGGACATCTTAAGGAAGAGGATATTCCACCTTGTCGGAGTCCCAGAAACCATCGTGTCTGATAACGGCGTGCAATTTCGGTCGTACAGTTTCCGTGACGTACTGCGGGAATTTGGGATCTCGCATACATTTACCGCCGTGTACTTGCCACAGGCAAATGCCTCCGAACGACTAAACCACTCAACCCTCGCGGCCATCAGGGCCCTTCATCGATCCCACATAGACCACCTGGGACGATGAACTCTCAGCCATCACTAGCGCACTACGCTCCGCACCTCATGCTACGATTGGGACCTAACCATACCAAGCGCTGTTCGGACAGCCTATGATTACACATGGGAAGTCCTACGCCCTCCTCCGGCAATTACAACTGTTGGAGGAACCTGAGGTGACCCTGACTCAATCCGACCACCTCACCATCATCCGCCAACGCCTTCGCCAACTCACCACTCAGGCTCAAACCCGTAATGCCAAGGCCTATAATCTTCGTTCCAGGCTGGTTTCATATCAGCCTGGCGAAATAGTATGCAAGCGCAACTTCCGGCAAAGTGACTCAGCTGCGCATTGTAATGCAAAGCTGGACCAGAAGTTCCTACCCAGCAACAACATCCCGTAATTGAATTTCTATTCAACAACAACAAGATCCAGTTAGTCAGGCAATAACAAGATCTTGGTATTCGTGTGAGCAAAATGCACGCAAATAATTCCGCAGATACGCCTCGCAGGCATTTTATGTACCTGTACCTATATAAGAGCCTGGCAAGCTTGATTTTGGAGTTTCTTTTTGGTTGAGCCGTCGTAGCGAAAGGGTCGTTTTGAGCCGTCGTGGTGGCGAGAAGATTTGATGAAATGGTGACAGAGGCAAGTGCTCTTTTCGGTTGGAATAAGGACGGCGAACAAGTGCGCCATTTGCCACGTTGTCATTTTAGTTTGTGTGACACTCTATTCGGTCGGATCAATTTTTTCGTCGAATGAATTCATTCCGTGTGTTTGTTCAATTAATTTAGTTCGATACGGTAACCTGTAAATACCACCCGCCATCATATGTGATATCTGAGTTTCAGCAAACAATAAGTGAACATATTCAACCAATGCGATTTACAACAATAATGGATGAAGATATCGTACATACTGTTCCGCGACACACGGCGAAGACGTTAAAGTAAGTAACTGTGAAATGGCATCGTACAAGAGGGAAGAGGAAATAATCCTTCTAAACGGCATGTCTAATTATATTTCATCTTAGATTTTCATAAGACCCGCTTTCATGAGTGTCAAGTTCATTTTGAAATGTCAGTCTCCGTCAAATCCTCCGATATAAAAAAAGGGAAATAACAGTCGTGCAAAATGGATAAAACGGGGACGACGCGAATCTCAAATAGCATCGACACTGATTTAAGACACAACAAATTTGACAATACTTTGCCCCCATCGCATTATACATTTTCTGCACCCAGCCCGTTCGGTTGCTGTAAATATTTTTTTCAAACGATACGGAGACACCAGCATCACTTTCCAATTCCATATCTTCGTATGCCGATTTTTGAAGTAGTTCGGATGAAGCTGATCATCATGAAAAGTTGCCAGCAATAGCTGCCAGAAGGAAAACTTTTCTGGACAACGCTTCCCGGTCGCTTTAATTAAAAGCTGATAAAGTCGCCCTAATCACTTAAATGGCAGCAAGAGGCGAATCGAACATTACTTAAAGCTAGACAAGTTATGAAAACTACTAGTCACTGAGATTGAGCTCATTAATTCCTGTCAAAACGCTTGTTAGATATGTGATAGTCGTTGCCCACATTTTCTCTCGCGAATCAATCTATATCTTACACGTGGCCTCATCATTGTCTATCAAATATATATTGCATAATTGATGATATCAATAAATGAAAATATATTAGCAAACAAAAAAAAATTACACTAATACTAAGCGTTTCCTTAACGAACTAAATGGAGCCAGACCGAACCCCAAAAACCTAGTGAAGAGAATATCTTTATTATGGAAGGCCTAGTTGTTTGACATATTGCAAAATGAACAGTAAGAGCGTCCGCACACGGGTCGACATTCAATCGACTCGACTGCGACTCGACTGCGACTCGAACTCGAACTCCTTGCGATTTCCAATGTAAATGAATGGAGACCCGCACACGGTACGACTTGTGCTCGACTCGGACTCGGTGCGAATGCGACTCGACTGCGACTCGACTGCGACTCGTCTCGCTCGAAGTGTTTGGAACGGGAAATGTCGAGCAAGACGCGTGATATTTTTTTTCGAAATATATGAAAGTGTTTTTTTTTTTATAATGTATGTATTATTAATTATTTTATTTTATGTATTATTATGATTGGTTATTTAAAAAATATTAGTGTTTCTGATAACGTATCACGTATGTATTTTTTTATATGTTTGCATAATGTAATGTTACATATTGTAATGTTATATACATGAAATGTTCCTATCTATATTTTAATTATGTTGGCCACAAAATAGTTGCACCTATATGTTCATAAAGGTTATTGATTTGTGATCATGGTTCCCTTCTTGTCTATAAATCAGCATAGATAAAGCAGAGCACAATTGATACGGGAAACTCGATCGTTTTGCGGAATAAGCCGCCAAAAGCAGAATCAAAGTGGAATTGTTTTTGCGGGATGATTAAAATTGAAAATGTTATAGAAAATGTTTTTTTTTACAAAATGGTTTTGAACGTATGCACTGATTCTCATCAGACTCCAGCTTCCAGTGCTTACTTGACTGATGTGACCACTTGCAGTTGGAAATCGGTAATTTTTATTTACGTTAGTTGTGACAAATTTTAACATCTCCGCAAAACGCAAAACAATGGTGTTTGTGTGAGCTGGTGTCTGATGAGAATCAGTGTATACTTTCGAAACCACTTTGTCCAAAAAAAAGTTCAATAAAATTTTCAATTTTAATCATCCCGCAAAAACGATTCCACTTTAGCACCTATATATTTATTCAAGCAACAGAGAAGTGTTTATAATATAGTTTCCTAACAAAGAAACAAGCTTGCAATTTTTCAGGATGAATTTCCACTTACTGGAGAAGCTTTTATTGAACACTAGTTGTTGCTGCCAATGGCTAATGATTCGATTGGTTCTTAGATGATATAGCAGTGCCATCTGCGAGGATAGGAACTTTGCGAGCGTATAGCTATTGAATTTAGTTGGACCCTGGGACATGCTTGTCAGAATATTAATGGAAGTGCTTCATATCGGATTGAAAAGGTCGGATCGTTATTACTTGTAGTAATCCATAGTGGGTGAATATAAGTTACACGTGACAAAGCGGCATATACTAATAACATACAAGTATATAATATTATTGAAGATCTCTCTAGTAAAATTACTTTCAATAACCGACCAAGACGCCCCAGATTTGCAAATCTGCTCAATGAATTCATTCATCACACTACTTATCATATAATGAGCCCATTAATAGGTGCTGTGGATTATTCAATTCTATAAGCAGCCACTACTCTTCGGGGATTACCAAATCAAAATTCAAAAATAACTGGTCCAAAGCCCATTCCACATCCGAACCCGATGTACTTCCATCGTTATTAGCCTAAATTTAATTAAAACAATGTAGAGTAAATGCTACAAAATTTGTGATGTATTGAAATATTTTTTACGGACAATTTTTATTTTATATTTATAATGATTAATTGTATTTTAGATTTATATTATGGTTTCTTGTTGTGTATGTTGCCTTGTTTCGTAAAATAAATATCTAAATAAATAATATATACTATTGTTTGTTTGTCAAAACTTCGCGTAGAAAACGACCCGTTTCGAGTTCGAGTCGCAGTCGAGTCGATTGCATGTCGACCCGTGTGCGGATGCAATTGTCTACTTCGAGTGTGACGCCAATGACGCTTCGAGTTCGAGTCGCAGTCGAGTCGATTGAATGTCGACCCGTGTGCGGAGGCACTAATCTGCTGGAATGTATTATACCATAGAAAGAAAACAAGAAATATACAAGCTAGAAAGTCTAATCGTATTATTAAGAATGCACAAGAAATCGTGTATGTAGTTGTATGAACAGATTATATTTAAGGATGATCTAGACCTAAGGACACACGATCACAATATGGCACACCAGACTAATATGCAGTAGCACATTTAGATGTAAAAATGAATTCGTTAATTTTATGTTCGTTTGCTTGTGAGTAGAGCAGGTTTAATAATTATAATTGTCGAGGCCGTATCAAAAGGCGTATGAAAAAAAATAAATAGAGTAATATAAATTTTGTGTACGCTCTGTAAATGTTCGGGAGCCACTGGATACTTTTGCCAAAACTCCAGCTTCTGCAATCGCAAGACCGCTAGTATTGAGTTGATCTAATACTCGGGTTTACGGCTGCCATTATAGTAGCAGCAAGAACAGTTCTCGGAACAAAATCAACGATCATTGTTTAATCGTGTATAAAGGCTGGTACTGAGTTCGAGTTCACGTGAAATTTTGACATGTTTCCATTATCTGGTCATTCTTTCGAGCGAAAATTTTGACAATTGAGAAAAGCAGAGACAATGCTCATTTCTGACGGATAAAATGTCATGAATTTCACTTTTCGATTGATTTTCTTATTGGAAAGACATTTTCACTGCTCCATTTTCAAATTGAAACACCAAATGTCACTTTTCCGCTCGAAAGAATGAACTGCACAAACTAAATTGGCGTGAAATGATTCGAGACATGTTTCAGTGCCATCTACGTTTTCAACGCGAAAGCAACTTCAAAGCAACTTTTCATGCTAAGAACACAGTACCAAACTTGCTTATTTTCAAGCTAAATTTTCGCCGAAACCAATTTCACGTGAAATTTTGTATGAAAATTTCACGTGAAATCGAACGCAGTACTATGCTTTATATGCAATAATCTTAGAGCCTTGCCAGTATCCATTGATTAAATCTATAAGTATATTTTGTTGGTCAGAGTATATGAAAACTTGTAATTACAATTCACATTTGGGCTCAAATAGGGAACATGAACACATGAACAACTAATGAGAAAGACAGAAGTATTGTTATTTTTCTACATACGAATCTTTTGTTTTCAATCGTAAGAAAAAAAAGGAAAAGGAACAAAAATATTTTTTTTCTCATTTTTCTCTTGGTTCATATTGGCTCCAAATTTGCATTGATTTATAGACGCTACACTAGTTGTTCGGTTTTTGAGGTTTTTGGGAATAAATAAAATCATGAATTTCTAAAATCTGAATCGCTGGTCTTCTTATTGGGCGAAGGCTTGAGAAGTTCTTTTCTTTTCAGGGTCCGCTTGAGGCCTGGCTAGCCAATGAAATAGTTTGTTTGTGAATTTTCAGCAGTTCTTCAAAGGGAAGTGATACTAGCTCATCCGTAGTTTCAGTTATGTTTTAGATTTTTAGATTTTGATAATTCACGGCCAGTATCAGAGGGTGGAGAACCCCAGACCATCGGGGGCCTGGAACTGTCTGCCTCACCCGGGTTCCTCTGAAAAGAGAGGCAGCGTTTTTCCCTCTTCCTTGTTCAGATTTTTCAATTGTTGGCTCCGTGCGTTGTCACGAGCACTGGGTCTGCTTAGTCAGCCCATGTAACAGAGCCATGGGTGGTTTCCTATACGGAACGATGCCCCCTTTGTCCCTAGGTATTCTATTATACCAGTTTGCGGCTACGTATTCATGACGGATGAAATTATAGGTAGCATCCCGATTTCTGAGAGCCAACCGACTCCATTGTTTTCATGGACCCACCCCAGCCGCAGCGAGCTAGCAAAGTGGCACCCCAGCATCCGTCGGGGTTGGTTGAAGGGTGCTCCGCTAATGCGGACGAGGGGCCTTCACGGCCATTTCTAGGGCACTCTGCTCTCGGGGCAATTTTTTTTTTGTTTTGCCTCTTGAATGGCATCAGCCATTCCCCCTTCTGCTGGACCTTGGCCATCTTGGCTCCGGACTTGGGTCTGGTTCTGAGTTGTGCTAAGTCTAGCACTCTTAATAAAAATAAATCGCTACAAACTGTAGGTATTATATTTTGTGATACCTTCTTGGTCATTTCATTAGTCTAAAAATAAATTCATGAATTAGAAAATTTGTATGTTTATTTGTCTATACTTACGCTATTAATACAGCGTAATAATTTTTTAGTAAGGCTTAAGTTGAAAATAGAAATAATCTAAGTTTTACATTCATATTAAATTAAATCAAAATTGTACTAAACCATTGAAAATAAGCAATCACTTACCACTAATGTTGAAGACATGTCGAAGACATTTCATTTGACATTGTTGGGCTCGTCAATTTCACTTACATCTCCGTGCACGTTGTTTCCAGAAAGCTATTTTAAGGGAAATGTGGAAGTTGTTAACTAATTATCCTATCAAGAGATGCAAAATGTACTCACGCCTTTAACATAATATGAAGTGTTTGGCATTACTGCACTGGTGGGAACCTGCAACACATTAGGTATGTTCCCGTACTTGAATCTATTATAATTTATTAAAATAGATTCGCAGCAAGTCGTTTTTGTACTTTAGATAGATAGATAGATATACTTTATTTATGGCTGATCTTAGTTTGTACAAATACAAATACAAATGATAATTTCTTAAATTAGAGTTCAGATTATGTCTTTACATCTATATATGTATTTAATAGTTTATATTGGAGTTGATTTATTTAAAAATTCATACATATTTAAAGAAGTTGTCAACTTACAAGGGAAAATTCACAAAAACCTTTGGGAACTTATAAACTACGACTAATTTCCTATAACTACTTAAAATTAGGAATAGACATATTCAGAAATTAAGGATGCTATTAGCGGGTGATTCAATTTTTGGCAATTTCGCAGAAATTGATGTAGGTTCTGTTTAACAGAATGATTTACAAATCTGATTTTACTAATACGGTGAAGTTGCTTTGTAGAAAAGAAACGCGATTTGTTTAAAATTATTTTTAAGCACTTGTTTTGTTGCGTTTGTAGCTTTTTCCTGTTTGTTTTGGCACAAGTATACCAGACAGGGGAGCCGTAAAGTAATATAGGCTGCATACTGAGGCTGTAGATGAGCAGTTTGTTCGCGGTTGACATGGTGGAGTTACGGTTAATGAGGGGATGGAGCACGCATATTACCTTGGAGATTTTTGAACATGCATCATCCATATGAGGTTTCAATGTTAATTTCTTGTCTAACCGGATGCCAAGATATTTGATAGAGTCCGACCATTTTATTAGATTATGTAGGATATTGATGGAGGGATTTGGAAGAAAACGACGAGTGCGCCTCTTAGTAAAGAATATAGCCTGGGTTTTTTGTTTATTGATTTTAATTTTCCACTTGTTGTAAAACTTTTCAAGTAATGTCAGGTGGTCATGGAGCCTGTTGATAATAACATCAGGATTGATCGCAGTTGTGTACACCGCAGTGTCATCAGCATAGGCTGCAATAGCGCAATCTGGAGTCGTTGGAACGTCCGAAGTGTATAAATTATTTAGAGTTGGGCTAAGAACGGCACCCTGAGGAACCCCGGCGGGAACAATACATGATGAGGAGTACATTTGCCCAACTTTCACCGAAAACTTTCTATTTGTCAAGAATGATTTAATTATTTTTACTAGGCAAGTAGGAAATAGTTGCTTAGAGAGTTTGAATGTTAATCCGTTGTATGACGATGACGATGATGAATATTAATCCGTTGTATATGGAAAGACTTTGTTGAGTGATATCACCTCCTGGAGTCTACATAGAATTACTTTTTCAAAAATTTTACTAAGAGATGGAAGTAAACTAATCAGCCTATAGTTGCTAGAGTCATGTGGATTCTTTCCAGGCTTAAGACAAGGAATGATAGCTGTTTTCTTCCAGGCAGACGGAGAGTAACTGATCTGCAAGCATGAATTGAAAATGGAGCATACGTAATCACTGGCTGCTGTAGGTAGGTTTTTGAGAAGTAAGTTGGGGATTTTATCGAGACCGGGAGCTTTTTTATTTTTGAGTTTTTTGAGAATGCGCTTAACCTCAGATCGTGAGCTTAAAATGGTGGATGCATCTGCGTCTCTGTTAATTAATTCATCATTAAAATTTTTGGGTTCAATTTCCAGGGAGGTTTCGCCTAGGGAGTCTCCAAAACGATGGGCTCGAAGGAAGTAACCCGCAAACAGGTCTGCTTTTTCTTGGTCAGTATACGCTGTACTGATAACAGGGTCGTTGAGAGGGGAAATAAAAGCCGGTTTCTTTTTAAGAGCTCGATGTAATTTCCACACGGTCGAAGAACCTTTTTCTTGAGTAAATATTACGTCATTCCACCTACGGTTTCGCACTTCTATGAACTTATTCCTGATTAGCTGCGTGAAACCATTCACTTGAGTTTTGATGTCAGACTTATTTATATTAGTGACAAAATGTGCAAACAACATACATAGAATCAATTGGAATTGTTTTTGCGAGATGATTAAATTTGAAAAAAATTTATTTATCTTGAAAATTTTATCTGACAAAGTGGTTTCGAAAGCATGCACTGATTCTCATCAGACACCAGCACACAGTGCATACTTGACTGGTGTGACCACTTGCAGTTGGAATTCATTAATTGTTATTTACGCTGGTTGTGACAAATTTTAACATCTCCGACTTATATCCATGGAAATAATTTAATCATAAAGATTATTGATTTGTGATCACGGTTCACTTCTTGTCTATAAATCAGCATAGACAGCGTATATCGTCTCTGAAGCTTATCAAAGAAGAGTATAATTGATACGGGAAACTTGATCGTTTTGCGGAATAAGCCCCCGAAAGCAGAATCAAATTGAAATTGTTTTTGCGGGATGATTGAAATTGAAAAAGTTTTATTTATCTTGAAAATTTTATTTGTCAAAGTGGTTTCAAAAGCATGCACTCATTCTCATCAGACATCAGCACACAGTGCATATTTGACTGGTGTGACCACTTGCAGTTGGAATTCATTAATTGTTATTTACGCTGGTTGTGACAAATTTTAACATCTCCAACTTATATCCCTGGAAATAATTTACTCATAAAGGTTATTGATTTGTAATCACGGTTCTCTTCTTGTCTATAAATCAGCATAGACAACGTATATCGTTTCTGAAGCTTATCAAAGCAGAGAATAATTGATACGGGAAACTCGATCGTTTTGCGGAATAAGCCTCCGAAAGCAGAATTAAATTGGAATTGTTTTTCCGGAATGTTTCAAAATACATAGAATATTTTACCAATCTAGGGCAGAATCTCTGCATTGCATCAATTTCTCCAACCAGCTCTGCTCCATACGACGTTTCACCAAGGAAAACTTCCGGTGATGTCTACAATTGTAGTGAACGAATATTGACTTAGCATTTAATTCTTTAGTGATTGAACATAGTAAAATTGTAAAAGCATTTGAAAATACTTTAATGGTAATAAAACTCATGGTTGGAATTTGAGTAACATTATTACTAATGTTCGAAGAACATTAGTATTATAATCGATTTGGCTACAAATTCATATTTCCATATATATATATATATATATATATATATATATATATATATATATATATATATATATATATATATATATATATATATATATATATATATATAAATATATATATATATATATATATATATATATATATATATATATATATATATATATACATATATATATATATATATATATATATATATATATATATATATATATATATATATATATATATACATATATATATATATATATATATATATATATATATATATATATATATATATATATATATATATATATATATGTATTGATATATATGTGGCTCAAAACCACGGAGGTGACAAACTCGCTATGGCAGCTCATAAAATATTGTGTCCGTATGCATAAACAGTAAATGAGCATTTCATAATATCGAGATTAGTTTGATGTATCTATACCTAAAGTTTGTGATTTGAAAAACAAGTAATTCTAATGAATTTTACAAAAAATATGGTCAAAAAGTCATTTCGGGAACACGTCCTAAACAACAACTTCTATTTTCAACTTACGTAAACATATAGTAAAATCAAACTTTAATTGTTTTCAATGAACATTATAATAGGTTTGTTTCCTAAATAGTAAGTATTCAAAACTAATATTGACAAAACAAATTAATTTGGAACACAGCATTTGTCCAAAGATTGTCCAAGAAAATTTACATCATATTCGTGAACGCAGCATTAAGCAGGCAAAACTTTTATTCTTGAACGCAACTTTTGGCGCTAGTGTGCTGTAGTAGTGAGCAATTGTGTTGTGTGACCGGTTTCATTTGCTTTGTTCGCAAATAAATAATAATTTCAGTGGTAAGTACTATTATATCAAATTTTTTGTTACCGTACCTTAATTATGCGTCATTACGGGAATGCGTGGAATTGTTAGATATATTAGAATTATAGCTATTTAATGAGTATTCCTTATAACTATCATTGTTAACTTCACAATAACTTCAAAATAATACATCGAAGATGGCGGGTATCGGAATAAATTACGCGAAATTACAGAAACGTCATTCCGAGAACGGTCATTACGGGAACGTTCCCGAACATGATGACACGTGCCCGAAATGACGCTGTTGTTCCCGATATGACGTTATTCTTGCTGAATTAATATTTAATAAATATTTTGTGGAAACTCAAAGATCTGTTTTTACTTTCAGCAAACATGGAACCAAATGGAGATGGGAAGAAGAAGAATGCTAAAAGAATAGTTAAAAAAAAAGTTCAGCTTATTTAAACCAAAGAGAAAAAGCCAATGCAAGAAAAAGGAAGTTTTTAGATAAAATGACAGAGGAACAAAGAGAAATAAAACGAGCTAAGGATAGGGAGTACTACCAGAAAAAAAGCAGAGAACAAGGTAAGAAAAATAATAGATATGACAGAACGGGAAAAACGTAAGCAAAGAAAACAATGGAAACAAGCATCAAAGAACTATAGAGACAAGAAAAAGGCATTAGCAAATGTAATCAGCAATACCCCTCTGCCTTCAGATACTGAATTAGACATACCATTATCATCACCTCGCAATTTAATGCGAAGACACCGCGGAAGAAAACATGTAAAAAAAGACCGGACAAAAGCTTACAGAATAATAAAAAAGCAACAAGATACGATAACAGAAATGAGACGTGAAATTGAGGCATTGAGGAAAAAATTAAGCAGAAAGAAAAATATAGAGGAGAAGAAAAAGAATGTGCAGATGTCTCCTAAAAGTAAAGTGAATGATTTAATCAAAGATATTCCAGTACCAATACCTCCTGAAGTACACAAGCGACTGTTATTTGGTGAGGTATTATCTACTCAATTGAAGATAAAGGCATCAAAATTACAGAAAAACTCAAAAGAGAGAGACTTTTTTCAAAGATGTGTCAGTGGCACCGGTTTCAGGAAGTACAAATTGTTGCACATGGCTAAGGCATTTATGCCCAAAGAGAAAACTAATAAAACCATTCTGATGTCAGACAAAAAAGTTCGCGAGGTAGTTTTGAAGCCAGATGTCCGCCGAAAGGTCAGGGATTTCTTCCAAAAGGACGATGTTAGTAGGATGTGTCCAGGAAAAAGGGACTTCGTAAACAAAAATGGTGTCAAAAAACAAAAACGTGTGCTTTTATCAACAATTAAAGCCTTACATCCTAGATTTGTTCAGGAAACTGGAATCAATTTACCTTACACAACATTCCTAAGAGCAAAACCATTTTGGATAGTAGCACCAAAACTAAGAGATCGTGAAACTTGTCTTTGTGTCAAACACGAAAACTTCGAACTAAAACTAAGGAAGCTAAATAGCTTACACCAAACAGAATGCCGTGACACCGATGCATTTATGAAAAATTATGTTTGTGACCCGACTTCCTATAAGTGCATGAATGGATTATGCGCCAATTGTAAAGAGCTGGCTTTAGAAGAAGGAGAAAACGAAGATTCAATAACATATTTTCAGTGGCAATCTATAAATAAAGAAAGTATGATTAAGGGAGAGAGAAAAAGACATTTAAAATTACAGTTAAAATTCCTATTACAACGACAGTGAGAGAATTGAGGAAAGCATTAGCAGAAGAAATTTCAAGAACCAAACATCATCTTTATGGTATTTACAACTATAATAAACAAAAAAAAGAGCTAAAAGAAACCATGACTGAGAATGAGATCATGATCCAAATAGACTTTTCGGAAAATTATACAACAAAATATTCAGAAGAAATACAATCCTCGCACTTTGTCAAAAATCAATTAACTATTCACACAGGAGTTTACTATTCACGAAATGATGACCACCAGTTACAAACAACGTCTTTTGCTACAGTGAGTGAAAATTGGAATCACCAGGCCCATGCGGTGTGAGCACACATGAAACCAATTTTAAGGAAAATATTGGAAAACAAGAAAATTGACACTTTGCATATTTACTCTGTTCAACAATGAATTGACGTTGTCACCTTGACAACGGAGACAGATGGGCAGATGGGCAGATGGCAGATGGGAGACAGGCAGCTGGTCGGGAAATTTAATGCTGTGTTTTAAAATGTAAAATTGGATATTGGAAATTCAAAAACCAGTAATTGTTCAAAGCTGGAATGTCCCGAAATTTTCACTATCCAGTTATTTAAAAAGTTAAAGTTAGAATAGAAATTTGAAGTAAAAGTTAAGTACATCGTCAACCTTGAAACCGTTCGCATTACAAATCGTTTTCGAAATTAGAAAGTAGTTAGAATTTGAAATCGTGTCATTTAAACCAAGTATTTAACCGAAAAATAGAAAGTTTTAGAATTTGAGATTAGAAAGTGTGTTGGAAATATTAACAATTGAATAAATTGGTGAACTGAACTTGCTTTGGTGTTTTTAATTTAACCGGGAATTCTCATAAGGTGAAATTTTAAGATTCGAAAGAAACATTTTTGTCCTTCGAACCGGATCGTGTCGCGAGTCAATTTCGGTGTAAAAGTGATTTGTGAGACAATTGGCAAGGTTTTTCCTTATTTGAGCACTGAGTAAGTCCTTTCCTTTTTCCTTTTTATGTAACTATGCATACAGGTTAATACAAATTAAATTATTTGAACGCATAACTGTAACACATCGTTGTGCATTACTTGAAATTGATATTATACTAATCATATAATTGAAATTTGAATAAATTGAAAGATCATTTGAATTACTCACACAAACAAGTGAAGTGAATAAATTTGTTACATAATTTAAACCAATATACTGGAATCTGGAAATATAGTGGCATTTAGATAAATCAATTAGATTCGGAATTCAACCAGTTAATATCAGATATACATTCGGTATTTGTGCATTTATATTGGGCGTGTAAATTTGCAATTTGCGGTGAATTCGAAAAGTGCAATAAAATTTTGAAAAGTATCGGCAGCTTTTGATTCGTACCCCGTGTTAACGGGAATTTGTAAGAACGTGCTGAATTCACGGTATTTCCCTTCCGCCATAACGGTTGAATCTCTGCCACGGTTAGTAACCTTTGTTCGTATACAACCGTACATTCTTTGTAATCCTTATTGTGCACATTTCAATCACACGTAAATGGCTGACGTGCAGAATCTTATTGTACGACAAAAGATCGCATGTGATCAACTTGCAAGATGGCAAGTAAATTATCGTAAAGATTCCAAAGCACGGAAAACAACGGGTTATTACCAATCTTTGCTTAGCAAAATACAAGCTCTTTACGAGCGCTTCTTGGAGACCCATCAGCAAATTTTGGAACAAGTGAATGAGAAGATTGTGGAATTGCCGTATTTTACTGAAGACTTCGATAAATTTGAAAATCTTCATCTAAATTTCCAATCGGAATTGGAAGAATTATTGCAAGGGGCGCAGGGGGTTGAAGGCAAGCAGACCACGAAGACGCAAGTGCAAACAAAAACTGATGAATTAGAGTTGAAACTTCCTCGGATAAACTTGCCTAAATTTACGGGAAATTATGAAGATTGGGTGCCATTTAAGGATCTTTTTGTGTCAATTATCCATGGTCGGGCTTAGTTATCACAAGTGGAAAAGCTGCATTATTTAAAATGCAGTCTAGGTGGTGAAGCGGAAAATTTACTCCGACATTTTGCCATAACTGGAGCAAATTATGAGTCCGCGTGGAACCTGTTAAATGAGCGATATGACAATCAAAAAGTGTTGTTAAATGCTCAATTTAAGAAATTGTTCAGCATTGGTAATGCATCCGAATCCGCTACTGCATTGAAAGGTCTTGTTGATCGTACTGTTGAATGTGTTCAGTCAATTGAAAATTTAAAGTTAGGGGATTTATGGCAATACATAGTGGTGTATCTGACAACCCAACGATTACCTCAAGAAACCCGTCAGCTGTGGGAGCAAAATCAAGCATTAAACACCAAATTGCCTTCATTTGATGAGTTGAAAACTTTTTTAAATCAAAGATTTCGTGCTTTAGAAGCTTCCGGGATCGATCGATCTAAACAATTTCGAACTCAATCCCATACTCGCAATGTTCATTCAGTACAAACACATTCGTCACCTTTATGTGTTCATTGTCGAGGTCCTCACCGTTTAGTTCATTGTGCACAATTTCAACAACTGCCCCATCCTAACAAATTCGATATCGTTAAACGAGATGGGCTATGTCTGAATTGCCTGGATAGGGGACACTTATTGATAAATTGTCCTAGCAGATTCAAATGTTTGAAGTGTCAAAGGTCACATAATACACTTCTGCATCGAGATGATCCATCGGCCAACAGTGCAACCAATCTATTGCCATCAACATCACAAACGGAACACTTGCATGTACATGGCATTAACACATTAAACCGACGAGAAGTTCTTCTAGCCACAGCTGTCGTTACTTTGCATTCTCCCATTGGTCTTGTCACATTAAGAGTGCTGCTGGATCAGTGATCACAGGTTTCTTTAATTACAGAATCTGCCGTGCAACAATTGGGTTTAACCAGAAAGTCAGCCAAGGTAAATGTGTCTGAAATCGGAACCTCTGATCCAACTAAAGTAAAGGGAATAGTACAAATCAGCATGCACACTCGAACAGGAGGCGTATTGGATTTCGACGCATACATACTAGATAAATTGACCAATTCAATTCCTAACAAAGCAGTGTTGACATCGGATTGGGACCAAATAAAACACTTGCAGCTCGCTGATCCGTTTTTCGACCGTCCTTGTCGCATTGACGTTTTATTAGGAGCCGACGTTGTAGCCAATGTGATGCTAGGGGAAATGATGAAACTAGTCGCGGGACCAATAGCACAGAACACAAAATTAGGCTGGGTGATATCTGGACAAATCGAAAATGCCGTCGTGTCGACAGTTCAAAGTTTCAAAGTAGAAACAAACGCTGATGTGGAAGTCAATGAGCAATTGAAAAAGTTCTGGGAGTTAGAGGAAGTGCAACCAAACCGAATTCCAACTAAAGAGGAAGAATTTTGCGAATCATTTTTTGTGGAAACAACATCTCGTGACAAATCGGGTCGTTACTCTGTGAAATTGCCATTCAAAAGCTTCAAATGCCGAAATTCCTTGGGATCTTCAAGAGCCACAGCTTTGTCTAGTTTTTCATCGCTAGAAAAGCGTTTTCAAAAGGATGAAAACTTGAAAAAAGAATACACTAATTGCATTCAGGAATATTTGGATCTAGGCCACATGAAGCTAGTCAGCGATATTAATGAGCATATATTCAAGGGAGATCAACGTCAATGTGTTGCGCATTACTTACCACACCATGCAATCCAAAAGGAAAGCAGCACAACAAGATGTCGAGTTGTTTTCGATGCCTCCAGAAAAACAAGCTCTGGTCTATCATTGAACGAAACTTTGTTTGCTGGTCCAGCTATTCAAAACGACCTCATGACCGTGTTGATGAAATGGAGATGGCACCGCTTTGCTTTTGTTGCTGATATAGCAAAAATGTATCGTCAGATAAACATGCACTCGAAAGATGCACAATTTCAAAGAATTTTGTGTAGGTCCAATCCATCCGAAGAAATAAGAGACTACGCATTGACCACGGTAACATTTGGTACAAGTTGTGCACCGTTTTTGACCATTAGAACTTTGAGAAAACTGGCAGAAGATGAACGTTTTAGATATTCCAATGCATACGACTCGGTGATGAATGAATTCTACGTAGACGATCTGTTATCAGGAGAAGAAGATTTCGAAAAAACAATCAGCAAGTGGAAAGAAATATTTGAACTTTTGCAATCTGGAGGCTTTCATCTTCGCAAATGGATTAGTAATGATATGAGAATTTTAGATGGTGTGCCTGTCGAAGATTTGGAAATGCAAATGTCTTTGGATTTGAATTTAGACCAAAGTTATAAATCGTTAGAAATTATGTGGCATCCACTAACTGACCAACTTAGTTATCGCGTTAAACTAAGTGAAGAAAGCAATGCATATTCAAAGCGGCAAGTATTGTCAGATATTGCCAGGCTCTACGATCCTTTAGGCTGGCTATCTCCCATTATGATAACCGCTAAAATTTTGTTGCAGTCACTTTGGTTACATGGTTTGACATGGGACGAGCCTTTAGAAGATGAATTACATAGAACCTGGATCGATTTTAGAACTATCATAAATTACTAACTCTTGGAAATCTAAGAATACCTAGGTGGGTAAACTACACAAACCAATCGAATTTGGAGTTATATGGATTTAGCGACGCCTCATCAAAAGCTTACGCAGCAGTAGTATATCTTGTTATTCGACGTGATGACGGAGCTCATGCACATCTTCTAATATCTAAATCTAAGGTGGCTCCCTTACGAACGGTTTCAATACCACGACTGGAATTATGTGGAGCAATACTGTTGGCAAAATTAATTGCCAAGGTAAAACTTGCATTGAATTTGATGAGTATCAGTACTTCGTTATGGACTGATTCCGAAATCGTGCTTGCATGGCTAAGAGATAATCCAACTCGATGGACAGTTTTCGTCGCCATTCGAACCACGTTGGGAATACTCCTTGGCGTCATGTTCCATCCAATCAAAATCCCGCTGATTTAGTATCCCGCGGAATCCATGCTTCTGAAATCTTCGACATTAATTTGTGGTGGCATGGACCCAGTTGGTTGACTCAGGATTCTAATAATTGGCGCCGCAGTACTTGTTCCTGGAATACTAAACTGGAATGCAAAAATACACTGTTAGTCCATGTTGTTAATGAATGTAACCTAGACCTCGACACTTTGTTAGATAAATTTTCAACTTTGTCTCGTTTGATACGAGTAACAGCCTATTGCTTCCGTTTCTTCGCACACATATCGAAACAATATAATTATAGCGGACATTTAACAACAATCGAATTACAGCAATCGTTTAACTTCTGGTTAAGATACACTCAATCCAAGGAATTTGGAAAAGAAATCTCGACGTTACGAAATGAAAAGGTCATTGGAAACAACAGCCTTCTCAGGAATTTGAACCCTTTTGTAGATGGTACTGGAATATTGAGAATTGGAGAACGGTTAAAAAACGCAACTTTGCCATACGACGCTAAGCATCAAATCATTCTACCTAAAAGAGGAAAATTAGTGGAGTTATTAATACATCAAACGCATCAAAACACTTTACATGGACAAACGCAGCTGATGTTGAATATGATTAGAAGACGGTATTGGATTTTAGACGCTCGTAATACTATTAAGCGGGAAATACGCAAATGTGTAAAATGTTTCCGGGCAAAGCCGCAAATATTAACCCAATTGATGGGAAGCTTACCAGCACCTAGAGTAAATATGTCCAGTCCATTCACGCATACGGGTGTCGACTACTGCGGTCCAATTGAGTATCGCGACAGACGAGGACGTGGATACAAACTACACAAGGGATACATCGCAATATTCATATGTCTAGCAGTCAAGGCTATTCACATCGAATTCGTCAGTGATTTGACTACAGCAGCGTTTCTCGCAGCACTGCGTTGATTTATGGGACGTCGAGGACTTTGTAACCACATATATAGCGACTGCGGTACTAATTTCATCGGAGCTTGCGCGGAATTGCGACGCATCGTGAAAGGAAACAATCATTATGCTGCAGAAGTACTCGCCAATGAAAATATCATTTGGCATTTCAACCCTCCTGCTTCTCCACATTTTGGTGGACTGTGGGAGGCCGGAGTGAAGTCGATTAAACAGCACTTACGTCGAATTGTTGGAGGAGCAGCATTAACTTTTGAGGAAATGTCAACCGTGTTAGTAAGAATTGAAGCTTGCCTCAACTCCCGGCCTTTATACCCTTTATCAGATGACCCCACAGACATCGAAGTGCTCACTCCAGCATATTTTCTAATCGGAAGAGCAATACTTACACCACCTGAACAAGATTTCACAGCCATAAAGGTGAATTATTTGGATAGATGGCAGTATGTTCAACGTTTGACACAGGACTTCTGGAACAGATGGAAAATTGAATATTTGAATCGTCTGCAATCACGTCCGAAATGGCTTAACAAAGAAATAAACCCGCGTGTTGGTGATATTTGTATATTAAAGGACGAAAGAGTGGTATCCTATAAATGGTCGTTAGCAAAAATAATTGAACTTCATCCTGGAAAAGATTCATTAGTGCGAGTGGTTTCCGTGTTCTCAAATGGCAAAATTTATAAACGACCTATATCGAAAATCGCGTTAATGCCGATCATAACAAGAACTTGAACTTTATTATTGAATTAATAACGTATCAAATATACTTATGAAATTTGGACTGTAATATCAAGTATTAACGATAAACTAATGAATTGATGAAGCGATTAACCCGTTCGAGATAAATGAAGAGACAACACTTGGAATAAAAAAAAAACCAATTGACATCGAATTAATAATAATAATTGAATCAAATGAATTAACCCTAATTTAAAGTATGCATAGTTATCTCAATCTCTGTTCAACGTCTTTATACCATACCAAACCCTGTTCCCTAAATTCCTTCCAATCTTTGTTCGAGGTGGCGAGTCAGGGCGCCACGTTAATATAACCCTTGGTTGCTGGATGTTATGTGTCTGTTCGGAGTAAATGCCACAGGCAACACTAACATCTTTAACGTATAGTTCTCGACTCCAGTAATCCATAATTTTTCTGGACTATAACGCTTAAACTTAACGGACCAATGTATCAACAAGGAGTTTATGATCGTTAATTCAATATCGATGTAAAACATTATTAAGCATATATTTATAGGTGGTTATCCTGATCCTGTCGGACCAGCGAGGGGAGGATGTTCAACAATGAATTGACGTTGTCACCTTGACAACGGAGACAGATGGGCAGATGGGCAGATGGCAGATGGGAGACAGACAGCTGATCGAGAAATTTAATGCTGTGTTTTAAAATGTAAAATTGGATATTGGAAATTCAAAAACCAGTAATTGTTCACTATCCAGTTATTTAAAAAGTTAAAGTTAGAATAGAAATTTGAAGTAAAAGTTAAGTACATCGTCAATCTTGAAACCGTTCGCATTACAAATCGTTTTCAAAATTAGAAAGTAGTTAGAATTTGAAATCGTGTCGTTTAAACGAAGTATTTAACCGAAAAATAGAAAGTTTTAGAATTTGAGATTAGAAAGTGTGTTGGAAATATTAACAATTGAATAAATTGGTGAACTGAACTTGCTTTGGTGTTTTTAATTTAACCGGGAATTCTCATAAGGTGAAATTTTAAGATTCGAAAGAAACAACTCTGACGGACCGACATCGCAATATAGTAATCGTACAAACATATATTTGTGGCTCAAAACTTTGACTGGCGAATTTAAACAAATCATAAAATCTACGTGAACATTTAGCGAACCCGGGCATGGAAAGGGGCCGATGGATGGTGTAGGGGGAGTCTTAAAAAGGGGAAAGACATCAAGACTGCATCAGAATTTGTTAATCTGCATCCATGTGGAAGAAATTTCCGACGATGAAGTTAAAGTCATGAAAAAAAATATTCAAAAATCAATTGATGCTGTTCCAGGTGTAATGAAAATTACTAACATTGTTTGAGAAAAAGCACCTGATGTTGTCATAGAATTGTATCAATATCAACATTTGCAAAAAGTGTTGAAACTACAAGTGCTCTCCGAAGATGAATGCAACGATGTTATCGAATCCACGGACGTTATTATGCCTTTAGAAATTGATTCATGTCATTCGGAAGAACCAACTGAAACAAACTTTGAAGACCTCACGAACATCTATAACAGATCAAGCATTTTCAAAAGCATTTATGACTCTTCTTCGTCTGATGACGAAAATTTACAAACAATCTCTCTTCGCCAGACAGTTGTAAAGACCAACATTAAGGATATAGCAGCTGGATCGTCTTATGACATGAATAGTAAAGAAAATATTCATGCCAATTTAATTGGTCCTGGAACATTTTTATTGGTTAAAGTGCCCACCCAAAAAAGAAATGTGTTCTATAGATACCTTGCCATCAGTCAGGCTTGTGTTGAAAACGACGGAGAACTCAATGTCACTTTCCTGAGATCAGTGTGCAAGACTTCGAAGATATTTCAGCTAGACCCAAAAGATGTATCTTATGTTACATTTGAACAAATTATAGAGATAATACCTACACCGTCGCTGGAAGTTGAAAACAATCGCGAGTATTATCATTTTAAGTCCACTGTTGATATATTTGAAAAATGTTAAATAATTAATATTCTCCAGGTTCTTTTTTTTGTGCAAAAGAATGCAAATTTAGTTCTTTTTTAATTTTATACGGTTGTATTTCTTATTTTATTGCATTAGTTCAACGTGTAGCCGTTAATTTCTTAAAAAAATATTTAGAGTAAGTAGAACTTTATTGATAAGACTTCACTTGAAGACTGATTTAATTTAAAAAGGCTACACCTATATCTGAACCTAAGTTCAAACTATTTAAAACTTGTTAAAAGTTGAGTTTGTATAGATTATCGTTGGTACAAGTAATCAAACTATTAAGAATGTTGTTTTGTTTTTATAATTGTCAATTCAAAGACTGAATAAAGAAATTATAAAAGTTACATCTTCGCATTTATCACTTAAAAATACCTTAACCTGTAACAAAATCCCGACTGCATCATTCAGTGAACACCTCGGTCATTCCGGGAACACTACATCATTTCCGGGAACACTGCTTTTATTTGTCTTAATAATACTAATTTTAAATATTATTAAAGATGTAAATAGCTAAATACAAACAGAATAAAGTTCTTGTTACAGTCGTTTCTAATTTTACTTCTTAAGTCATCCATATTCTGTTATATATTAAATTTTATGCTTGAAATTTGAAACTTAGCATAATTTTAGTTTTCTGTTTGAATTTTTTCTATAAATACGTGTATCTATTCACGAAATTTCCATTTGCACTTAGCTAATATAGTACAACGCTGTAATAAATTATAATTAATTAAAGTTAGTAAGAGGTATTATATTTTAAAACAAATATTTAATCACGTTCCCGAAATGACGATATTTGCTGCCGAGTTGCCTTAAAATCACTGTAATTCGAAAAAAATGTGAAATCTTTGCGCGCCCCTTTTAAATATGTTAAGTACAATAACGAATCAATCATTTAAACTCTGTAATTTTTATATTGCTTTTAAGATTTTATGCTCAAAGTGCAAACTTGGAATTTGCCATCTTCGCGGTTTTGAGCCATGGCTCAAAACCACGGAGGTGACAAACTCGCTGTGGCAGCTCATAAAATATTGTGTCCGTATGCATAAACAGTAAATGAGCATTTCATAATATCGAGATTAGTTTGATGTATCTATACCTAAAGTTTGTGATTTGAAAAACAAGTAATTCTAATGAATTTTACAAAAAATATGGTCAAAAAGTCATTTCGGGAACACGTCCTAAACAACAACTTCTATTTTCAACTTACGTAAACATATAGTAAAATCAAACTTTAATTGTTTTCAATGAACATTATAATAGGTTTGTTTCCTAAATAGTAAGTATTCAAAACTAATATTGACAAAACAAATTAATTTGGAACACAGCATTTGTCCAAAGATTGTCCAAGAAAATTTACATCATATTCGTGAACGCAGCATTAAGCAGGCAAAACTTTTATTCTTGAACGCAACTTTTGGCGCTAGTGTGCTGTAGTAGTGAGCAATTGTGTTGTGTGACCGGTTTCATTTGCTTTGTTCGCAAATAAATAATAATTTCAGTGGTAAGTACTATTATATCAAATTTTTTGTTACCGTACCTTAATTATGCGTCATTACGGGAATGCGTGGAATTGTTAGATATATTAGAATTATAGCTATTTAATGAGTATTCCTTATAACTATCATTGTTAACTTCACAATAACTTCAAAATAATACATCGAAGATGGCGGGTATCGGAATAAATTACGCGAAATTACAGAAACGTCATTCCGAGAACGGTCATTACGGGAACGTTCCCGAACATGATGACACGTGCCCGAAATGACGCTGTTGTTCCCGATATGGCGTTATTCTTGCTGAATTAATATTTAATAAATATTTTGTGGAAATTCAAAGATCTGTTTTTACTTTCAGCAAACATGGAACCAAATGGAGATGGGAAGAAGAAGAATGCTAAAAGAATAGTTAAAAAAAAAGTTCAGCTTATTTAAACCAAAGAGAAAAAGCCAATGCAAGAAAAAGGAAGTTTTTAGATAAAATGACAGAGGAACAAAGAGAAATAAAACGAGCTAAGGATAGGGAGTACTACCAGAAAAAAAAGCAGAGAACAAGGTAAGAAAAATAATAGATATTACAGAACGGGAAAAACGTAAGCAAAGAAAACAATGGAAACAAGCATCAAAGAACTATAGAGACAAGAAAAAGGCATTAGCAAATGTAATCAGCAATACCCCTCTGCCTTCAGATACTGAATTAGACATACCATTATCATCACCTCGCAATTTAATGCGAAGACACCGCGGAAGAAAACATGTAAAAAAAGACCGGACAAAAGCTTACAGAATAATAAAAAAGCAACAAGATACGATAACAGAAATGAGACGTGAAATTGAGGCATTGAGGAAAAAATTAAGCAGAAAGAAAAATATAGAGGAGAAGAAAAAGAATGTGCAGATGTCTCCTAAAAGTAAAGTGAATGATTTAATCAAAGATATTCCAGTACCAATACCTCCTGAAGTACACAAGCGACTGTTATTTGGTGAGGTATTATCTACTCAATTGAAGATAAAGGCATCAAAATTACAGAAAAACTCAAAAGAGAGAGACTTTTTTCAAAGATGTGTCAGTGGCACCGGTTTCAGGAAGTACAAATTGTTGCACATGGCTAAGGCATTTATGCCCAAAGAGAAAACTAATAAAACCATTCTGATGTCAGACAAAAAAGTTCGCGAGGTAGTTTTGAAGCCAGATGTCCGCCGAAAGGTCAGGGATTTCTTCCAAAAGGACGATGTTAGTAGGATGTGTCCAGGAAAAAGGGACTTCGTAAACAAAAATGGTGTCAAAAAACAAAAACGTGTGCTTTTATCAACAATTAAAGCCTTACATCCTAGATTTGTTCAGGAAACTGGAATCAATTTACCTTACACAACATTCCTAAGAGCAAAACCATTTTGGATAGTAGCACCAAAACTAAGAGATCGTGAAACTTGTCTTTGTGTCAAACACGAAAACTTCGAACTAAAACTAAGGAAGCTAAATAGCTTACACCAAACAGAATGCCGTGACACCGATGCATTTATGAAAAATTATGTTTGTGACCCGACTTCCTATAAGTGCATGAATGGATTATGCGCCAATTGTAAAGAGCTGGCTTTAGAAGAAGGAGAAAACGAAGATTCAATAACATATTTTCAGTGGCAATCTATAAATAAAGAAAGTATGATTAAGGGAGAGAGAAAAAGACATTTAAAATTACAGTTAAAATTCCTATTACAACGACAGTGAGAGAATTGAGGAAAGCATTAGCAGAAGAAATTTCAAGAATCAAACATCATCTTTATGGTATTTACAACTATAATTAACAAAAAAAAGAGCTAAAAGAAACCATGACTGAGAATGAGATCATGATCCAAATAGACTTTTCGGAAAATTATACAACAAAATATTCAGAAGAAATACAATCCTCGCACTTTGTCAAAAATCAATTAACTATTCACACTGGAGTTTACTATTCACGAAATGATGACCACCAGTTACAAACAACGTCTTTTGCTACAGTGAGTGAAAATTGGAATCACCAGGCCCATGCGGTGTGAGCACACATGAAACCAATTTTAAGGAAAATATTGGAAAACAAGAAAATTGACACTTTGCATATTTACTCTGTTCAACAATGAATTGACGTTGTCACCTTGACAACGGAGACAGATGGGCAGATGGGCAGATGGCAGATGGGAGACAGGCAGCTGGTCGGGAAATTTAATGCTGTGTTTTAAAATGTAAAATTGGATATTGGAAATTCAAAAACCAGTAATTGTTCAAAGCTGGAATGTCCCGAAATTTTCACTATCCAGTTATTTAAAAAGTTAAAGTTAGAATAGAAATTTGAAGTAAAAGTTAAGTACATCGTCAACCTTGAAACCGTTCGCATTACAAATCGTTTTCGAAATTAGAAAGTAGTTAGAATTTGAAATCGTGTCATTTAAACCAAGTATTTAACCGAAAAATAGAAAGTTTTAGAATTTGAGATTAGAAAGTGTGTTGGAAATTTTAACAATTGAATAAATTGGTGAACTGAACTTGCTTTGGTGTTTTTAATTTAACCGGGAATTCTCATAAGGTGAAATTTTAAGATTCGAAAGAAACATTTTGGTCCTTCGAAACGGATCGTGTCGCGAGTCAATTTCGGTGTAAAAGTGATTTGTGAGACAATTGGCAAGGTTTTTCCTTATTTGAGCACTGAGTAAGTCCTTTCCTTTTTCCTTTTTATGTAACTATGCATACAGGTTAATACAAATTAAATTATTTGAACGCATAACTGTAACACATCGTTGTGCATTACTTGAAATTGATATTATACTAATCATATAATTGAAATTTGAATAAATTGAAAGATCATTTGAATTACTCACACAAACAAGTGAAGTGAATAAATTTGTTACATAATTTAAACCAATATACTGGAATCTGGAAATATAGTGGCATTTAGATAAATCAATTAGATTCGGAATTCAACCAGTTAATATCAGATATACATTCGGTATTTGTGCATTTATATTGGGCGTGTAAATTTGCAATTTGCGGTGAATTCGAAAAGTGCAATAAAATTTTCAAAAGTATCGGCAGCTTTTGATTCGTACCCCGTGTTAACGGGAATTTGTAAGAACGTGCTGAATTCACGGTATTTCCCTTCCGCCATAACGGTTGAATCTCTGCCACGGTTAGTTACCTTTGTTCGTATACAACCGTACATTCTTTGTAATCCTTATTGTGCACATTTCAATCACACGTAAATGGCTGACGTGCAGAATCTTATTGTACGACAAAAGATCGCATGTGATCAACTTGCAAGATGGCAAGTAAATTATCGTAAAGATTCCAAAGCACGGAAAACAACGGGTTATTACCAATCTTTGCTTAGCAAAATACAAGCTCTTTACGAGCGCTTCTTGGAGACCCATCAGCAAATTTTGGAACAAGTGAATGAGAAGATTGTGGAATTGCCGTATTTTACTGAAGACTTCGATAAATTTGAAAATCTTCATCTAAATTTCCAATCGGAATTGGAAGAATTATTGCAAGGGGCGCAGGGGGTTGAAGGCAAGCAGACCACGAAGACGCAAGTGCAAACAAAAACTGATGAATTAGAGTTGAAACTTCCTCGGATAAACTTGCCTAAATTTACGGGAAATTATGAAGATTGGGTGCCATTTAAGGATCTTTTTGTGTCAATTATCCATGGTCGGGCTTCGTTATCACAAGTGGAAAAGCTGCATTATTTAAAATGCAGTCTAGGTGGTGAAGCGGAAAATTTACTCCGACATTTTGCCATAACTGGAGCAAATTATGAGTCCGCGTGGAACCTGTTAAATGAGCGATATGACAATCAAAAAGTGTTGTTAAATGCTCAATTTAAGAAATTGTTCAGCATTGGTAATGCATCAGAATCCGCTACTGCATTGAAAGGTCTTGTTGATCGTACTGTTGAATGTGTTCAGTCAATTGAAAATTTAAAGTTAGGGGATTTATGGCAATACATAGTGGTGTATCTGACAACCCAACGATTACCTCAAGAAACCCGTCAGCTGTGGGAGCAAAATCAAGCATTAAACACCAAATTGCCTTCATTTGATGAGTTGAAAACTTTTTTAAATCAAAGATTTCGTGCTTTAGAAGCTTCCGGGATCGATCGATCTAAACAATTTCGAACTCAATCCCATACTCGCAATGTTCATTCAGTACAAACACATTCGTCACCTTTATGTGTTCATTGTCGAGGTCCTCACCGTTTAGTTCATTGTGCACAATTTCAACAACTGCCCCATCCTAACAAATTCGATATCGTTAAACGAGATGGGCTATGTCTGAATTGCCTGGATAGGGGACACTTATTGATAAATTGTACTAGCAGATTCAAATGTTTGAAGTGTCAAAGGTCACATAATACACTTCTGCATCGAGATGATCCATCGGCCAACAGTGCAACCAATCTATTGCCATCAACATCACAAACGGAACACTTGCATGTACATGGCATTAACACATTAAACCGACGAGAAGTTCTTCTAGCCACAGCTGTCGTTACTTTGCATTCTCCCATTGGTCTTGTCACATTAAGAGTGCTGCTGGATCAGTGATCACAGGTTTCTTTAATTACAGAATCTGCCGTGCAACAATTGGGTTTAACCAGAAAGTCAGCCAAGGTAAATGTGTCTGAAATCGGAACCTCTGATCCAACTAAAGTAAAGGGAATAGTACAAATCAGCATGCACACTCGAACAGGAGGCGTATTGGATTTCGACGCATACATACTAGATAAATTGACCAATTCAATTCCTAACAAAGCAGTGTTGACATCGGATTGGGACCAAATAAAACACTTGCAGCTCGCTGATCCGTTTTTCGACCGTCCTTGTCGCATTGACGTTTTATTAGGAGCCGACGTTGTAGCCAATGTGATGCTAGGGGAAATGATGAAACTAGTCGCGGGACCAATAGCACAGAACACAAAATTAGGCTGGGTGATATCTGGACAAATCGAAAATGCCGTCGTGTCGACAGTTCAAAGTTTCAAAGTAGAAACAAACGCTGATGTGGAAGTCAATGAGCAATTGAAAAAGTTCTGGGAGTTAGAGGAAGTGCAACCAAACCGAATTCCAACTAAAGAGGAAGAATTTTGCGAATCATTTTTTGTGGAAACAACATCTCGTGACAAATCGGGTCGTTACTCTGTGAAATTGCCATTCAAAAGCTTCAAATGCCGAAATTCCTTGGGATCTTCAAGAGCCACAGCTTTGTCTAGTTTTTCATCGCTAGAAAAGCGTTTTCAAAAGGATGAAAACTTGAAAAAAGAATACACTAATTGCATTCAGGAATATTTGGATCTAGGCCACATGAAGCTAGTCAGCGATATTAATGAGCATATATTCAAGGGAGATCAACGTCAATGTGTTGCGCATTACTTACCACACCATGCAATCCAAAAGGAATGCAGCACAACAAGATGTCGAGCTGTTTTCGATGCCTCCAGAAAAACAAGCTCTGGTCTATCATTGAACGAAACTTTGTTTGCTGGTCCAGCTATTCAAAACGACCTCATGACCGTGTTGATGAAATGGAGATGGCACCGCTTTGCTTTTGTTGCTGATATAGCAAAAATGTATCGTCAGATAAACATGCACTCGAAAGATGCACAATTTCAAAGAATTTTGTGTAGGTCCAATCCATCCGAAGAAATAAGAGACTACGCATTGACCACGGTAACATTTGGTACAAGTTGTGCACCGTTTTTGGCCATTAGAACTTTGAGAAAACTGGCAGAAGATGAAAGTTTTAGATATTCCAATGCATACGACTCGGTGATGAATGAATTCTACGTAGACGATCTGTTATCAGGAGAAGAAGATTTCGAAAAAACAATCAGCAAGTGGAACGAAATATTTGAACTTTTGCAATCTGGAGGCTTTCATCTTCGCAAATGGATTAGTAATGATATGAAAATTTTAGATGGTGTGCCTGTCGAAGATTTGGAAATGCAAATGTCTTTGGATTTGAATTTAGACCAAAGTTATAAATCGTTAGGAATTATGTGGCATCCACTAACTGACCAACTTAGTTATCGCGTTAAACTAAGTGAAGAAAGCAATGCATATTCAAAGCGGCAAGTATTGTCAGATATTGCCAGGCTCTACGATCCTTTAGGCTGGCTATCTCCCATTATGATAACCGCTAAAATTTTGTTGCAGTCACTTTGGTTACATGGTTTGACATGGGACGAGCCTTTAGAAGATGAATTACATAGAACCTGGATCGATTTTAGAACTATCATAAATTACTAACTCTTGGAAATCTAAGAATACCTAGGTGGGTAAACTACACAAACCAATCGAATTTGGAGTTATATGGATTTAGCGACGCCTCATCAAAAGCTTACGCAGCAGTAGTATATCTTGTTATTCGACGTGATGACGGAGCTCATGCACATCTTCTAATATCTAAATCTAAGGTGGCTCCCTTACGAACGGTTTCAATACCACGACTGGAATTATGTGGAGCAATACTGTTGGCAAAATTAATTGCGAAGGTAAAACTTGCATTGAATTTGATGAGTATCAGTACTTCGTTATGGACTGATTCCGAAATCGTGCTTGCATGGCTAAGAGATAATCCAACTCGATGGACAGTTTTCGTCGCCATTCGAACCACGTTGGGAATACTCCTTGGCGTCATGTTCCATCCAATCAAAATCCCGCTGATTTAGCATCCCGCGGAATCCATGCTTCTGAAATCTTCGACATTAATTTGTGGTGGCATGGACCCAGTTGGTTGACTCAGGATTCTAATAATTGGCGCCGCAGTACTTGTTCCTGGAATACTAAACTGGAATGCAAAAATACACTGTTAGTCCATGTTGTTAATGAATGTAACCTAGACCTCGACACTTTGTTAGATAAATTTTCAACTTTGTCTCGTTTGATACGAGTAACAGCCTATTGCTTCCGTTTCTTCGCACACATATTGAAACAATATAATTATAGCGGACATTTAACAACAATCGAATTACAGCAATCGTTTAACTTCTGGTTAAGATACACTCAATCCAAGGAATTTGGAAAAGAAATCTCGACGTTACGAAATGAAAAGGTCATTGGAAACAACAGCCTTCTCAGGAATTTGAACCCTTTTGTAGATGGTACTGGAATATTGAGAATTGGAGAACGGTTAAAAAACGCAACTTTGCCATACGACGCTAAGCATCAAATCATTCTACCTAAAAGAGGAAAATTAGTGGAGTTATTAATACATCAAACGCATCAAAACACTTTACATGGACAAACGCAGCTGATGTTGAATATGATTAGAAGACGGTATTGGATTTTAGACGCTCGTAATACTATTAAGCGGGAAATACGCAAATGTGTAAAATGTTTCCGGGCAAAGCCGCAAATATTAACCCAATTGATGGGAAGCTTACCAGCACCTAGAGTAAATATGTCCAGTCCATTCACGCATACGGGTGTCGACTACTGCGGTCCAATTGAGTATCGCGACAGACGAGGACGTGGATACAAACTACACAAGGGATACATCGCAATATTCATATGTCTAGCAGTCAAGGCTATTCACATCGAATTCGTCAGTGATTTGACTACAGCAGCGTTTCTCGCAGCACTGCGTTGATTTATGGGACGTCGAGGACTTTGTAACCACATATATAGCGACTGCGGTACTAATTTCATCGGAGCTTGCGCGGAATTGCGACGCATCGTGAAAGGAAACAATCATTATGCTGCAGAAGTACTCGCCAATGAAAATATCATTTGGCATTTCAACCCTCCTGCTTCTCCACATTTTGGTGGACTGTGGGAGGCCGGAGTGAAGTCGATTAAACAGCACTTACGTCGAATTGTTGGAGGAGCAGCATTAACTTTTGAGGAAATGTCAACCGTGTTAGTAAGAATTGAAGCTTGCCTCAACTCCCGGCCTTTATACCCTTTATCAGATGACCCCACAGACATCGAAGTGCTCACTCCAGCATATTTTCTAATCGGAAGAGCAATACTTACACCACCTGAACAAGATTTCACAGCCATAAAGGTGAATTATTTGGATAGATGGCAGTATGTTCAACGTTTGACACAGGACTTCTGGAACAGATGGAAAATTGAATATTTGAATCGTCTGCAATCACGTCCGAAATGGCTTAACAAAGAAATAAACCCGCGTGTTGGTGATATTTGTATATTAAAGGACGAAAGAGTGGTATCCTATAAATGGTCGTTAGCAAAAATAATTGAACTTCATCCTGGAAAAGATTCATTAGTGCGAGTGGTTTCCGTGTTCTCAAATGGCAAAATTTATAAACGACCTATATCGAAAATCGCGTTACTGCCGATCATAACAAGAACTTGAACTTTATTATTGAATTAATAACGTATCAAATATACTTATGAAATTTGGACTGTAATATCAAGTATTAACGATAAACTAATGAATTGATGAAGCGATTAACCCGTTCGAGATAAATGAAGAGACAACACTTGGAATAAAAAAAAAACCAATTGACATCGAATTAATAATAATAATTGAATCAAATGAATTAACCCTAATTTAAAGTATGCATAGTTATCTCAATCTCTGTTCAACGTCTTTATACCATACCAAACCCTGTTCCCTAAATTCCTTCCAATCTTTGTTCGAGGTGGCGAGTCAGGGCGCCACGTTAATATAACCCTTGGTTGCTGGATGTTATGTGTCTGTTCGGAGTAAATGCCACAGGCAACACTAACATCTTTAACGTATAGTTCTCGACTCCAGTAATCCATAATTTTTCTGGACTATAACGCTTAAACTTAACGGACCAATGTATCAACAAGGAGTTTATGATCGTTAATTCAATATCGATGTAAAACATTATTAAGCATATATTTATAGGTGGTTATCCTGATCCTGTCGGACCAGCGAGGGGAGGATGTTCAACAATGAATTGACGTTGTCACCTTGACAACGGAGACAGATGGGCAGATGGGCAGATGGCAGATGGGAGACAGACAGCTGATCGAGAAATTTAATGCTGTGTTTTAAAATGTAAAATTGGATATTGGAAATTCAAAAACCAGTAATTGTTCACTATCCAGTTATTTAAAAAGTTAAAGTTAGAATAGAAATTTGAAGTAAAAGTTAAGTACATCGTCAATCTTGAAACCGTTCGCATTACAAATCGTTTTCAAAATTAGAAAGTAGTTAGAATTTGAAATCGTGTCGTTTAAACGAAGTATTTAACCGAAAAATAGAAAGTTTTAGAATTTGAGATTAGAAAGTGTGTTGGAAATATTAACAATTGAATAAATTGGTGAACTGAACTTGCTTTGGTGTTTTTAATTTAACCGGGAATTCTCATAAGGTGAAATTTTAAGATTCGAAAGAAACAACTCTGACGGACCGACATCGCAATATAGTAATCGTACAAACATATATTTGTGGCTCAAAACTTTGACTGGCGAATTTAAACAAATCATAAAATCTACGTGAACATTTAGCGAACCCGGGCATGGAAAGGGGCCGATGGATGGTGTAGGGGGAGTCTTAAAAAGGGGAAAGACATCAAGACTGCATCAGAATTTGTTAATCTGCATCCATGTGGAAGAAATTTCCGACGATGAAGTTAAAGTCATGAAAAAAAATATTCAAAAATCAATTGATGCTGTTCCAGGTGTAATGAAAATTACTAACATTGTTTGAGAAAAAGCACCTGATGTTGTCATAGAATTGTATCAATATCAACATTTGCAAAAAGTGTTGAAACTACAAGTGCTCTCCGAAGATGAATGCAACGATGTTATCGAATCCACGGACGTTATTATGCCTTTAGAAATTGATTCATGTCATTCGGAAGAACCAACTGAAACAAACTTTGAAGACCTCACGAACATCTATAACAGATCAAGCATTTTCAAAAGCATTTATGACTCTTCTTCGTCTGATGACGAAAATTTACAAACAATCTCTCTTCGCCAGACAGTTGTAAAGACCAACATTAAGGATATAGCAGCTGGATCGTCTTATGACATGAATAGTAAAGAAAATATTCATGCCAATTTAATTGGTCCTGGAACATTTTTATTGGTTAAAGTGCCCACCCAAAAAAGAAATGTGTTCTATAGATACCTTGCCATCAGTCAGGCTTGTGTTGAAAACGACGGAGAACTCAATGTCACTTTCCTGAGATCAGTGTGCAAGACTTCGAAGATATTTCAGCTAGACCCAAAAGATGTATCTTATGTTACATTTGAACAAATTATAGAGATAATACCTACACCGTCGCTGGAAGTTGAAAACAATCGCGAGTATTATCATTTTAAGTCCACTGTTGATATATTTGAAAAATGTTAAATAATTAATATTCTCCAGGTTCTTTTTTTTGTGCAAAAGAATGCAAATTTAGTTCTTTTTTAATTTTATACGGTTGTATTTCTTATTTTATTGCATTAGTTCAACGTGTAGCCGTTAATTTCTTAAAAAAATATTTAGAGTAAGTAGAACTTTATTGATAAGACTTCACTTGAAGACTGATTTAATTTAAAAAGGCTACACCTATATCTGAACCTAAGTTCAAACTATTTAAAACTTGTTAAAAGTTGAGTTTGTATAGATTATCGTTGGTACAAGTAATCAAACTATTAAGAATGTTGTTTTGTTTTTATAATTGTCAATTCAAAGACTGAATAAAGAAATTATAAAAGTTACATCTTCGCATTTATCACTTAAAAATACCTTAACCTGTAACAAAATCCCGACTGCATCATTCAGTGAACACCTCGGTCATTCCGGGAACACTACATCATTTCCGGGAACACTGCTTTTATTTGTCTTAATAATACTAATTTTAAATATTATTAAAGATGTAAATAGCTAAATACAAACAGAATAAAGTTCTTGTTACAGTCGTTTCTAATTTTACTTCTTAAGTCATCCATATTCTGTTATATATTAAATTTTATGCTTGAAATTTGAAACTTAGCATAATTTTAGTTTTCTGTTTGAATTTTTTCTATAAATACGTGTATCTATTCACGAAATTTCCATTTGCACTTAGCTAATATAGTACAACGCTGTAATAAATTATAATTAATTAAAGTTAGTAAGAGGTATTATATTTTAAAACAAATATTTAATCACGTTCCCGAAATGACGATATTTGCTGCCGAGTTGCCTTAAAATCACTGTAATTCGAAAAAAATGTGAAATCTTTGCGCGCCCCTTTTAAATATGTTAAGTACAATAACGAATCAATCATTTAAACTCTGTAATTTTTATATTGCTTTTAAGATTTTATGCTCAAAGTGCAAACTTGAAATTTGCCATCTTCGCGGTTTTGAGCCATGGCTCAAAACCACGGAGGTGACAAACTCGCTATGGCAGCTCATAAAATATTGTGTCCGTATGCATAAACAGTAAATGAGCATTTCATAATATCGAGATTAGTTTGATGTATCTATACCTAAAGTTTGTGATTTGAAAAACAAGTAATTCTAATGAATTTTACAAAAAATATGGTCAAAAAGTCATTTCGGGAACACGTCCTAAACAACAACTTCTATTTTCAACTTACGTAAACATATAGTAAAATCAAACTTTAATTGTTTTCAATGAACATTATAATAGGTTTGTTTCCTAAATAGTAAGTATTCAAAACTAATATTGACAAAACAAATTAATTTGGAACACAGCATTTGTCCAAAGATTGTCCAAGAAAATTTACATCATATTCGTGAACGCAGCATTAAGCAGGCAAAACTTTTATTCTTGAACGCAACTTTTGGCGCTAGTGTGCTGTAGTAGTGAGCAATTGTGTTGTGTGACCGGTTTCATTTGCTTTGTTCGCAAATAAATAATAATTTCAGTGGTAAGTACTATTATATCAAATTTTTTGTTACCGTACCTTAATTATGCGTCATTACGGGAATGCGTGGAATTGTTAGATATATTAGAATTATAGCTATTTAATGAGTATTCCTTATAACTATCATTGTTAACTTCACAATAACTTCAAAATAATACATCGAAGATGGCGGGTATCGGAATAAATTACGCGAAATTACAGAAACGTCATTCCGAGAACGGTCATTACGGGAACGTTCCCGAACATGATGACACGTGCCCGAAATGACGCTGTTGTTCCCGATATGGCGTTATTCTTGCTGAATTAATATTTAATAAATATTTTGTGGAAATTCAAAGATCTGTTTTTACTTTCAGCAAACATGGAACCAAATGGAGATGGGAAGAAGAAGAATGCTAAAAGAATAGTTAAAAAAAAAGTTCAGCTTATTTAAACCAAAGAGAAAAAGCCAATGCAAGAAAAAGGAAGTTTTTAGATAAAATGACAGAGGAACAAAGAGAAATAAAACGAGCTAAGGATAGGGAGTACTACCAGAAAAAAAAGCAGAGAACAAGGTAAGAAAAATAATAGATATTACAGAACGGGAAAAACGTAAGCAAAGAAAACAATGGAAACAAGCATCAAAGAACTATAGAGACAAGAAAAAGGCATTAGCAAATGTAATCAGCAATACCCCTCTGCCTTCAGATACTGAATTAGACATACCATTATCATCACCTCGCAATTTAATGCGAAGACACCGCGGAAGAAAACATGTAAAAAAAGACCGGACAAAAGCTTACAGAATAATAAAAAAGCAACAAGATACGATAACAGAAATGAGACGTGAAATTGAGGCATTGAGGAAAAAATTAAGCAGAAAGAAAAATATAGAGGAGAAGAAAAAGAATGTGCAGATGTCTCCTAAAAGTAAAGTGAATGATTTAATCAAAGATATTCCAGTACCAATACCTCCTGAAGTACACAAGCGACTGTTATTTGGTGAGGTATTATCTACTCAATTGAAGATAAAGGCATCAGAATTACAGAAAAACTCAAAAGAGAGAGACTTTTTTCAAAGATGTGTCAGTGGCACCGGTTTCAGGAAGTACAAATTGTTGCACATGGCTAAGGCATTTATGCCCAAAGAGAAAACTAATAAAACCATTCTGATGTCAGACAAAAAAGTTCGCGAGGTAGTTTTGAAGCCAGATGTCCGCCGAAAGGTCAGGGATTTCTTCCAAAAGGACGATGTTAGTAGGATGTGTCCAGGAAAAAGGGACTTCGTAAACAAAAATGGTGTCAAAAAACAAAAACGTGTGCTTTTATCAACAATTAAAGCCTTACATCCTAGATTTGTTCAGGAAACTGGAATCAATTTACCTTACACAACATTCCTAAGAGCAAAACCATTTTGGATAGTAGCACCAAAACTAAGAGATCGTGAAACTTGTCTTTGTGTCAAACACGAAAACTTCGAACTAAAACTAAGGAAGCTAAATAGCTTACACCAAACAGAATGCCGTGACACCGATGCATTTATGAAAAATTATGTTTGTGACCCGACTTCCTATAAGTGCATGAATGGATTATGCGCCAATTGTAAAGAGCTGGCTTTAGAAGAAGGAGAAAACGAAGATTCAATAACATATTTTCAGTGGCAATCTATAAATAAAGAAAGTATGATTAAGGGAGAGAGAAAAAGACATTTAAAATTACAGTTAAAATTCCTATTACAACGACAGTGAGAGAATTGAGGAAAGCATTAGCAGAAGAAATTTCAAGAATCAAACATCATCTTTATGGTATTTACAACTATAATTAACAAAAAAAAGAGCTAAAAGAAACCATGACTGAGAATGAGATCATGATCCAAATAGACTTTTCGGAAAATTATACAACAAAATATTCAGAAGAAATACAATCCTCGCACTTTGTCAAAAATCAATTAACTATTCACACTGGAGTTTACTATTCACGAAATGATGACCACCAGTTACAAACAACGTCTTTTGCTACAGTGAGTGAAAATTGGAATCACCAGGCCCATGCGGTGTGAGCACACATGAAACCAATTTTAAGGAAAATATTGGAAAACAAGAAAATTGACACTTTGCATATTTACTCTGTTCAACAATGAATTGACGTTGTCACCTTGACAACGGAGACAGATGGGCAGATGGGCAGATGGCAGATGGGAGACAGGCAGCTGGTCGGGAAATTTAATGCTGTGTTTTAAAATGTAAAATTGGATATTGGAAATTCAAAAACCAGTAATTGTTCAAAGCTGGAATGTCCCGAAATTTTCACTATCCAGTTATTTAAAAAGTTAAAGTTAGAATAGAAATTTGAAGTAAAAGTTAAGTACATCGTCAACCTTGAAACCGTTCGCATTACAAATCGTTTTCGAAATTAGAAAGTAGTTAGAATTTGAAATCGTGTCATTTAAACCAAGTATTTAACCGAAAAATAGAAAGTTTTAGAATTTGAGATTAGAAAGTGTGTTGGAAATTTTAACAATTGAATAAATTGGTGAACTGAACTTGCTTTGGTGTTTTTAATTTAACCGGGAATTCTCATAAGGTGAAATTTTAAGATTCGAAAGAAACATTTTGGTCCTTCGAAACGGATCGTGTCGCGAGTCAATTTCGGTGTAAAAGTGATTTGTGAGACAATTGGCAAGGTTTTTCCTTATTTGAGCACTGAGTAAGTCCTTTCCTTTTTCCTTTTTATGTAACTATGCATACAGGTTAATACAAATTAAATTATTTGAACGCATAACTGTAACACATCGTTGTGCATTACTTGAAATTGATATTATACTAATCATATAATTGAAATTTGAATAAATTGAAAGATCATTTGAATTACTCACACAAACAAGTGAAGTGAATAAATTTGTTACATAATTTAAACCAATATACTGGAATCTGGAAATATAGTGGCATTTAGATAAATCAATTAGATTCGGAATTCAACCAGTTAATATCAGATATACATTCGGTATTTGTGCATTTATATTGGGCGTGTAAATTTGCAATTTGCGGTGAATTCGAAAAGTGCAATAAAATTTTCAAAAGTATCGGCAGCTTTTGATTCGTACCCCGTGTTAACGGGAATTTGTAAGAACGTGCTGAATTCACGGTATTTCCCTTCCGCCATAACGGTTGAATCTCTGCCACGGTTAGTTACCTTTGTTCGTATACAACCGTACATTCTTTGTAATCCTTATTGTGCACATTTCAATCACACGTAAATGGCTGACGTGCAGAATCTTATTGTACGACAAAAGATCGCATGTGATCAACTTGCAAGATGGCAAGTAAATTATCGTAAAGATTCCAAAGCACGGAAAACAACGGGTTATTACCAATCTTTGCTTAGCAAAATACAAGCTCTTTACGAGCGCTTCTTGGAGACCCATCAGCAGATTTTGGAACAAGTGAATGAGAAGATTGTGGAATTGCCGTATTTTACTGAAGACTTCGATAAATTTGAAAATCTTCATCTAAATTTCCAATCGGAATTGGAAGAATTATTGCAAGGGGCGCAGGGGGTTGAAGGCAAGCAGACCACGAAGACGCAAGTGCAAACAAAAACTGATGAATTAGAGTTGAAACTTCCTCGGATAAACTTGCCTAAATTTACGGGAAATTATGAAGATTGGGTGCCATTTAAGGATCTTTTTGTGTCAATTATCCATGGTCGGGCTTCGTTATCACAAGTGGAAAAGCTGCATTATTTAAAATGCAGTCTAGGTGGTGAAGCGGAAAATTTACTCCGACATTTTGCCATAACTGGAGCAAATTATGAGTCCGCGTGGAACCTGTTAAATGAGCGATATGACAATCAAAAAGTGTTGTTAAATGCTCAATTTAAGAAATTGTTCAGCATTGGTAATGCATCCGAATCCGCTACTGCATTGAAAGGTCTTGTTGATCGTACTGTTGAATGTGTTCAGTCAATTGAAAATTTAAAGTTAGGGGATTTATGGCAATACATAGTGGTGTATCTGACAACCCAACGATTACCTCAAGAAACCCGTCAGCTGTGGGAGCAAAATCAAGCATTAAACACCAAATTGCCTTCATTTGATGAGTTGAAAACTTTTTTAAATCAAAGATTTCGTGCTTTAGAAGCTTCCGGGATCGATCGATCTAAACAATTTCGAACTCAATCCCATACTCGCAATGTTCATTCAGTACAAACACATTCGTCACCTTTATGTGTTCATTGTCGAGGTCCTCACCGTTTAGTTCATTGTGCACAATTTCAACAACTGCCCCATCCTAACAAATTCGATATCGTTAAACGAGATGGGCTATGTCTGAATTGCCTGGATAGGGGACACTTATTGATAAATTGTCCTAGCAGATTCAAATGTTTGAAGTGTCAAAGGTCACATAATACACTTCTGCATCGAGATGATCCATCGGCCAACAGTGCAACCAATCTATTGCCATCAACATCACAAACGGAACACTTGCTTGTACATGGCATTAACACATTAAACCGACGAGAAGTTCTTCTAGCCACAGCTGTCGTTACTTTGCATTCTCCCATTGGTCTTGTCACATTAAGAGTGCTGCTGGATCAGTGATCACAGGTTTCTTTAATTACAGAATCTGCCGTGCAACAATTGGGTTTAACCAGAAAGTCAGCCAAGGTAAATGTGTCTGAAATCGGAACCTCTGATCCAACTAAAGTAAAGGGAATAGTACAAATCAGCATGCACACTCGAACAGGAGGCGTATTGGATTTCGACGCATACATACTAGATAAATTGACCAATTCAATTCCTAACAAAGCAGTGTTGACATCGGATTGGGACCAAATAAAACACTTGCAGCTCGCTGATCCGTTTTTCGACCGTCCTTGTCGCATTGACGTTTTATTAGGAGCCGACGTTGTAGCCAATGTGATGCTAGGGGAAATGATGAAACTAGTCGCGGGACCAATAGCACAGAACACAAAATTAGGCTGGGTGATATCTGGACAAATCGAAAATGCCGTCGTGTCGACAGTTCAAAGTTTCAAAGTAGAAACAAACGCTGATGTGGAAGTCAATGAGCAATTGAAAAAGTTCTGGGAGTTAGAGGAAGTGCAACCAAACCGAATTCCAACTAAAGAGGAAGAATTTTGCGAATCATTTTTTGTGGAAACAACATCTCGTGACAAATCGGGTCGTTACTCTGTGAAATTGCCATTCAAAAGCTTCAAATGCCGAAATTCCTTGGGATCTTCAAGAGCCACAGCTTTGTCTAGTTTTTCATCGCTAGAAAAGCGTTTTCAAAAGGATGAAAACTTGAAAAAAGAATACACTAATTGCATTCAGGAATATTTGGATCTAGGCCACATGAAGCTAGTCAGCGATATTAATGAGCATATATTCAAGGGAGATCAACGTCAATGTGTTGCGCATTACTTACCACACCATGCAATCCAAAAGGAATGCAGCACAACAAGATGTCGAGCTGTTTTCGATGCCTCCAGAAAAACAAGCTCTGGTCTATCATTGAACGAAACTTTGTTTGCTGGTCCAGCTATTCAAAACGACCTCATGACCGTGTTGATGAAATGGAGATGGCACCGCTTTGCTTTTGTTGCTGATATAGCAAAAATGTATCGTCAGATAAACATGCACTCGAAAGATGCACAATTTCAAAGAATTTTGTGTAGGTCCAATCCATCCGAAGAAATAAGAGACTACGCATTGACCACGGTAACATTTGGTACAAGTTGTGCACCGTTTTTGGCCATTAGAACTTTGAGAAAACTGGCAGAAGATGAACGTTTTAGATATTCCAATGCATACGACTCGGTGATGAATGAATTCTACGTAGACGATCTGTTATCAGGAGAAGAAGATTTCGAAAAAACAATCAGCAAGTGGAAAGAAATATTTGAACTTTTGCAATCTGGAGGCTTTCATCTTCGCAAATGGATTAGTAATGATATGAAAATTTTAGATGGTGTGCCTGTCGAAGATTTGGAAATGCAAATGTCTTTGGATTTGAATTTAGACCAAAGTTATAAATCGTTAGGAATTATGTGGCATCCACTAACTGACCAACTTAGTTATCGCGTTAAACTAAGTGAAGAAAGCAATGCATATTCAAAGCGGCAAGTATTGTCAGATATTGCCAGGCTCTACGATCCTTTAGGCTGGCTATCTCCCATTATGATAACCGCTAAAATTTTGTTGCAGTCACTTTGGTTACATGGTTTGACATGGGACGAGCCTTTAGAAGATGAATTACATAGAACCTGGATCGATTTTAGAACTATCATAAATTACTAACTCTTGGAAATCTAAGAATACCTAGGTGGGTAAACTACACAAACCAATCGAATTTGGAGTTATATGGATTTAGCGACGCCTCATCAAAAGCTTACGCAGTAGTAGTATATCTTGTTATTCGACGTGATGACGGAGCTCATGCACATCTTCTAATATCTAAATCTAAGGTGGCTCCCTTACGAACGGTTTCAATACCACGACTGGAATTATGTGGAGCAATACTGTTGGCAAAATTAATTGCGAAGGTAAAACTTGCATTGAATTTGATGAGTATCAGTACTTCGTTATGGACTGATTCCGAAATCGTGCTTGCATGGCTAAGAGATAATCCAACTCGATGGACAGTTTTCGTCGCCATTCGAACCACGTTGGGAATACTCCTTGGCGTCATGTTCCATCCAATCAAAATCCCGCTGATTTAGCATCCCGCGGAATCCATGCTTCTGAAATCTTCGACATTAATTTGTGGTGGCATGGACCCAGTTGGTTGACTCAGGATTCTAATAATTGGCGCCGCAGTACTTGTTCCTGGAATACTAAACTGGAATGCAAAAATACACTGTTAGTCCATGTTGTTAATGAATGTAACCTAGACCTCGACACTTTGTTAGATAAATTTTCAACTTTGTCTCGTTTGATACGAGTAACAGCCTATTGCTTCCGTTTCTTCGCACACATATTGAAACAATATAATTATAGCGGACATTTAACAACAATCGAATTACAGCAATCGTTTAACTTCTGGTTAAGATACACTCAATCCAAGGAATTTGGAAAAGAAATCTCGACGTTACGAAATGAAAAGGTCATTGGAAACAACAGCCTTCTCAGGAATTTGAACCCTTTTGTAGATGGTACTGGAATATTGAGAATTGGAGAACGGTTAAAAAACGCAACTTTGCCATACGACGCTAAGCATCAAATCATTCTACCTAAAAGAGGAAAATTAGTGGAGTTATTAATACATCAAACGCATCAAAACACTTTACATGGACAAACGCAGCTGATGTTGAATATGATTAGAAGACGGTATTGGATTTTAGACGCTCGTAATACTATTAAGCGGGAAATACGCAAATGTGTAAAATGTTTCCGGGCAAAGCCGCAAATATTAACCCAATTGATGGGAAGCTTACCAGCACCTAGAGTAAATATGTCCAGTCCATTCACGCATACGGGTGTCGACTACTGCGGTCCAATTGAGTATCGCGACAGACGAGGACGTGGATACAAACTACACAAGGGATACATCGCAATATTCATATGTCTAGCAGTCAAGGCTATTCACATCGAATTCGTCAGTGATTTGACTACAGCAGCGTTTCTCGCAGCACTGCGTTGATTTATGGGACGTCGAGGACTTTGTAACCACATATATAGCGACTGCGGTACTAATTTCATCGGAGCTTGCGCGGAATTGCGACGCATCGTGAAAGGAAACAATCATTATGCTGCAGAAGTACTCGCCAATGAAAATATCATTTGGCATTTCAACCCTCCTGCTTCTCCACATTTTGGTGGACTGTGGGAGGCCGGAGTGAAGTCGATTAAACAGCACTTACGTCGAATTGTTGGAGGAGCAGCATTAACTTTTGAGGAAATGTCAACCGTGTTAGTAAGAATTGAAGCTTGCCTCAACTCCCGGCCTTTATACCCTTTATCAGATGACCCCACAGACATCGAAGTGCTCACTGCAGCATATTTTCTAATCGGAAGAGCAATACTTACACCACCTGAACAAGATTTCACAGCCATAAAGGTGAATTATTTGGATAGATGGCAGTATGTTCAACGTTTGACACAGGACTTCTGGAACAGATGGAAAATTGAATATTTGAATCGTCTGCAATCACGTCCGAAATGGCTTAACAAAGAAATAAACCCGCGTGTTGGTGATATTTGTATATTAAAGGACGAAAGAGTGGTATCCTATAAATGGTCGTTAGCAAAAATAATTGAACTTCATCCTGGAAAAGATTCATTAGTGCGAGTGGTTTCCGTGTTCTCAAATGGCAAAATTTATAAACGACCTATATCGAAAATCGCGTTACTGCCGATCATAACAAGAACTTGAACTTTATTATTGAATTAATAACGTATCAAATATACTTATGAAATTTGGACTGTAATATCAAGTATTAACGATAAACTAATGAATTGATGAAGCGATTAACCCGTTCGAGATAAATAAAGAGACAACACTTGGAATAAAAAAAAAAAACCAATTGACATCGAATTAATAATAATAATTGAATCAAATGAATTAACCCTAATTTAAAGTATGCATAGTTATCTCAATCTCTGTTCAACGTCTTTATACCATACCAAACCCTGTTCCCTAAATTCCTTCCAATCTTTGTTCGAGGTGGCGAGTCAGGGCGCCACGTTAATATAACCCTTGGTTGCTGGATGTTATGTGTCTGTTCGGAGTAAATGCCACAGGCAACACTAACATCTTTAACGTATAGTTCTCGACTCCAGTAATCCATAATTTTTCTGGACTATAACGCTTAAACTTAACGGACCAATGTATCAACAAGGAGTTTATGATCGGTAATTCAATATCGATGTAAAACATTACTAAGCATATATTTATAGGTGGTTATCCTGATCCTGTCGGACCAGCGAGGGGAGGATGTTCAACAATGAATTGACGTTGTCACCTTGACAACGGAGACAGATGGGCAGATGGGCAGATGGCAGATGGGAGACAGACAGCTGATCGGGAAATTTAATGCTGTGTTTTAAAATGTAAAATTGGATATTGGAAATTCAAAAACCAGTAATTGTTCAAAGCTGGAATGTCCCGAAATTTTCACTATCCAGTTATTTAAAAAGTTAAAGTTAGAATAGAAATTTGAAGTAAAAGTTAAGAACATCGTCAATCTTGAAACCGTTCGCATCACAAATCGTTTTCAAAATTAGAAAGTAGTTAGAATTTGAAATCGTGTCGTTTAAACGAAGTATTTAACCGAAAAATAGAAAGTTTTAGAATTTGAGATTAGAAAGTGTGTTGGAAATATTAACAATTGAATAAATTGGTGAACTGAACTTGCTTTGGTGTTTTTAATTTAACCGGGAATTCTCATAAGGTGAAATTTTAAGATTCGAAAGAAACAACTCTGACGGACCGACATCGCAATATAGTAATCGTACAAACATATATTTGTGGCTCAAAACTTTGACTGGCGAATTTAAACAAATCATAAAATCTACGTGAACATTTAGCGAACCCGGGCATGGAAAGGGGCCGATGGATGGTGTAGGGGGAGTCTTAAAAAGGGGAAAGACATCAAGACTGCATCAGAATTTGTTAATCTGCATCCATGTGGAAGAAATTTCCGACGATGAAGTTAAAGTCATGAAAAAAAATATTCAAAAATCAATTGATGCTGTTCCAGGTGTAATGAAAATTACTAACATTGTTTGAGAAAAAGCACCTGATGTTGTCATAGAATTGTATCAATATCAACATTTGCAAAAAGTGTTGAAACTACAAGTGCTCTCCGAAGATGAATGCAACGATGTTATCGAATCCACGGACGTTATTATGACTTTAGAAATTGATTCATGTCAATCGGAAGAACCAACTGAAACAAACTTTGAAGACCTCACGAACATCTATAACAGATCAAGCATTTTCAAAAGCATTTATGACTCTTCTTCGTCTGATGACGAAAATTTACAAACAATCCCTCTTCGCCAGACAGTTGTAAAGACCAACATTAAGGATATAGCAGCTGGATCGTCTTATGACATGAATAGTAAAGAAAATATTCATGCCAATTTAATTGGTCCTGGAACATTTTTATTGTATATACACCCAAAAAAGAAATGTGTTCTATAGATACCTTGCCATCAGTCAGGCTTGTGTTGAAGACGACGGAGAACTCAATGTCACTTTCCTGAGATCAGTGTGCAAGACTTCGAAGATATTTCAGCTAGACCCAAAAGATGTATCTTATGTTACATTTGAACAAATTATAGAGATAATACCTACACCGTCGCTGGAAGTTGAAAACAATCGCGAGTATTATCATTTTAAGTCCACTGTTGATATATTTGAAAAATGTTAAATAATTAATATTCTCCAGGTTCTTTTTTTTGTGCAAAAGAATGCAAATTTAGTTCTTTTTTAATTTTATACGGTTGTATTTCTTATTTTATTGCATTAGTTCAACGTGTAGCCGTTAATTTCTTAAAAAAATATTTAGAGTAAGTAGAACTTTATTGATAAGACTTCACTTGAAGACTGATTTAATTTAAAAAGGCTACACCTATATCTGAACCTAAGTTCAAACTATTTAAAACTTGTTAAAAGTTGAGTTTGTATAGATTATCGTTGGTACAAGTAATCAAACTATTAAGAATGTTGTTTTGTTTTTATAATTGTCAATTCAAAGACTGAATAAAGAAATTATAAAAGTTACATCTTCGCATTTATCACTTAAAAATACCTTAACCTGTAACAAAATCCCGACTGCATCATTCAGTGAACACCTCGGTCATTCCGGGAACACTACATCATTTCCGGGAACACTGCTTTTATTTGTCTTAATAATACTAATTTTAAATATTATTAAAGATGTAAATAGCTAAATACAAACAGAATAAAGTTCTTGTTACAGTCGTTTCTAATTTTACTTCTTAAGTCATCCATATTCTGTTATATATTAAATTTTATGCTTGAAATTTGAAACTTAGCATAATTTTAGTTTTCTGTTTGAATTTTTTCTATAAATACGTGTATCTATTCACGAAATTTCCATTTGCACTTAGCTAATATAGTACAACGCTGTAATAAATTATAATTAATTAAAGTTAGTAAGAGGTATTATATTTTAAAACAAATATTTAATCACGTTCCCGAAATGACGATATTTGCTGCCGAGTTGCCTTAAAATCACTGTAATTCGAAAAAAATGTGAAATCTTTGCGCGCCCCTTTTAAATATGTTAAGTACAATAACGAATCAATCATTTAAACTCTGTAATTTTTATATTGCTTTTAAGATTTTATGCTCAAAGTGCAAACTTGGAATTTGCCACCTTCGCGGTTTTGAGCCATGTATATATATATATATATATATATATATATATATATATATATATATATATATATATATATATATATTTATATATATATATATATATATATATATATATATATATATATATATATCTATATATATATATATATATTTATATTTATATATATATATATATATATATATATATATATATGTATATATATATATATATATATATATATATATATATATATATGTATATATATATATAAATATATACATATATATATATATACATATATATATATATATATATATATATATATATATATATATATATATATATATATATATATATATAAATATATATATATATATATACATATATATACATATATACATATATATATATATATATATATATATATATATATATATATATATATATATATATATATATATATATATATATATATATATATATATATATATATAGATATATATACATATATATATATATATATATATATATATATATATATATATATATATATATATATATATATATATATATATATATATATACATGGCTCAAAACCGCGAAGGTGGCAAATTCCAAGTTTGCACTTTGAGCATAAAATCTTAAAAGCAATATAAAAATTACAGAGTTTAAATGATTGATTCGTTATTGTACTTAACATATTTAAAAGGGGCGCGCAAAGATTTCACATTTTTTCGAATTACAGTGATTTTAAGGCAACTCGGCAGCAAATATCGCCATTTCGGGAACGTGAATAAATATTTGTTTTAAAATATAATACCTCTTACTAACTTTAATTAATTATAATTTATTACAGCGTTGTACTATATTAGCTAAGTGCAAATGGAAATTTCGTGAATAGATACACGTATTTATAGAAAAAATTCAAACAGAAAACTAAAATTATGCTAAGTTTCAAATTTCAAGCATAAAATTTAATATATAACAGAATATGGATGACTTAAGAAGTAAAATTAGAAACGACTGTAACAAGAACTTTATTCTGTTTGTATTTAGCTATTTACATCTTTAATAATATTTAAAATTAGTATTATTAAGACAAATAAAAGCAGTGTTCCCGGAAATGATGTAGTGTTCCCGGAATGACCGAGGTGTTCACTGAATGATGCAGTCGGGATTTTGTTACAGGTTAAGGTATTTTTAAGTGATAAATGCGAAGATGTAACTTTTATAATTTCTTTATTCAGTCTTTGAATTGACAATTATAAAAACAAAACAACATTCTTAATAGTTTGATTACTTGTACCAACGATAATCTATACAAACTCAACTTTTAACAAGTTTTAAATAGTTTGAACTTAGGTTCAGATATAGGTGTAACCTTTTTAAATTAAATCAGTCTTCAAGTGAAGTCTTATCAATAAAGTTCTACTTACTCTAAATATTTTTTTAAGAAATTAACGGCTACACGTTGAACTAATGCAATAAAATAAGAAATACAACCGTATAAAATTAAAAAAGAACTAAATTTGCATTCTTTTGCACAAAAAAAAGAACCTGGAGAATATTAATTATTTAACATTTTTCAAATATATCAACAGTGGACTTAAAATGATAATACTCGCGATTGTTTTCAACTTCCAGCGACGGTGTAGGTATTATCTCTATAATTTGTTCAAATGTAACATAAGATACATCTTTTGGGTCTAGCTGAAATATCTTCGAAGTCTTGCACACTGATCTCAGGAAAGTGACATTGAGTTCTCCGTCGTCTTCAACACAAGCCTGACTGATGGCAAGGTATCTATAGAACACATTTCTTTTTTGGGTGTATATACAATAAAAATGTTCCAGGACCAATTAAATTGGCATGAATATTTTCTTTACTATTCATGTCATAAGACGATCCAGCTGCTATATCCTTAATGTTGGTCTTTACAACTGTCTGGCGAAGAGGGATTGTTTGTAAATTTTCGTCATCAGACGAAGAAGAGTCATAAATGCTTTTGAAAATGCTTGATCTGTTATAGATGTTCGTGAGGTCTTCAAAGTTTGTTTCAGTTGGTTCTTCCGATTGACATGAATCAATTTCTAAAGTCATAATAACGTCCGTGGATTCGATAACATCGTTGCATTCATCTTCGGAGAGCACTTGTAGTTTCAACACTTTTTGCAAATGTTGATATTGATACAATTCTATGACAACATCAGGTGCTTTTTCTCAAACAATGTTAGTAATTTTCATTACACCTGGAACAGCATCAATTGATTTTTGAATATTTTTTTTCATGACTTTAACTTCATCGTCGGAAATTTCTTCCACATGGATGCAGATTAACAAATTCTGATGCAGTCTTGATGTCTTTCCCCTTTTTAAGACTCCCCCTACACCATCCATCGGCCCCTTTCCATGCCCGGGTTCGCTAAATGTTCACGTAGATTTTATGATTTGTTTAAATTCGCCAGTCAAAGTTTTGAGCCACAAATATATGTTTGTACGATTACTATATTGCGATGTCGGTCCGTCAGAGTTGTTTCTTTCGAATCTTAAAATTTCACCTTATGAGAATTCCCGGTTAAATTAAAAACACCAAAGCAAGTTCAGTTCACCAATTTATTCAATTGTTAATATTTCCAACACACTTTCTAATCTCAAATTCTAAAACTTTCTATTTTTCGGTTAAATACTTCGTTTAAACGACACGATTTCAAATTCTAACTACTTTCTAATTTTGAAAACGATTTGTAATGCGAACGGTTTCAAGATTGACGATGTACTTAACTTTTACTTCAAATTTCTATTTTAACTTTAACTTTTTAAATAACTGGATAGTGAACAATTACTGGTTTTTGAATTTCCAATATCCAATTTTACATTTTAAAACACAGCATTAAATTTATCGATCAGCTGTCTGTCTCCCATCTGCCATCTGCCCATCTGTCTCCGTTGTCAAGGTGACAACGTCAATTCATTGTTGAACATCCTCCCCTCGCTGGTCCGACAGGATCAGGATAACCACCTATAAATATATGCTTAATAATGTTTTACATCGATATTGAATTACCGATCATAAACTCCTTGTTGATACATTGGTCCGTTAAGTTTAAGCGTTATAGTCCAGAAAAATTATGGATTACTGGAGTCGAGAACTATACGTTAAAGATGTTAGTGTTGCCTGTGGCATTTACTCCGAACAGACACATAACATCCAGCAACCAAGGGTTATATTAACGTGGCGCCCTGACTCGCCACCTCGAACAAAGATTGGAAGGAATTTAGGGAACAGGGTTTGGTATGGTATAAAGACGTTGAACAGAGATTGAGATAACTATGCATACTTTAAATTAGGGTTAATTCATTTGATTCAATTATTATTATTAATTCGATGTCAATTGGTTTTTTTTTTATTCCAAGTGTTGTCTCTTCATTTATCTCGAACGGGTTAATCGCTTCATCAATTCATTAGTTTATCGTTAATACTTGATATTACAGTCCAAATTTCATAAGTATATTTGATACGTTATTAATTTAATAATAAAGTTCAAGTTCTTGTTATGATCGGCAGTAACGCGATTTTCGATATAGGTCGTTTATAAATTTTGCCATTTGAGAACACGGAAACCACTCGCACTAATGAATCTTTTCCAGGATGAAGTTCAATTATTTTTGCTAACGACCATTTATAGGATACCACTCTTTCGTCCTTTAATATACAAATATCACCAACACGCGGGTTTATTTCTTTGTTAAGCCATTTCGGACGTGATTGCAGACGATTCAAATATTCAATTTTCCATCTGTTCCAGAAGTCCTGTGTCAAACGTTGAACATACTGCCATCTATCCAAATAATTCACCTTTATGGCTGTGAAATCTTGTTCAGGTGGTGTAAGTATTGCTCTTCCGATTAGAAAATATGCTGCAGTGAGCACTTCGATGTCTGTGGGGTCATCTGATAAAGGGTATAAAGGCCGGGAGTTGAGGCAAGCTTCAATTCTTACTAACACGGTTGACATTTCCTCAAAAGTTAATGCTGCTCCTCCAACAATTCGACGTAAGTGCTGTTTAATCGACTTCACTCCGGCCTCCCACAGTCCACCAAAATGTGGAGAAGCAGGAGGGTTGAAATGCCAAATGATATTTTCATTGGCGAGTACTTCTGCAGCATAATGATTGTTTCCTTTCACGATGCGTCGCAATTCCGCGCAAGCTCCGATGAAATTAGTACCGCAGTCGCTATATATGTGGTTACAAAGTCCTCGACGTCCCATAAATCAACGCAGTGCTGCGAGAAACGCTGCTGTAGTCAAATCACTGACGAATTCGATGTGAATAGCCTTGACTGCTAGACATATGAATATTGCGATGTATCCCTTGTGTAGTTTGTATCCACGTCCTCGTCGGTCGCGATACTCAATTGGACCGCAGTAGTCGACACCCGTATGCGTGAATGGACTGGACATATTTACTCTAGGTGCTGGTAAGCTTCCCATCAATTGGGTTAATATTTGCGGCTTTGCCCGGAAACATTTTACACATTTGCGTATTTCCCGCTTAATAGTATTACGAGCGTCTAAAATCCAATACCGTCTTCTAATCATATTCAACATCAGCTGCGTTTGTCCATGTAAAGTGTTTTGATGCGTTTGATGTATTAATAACTCCACTAATTTTCCTCTTTTAGGTAGAATGATTTGATGCTTAGCGTCGTATGGCAAAGTTGCGTTTTTTAACCGTTCTCCAATTCTCAATATTCCAGTACCATCTTCAAAAGGGTTCAAATTCCTGAGAAGGCTGTTGTTTCCAATGACCTTTTCATTTCGTAACGTCGAGATTTCTTTTCCAAATTCCTTGGATTGAGTGTATCTTAACCAGAAGTTAAACGATTGCTGTAATTCGATTGTTGTTAAATGTCCGCTATAATTATATTGTTTCGATATGTGTGCGAAGAAACGGAAGCAATAGGCTGTTACTCGTATCAAACGAGACAAAGTTGAAAATTTATCTAACAAAGTGTCGAGGTCTAGGTTACATTCATTAACAACATGGACTAACAGTGTATTTTTGCATTCCAGTTTAGTATTCCAGGAACAAGTACTGCGGCGCCAATTATTAGAATCCTGAGTCAACCAACTGGGTCCATGCCACCACAAATTAATGTCGAAGATTTCAGAAGCATGGATTCCGCGGGATGCTAAATCAGCGGGATTTTGATTGGATGGAACATGACGCCAAGGAGTATTCCCAACGTGGTTCGAATGGCGACGAAAACTGTCCATCGAGTTGGATTATCTCTTAGCCATGCAAGCACGATTTCGGAATCAGTCCATAACGAAGTACTGATACTCATCAAATTCAATGCAAGTTTTACCTTCGCAATTAATTTTGCCAACAGTATTGCTCCACATAATTCCAGTCGTGGTATTGAAACCGTTCGTAAGGGAGCCACCTTAGATTTAGATATTAGAAGATGTGCATGAGCTCCGTCATCACGTCGAATAACAAGATATACTACTGCTGCGTAAGCTTTTGATGAGGCGTCGCTAAATCCATATAACTCCAAATTCGATTGGTTTGTGTAGTTTACCCACCTAGGTATTCTTAGATTTCCAAGAGTTAGTAATTTATGATAGTTCTAAAATCGATCCAGGTTCTATGTAATTCATCTTCTAAAGGCTCGTCCCATGTCAAACCATGTAACCAAAGTGACTGCAACAAAATTTTAGCGGTTATCATAATGGGAGATAGCCAGCCTAAAGGATCGTAGAGCCTGGCAATATCTGACAATACTTGCCGCTTTGAATATGCATTGCTTTCTTCACTTAGTTTAACGCGATAACTAAGTTGGTCAGTTAGTGGATGCCACATAATTCCTAACGATTTATAACTTTGGTCTAAATTCAAATCCAAAGACATTTGCATTTCCAAATCTTCGACAGGCACACCATCTAAAATTTTCATATCATTACTAATCCATTTGCGAAGATGAAAGCCTCCAGATTGCAAAAGTTCAAATATTTCTTTCCACTTGCTGATTGTTTTTTCGAAATCTTCTTCTCCTGATAACAGATCGTCTACGTAGAATTCATTCATCACCGAGTCGTATGCATTGGAATATCTAAAACGTTCATCTTCTGCCAGTTTTCTCAAAGTTCTAATGGCCAAAAACGGTGCACAACTTGTACCAAATGTTACCGTGGTCAATGCGTAGTCTCTTATTTCTTCGGATGGATTGGACCTACACAAAATTCTTTGAAATTGTGCATCTTTCGAGTGCATGTTTATCTGACGATACATTTTTGCTATATCAGCAACAAAAGCAAAGCGGTGCCATCTCCATTTCATCAACACGGTCATGAGGTCGTTTTGAATAGCTGGACCAGCAAACAAAGTTTCGTTCAATGATAGACCAGAGCTTGTTTTTCTGGAGGCATCGAAAACAACTCGACATCTTGTTGTGCTGCTTTCCTTTTGGATTGCATGGTGTGGTAAGTAATGCGCAACACATTGACGTTGATCTCCCTTGAATATATGCTCATTAATATCGCTGACTAGCTTCATGTGTCCTAGATCCAAATATTCCTGAATGCAATTAGTGTATTCTTTTTTCAAGTTTTCATCCTTTTGAAAACGCTTTTCTAGCGATGAAAAACTAGACAAAGCTGTGGCTCTTGAAGATCTCAAGGAATTTCGGCATTCGAAGCTTTTGAACGGCAATTTCACAGAGTAACGACCCGATTTGTCACGAGATGTAGTTTCCACAAAAAATGATTCGCAAAATTCTTCCTCTTTAGTTGGAATTCGGTTTGGTTGCACTTCCTCTAACTCCCAGAACTTTTTCAATTGCTCATTGACTTCCACATCAGCGTTTGTTTCTACTTTGAAACTTTGAACTGTCGACACGACGGCATTTTCGATTTGTCCAGATATCACCCAGCCTAATTTTGTGTTCTGTGCTATTGGTCCCGCGACTAGTTTCATCATTTCCCCTAGCATCACATTGGCTACAACGTCGGCTCCTAATAAAACGTCAATGCGACAAGGACGGTCGAAGAACGGATCAGCGAGCTGCAAGTGTTTTATTTGGTCCCAATCCGATGTCAACACTGCTTTGTTAGGAATTGAATTGGTCAATTTATCTAGTATGTATGCGTCGAAATCCAATACGCCTCCTGTTCGAGTGTGCATGCTGATTTGTACTATTCCCTTTACTTTAGTTGGATCAGAGGTTCCGATTTCAGACACATTTACCTTGGCTGACTTTCTGGTTAAACCCAATTGTTCCACGGCAGATTCTGTAATTAAAGAAACCTGTGATCACTGATCCAGCAGCACTCTTAATGTGACAAGACCAATGGGAGAATGCAAAGTAACGACAGCTGTGGCTAGAAGAACTTCTCGTCGGTTTAATGTGTTAATGCCATGTACATGCAAGTGTTCCGTTTGTGATGTTGATGGCAATAGATTGGTTGCACTGTTGGCCGATGGATCATCTCGATGCAGAAGTGTATTATGTGACCTTTGACACTTCAAACATTTGAATCTGCTGGGACAATTTATCAATAAGTGTCCCCTATCCAGGCAATTCAGACATAGCCCATCTCGTTTAACGATATCGAATTTGTTAGGATGGGGCAGTTGTTGAAATTGTGCACAATGAACTAAACGGTGAGGACCTCGACAATGAACACATAAAGGTGACGAATGTGTTTGTACTGAATGAACATTGCGAGTATGGGATTGAGTTCGAAATTGTTTAGATCGATCGATCCCGGAAGCTTCTAAAGCACGAAATCTTTGATTTAAAAAAGTTTTCAACTCATCAAATGAAGGCAATTTGGTGTTTAATGCTTGATTTTGCTCCCACAGCTGACGGGTTTCTTGAGGTAATCGTTGGGTTGTCAGATACACCACTATGTATTGCCATAAATCCCCTAACTTTAAATTTTCAATTGACTGAACACATTCAACAGTACGATCAACAAGACCTTTCAATGCAGTAGCGGATTCGGATGCATTACCAATGCTGAACAATTTCTTAAATTGAGCATTTAACAACACTTTTTGATTGTCATATCGCTCATTTAACAGGTTCCACGCGGACTCATAATTTGCTCCAGTTATGGCAAAATGTCGGAGTAAATTTTCCGCTTCACCACCTAGACTGCATTTTAAATAATGCAGCTTTTCCACTTGTGATAACTAAGCCCGACCATGGATAATTGACACAAAAAGATCCTTAAATGGCACCCAATCTTCATAATTTCCCGTAAATTTAGGCAAGTTTATCCGAGGAAGTTTCAACTCTAATTCATCAGTTTTTGTTTGCACTTGCGTCTTCGTGGTCTGCTTGCCTTCAACCCCCTGCGCCCCTTGCAATAATTCTTCCAATTCCGATTGGAAATTTAGATGAAGATTTTCAAATTTATCGAAGTCTTCAGTAAAATACGGCAATTCCACAATCTTCTCATTCACTTGTTCCAAAATTTGCTGATGGGTCTCCAAGAAGCGCTCGTAAAGAGCTTGTATTTTGCTAAGCAAAGATTGGTAATAACCCGTTGTTTTCCGTGCTTTGGAATCTTTACGATAATTTACTTGCCATCTTGCAAGTTGATCACATGCGATCTTTTGTCGTTCAATAAGATTCTGCACGTCAGCCATTTACGTGTGATTGAAATGTGCACAATAAGGATTACAAAGAATGTACGGTTGTATACGAACAAAGGTTACTAACCGTGGCAGAGATTCAACCGTTATGGCGGAAGGGAAATACCGTGAATTCAGCACGTTCTTACAAATTCCCGTTAACACGGGGTACGAATCAAAAGCTGCCGATACTTTTCAAAATTTTATTGCACTTTTCGAATTCACCGCAAATTGCAAATTTACACGCCCAATATATATGCACAAATACCGAATGTATATCTGATATTAACTGGTTGAATTCCGAATCTAATTGATTTATCTAAATGCCACTATATTTCCAGATTCCAGTATATTGGTTTAAATTATGTAACAAATTTATTCACTTCACTTGTTTGTGTGAGTAATTCAAATGATCTTTCAATTTATTCAAATTTCAATTATATGATTAGTATAATATCAATTTCAAGTAATGCACAACGATGTGTTACAGTTATGCGTTCAAATAATTTAATTTGTATTAACCTGTATGCATAGTTACATAAAAAGGAAAAAGGAAAGGATTTACTCAGTGCTCAAATAAGGAAAAACCTTGCCAATTGTCTCACAAATCACTTTTACACCGAAATTGACTCGCGACACGATCCGGTTCGAAGGACAAACATGTTTCTTTCGAATCTTAAAATTTCACCTTATGAGAATTCCCGGTTAAATTAAAAACACCAAAGCAAGTTCAGTTCACCAATTTATTCAATTGTTAATATTTCCAACACACTTTCTAATCTCAAATTCTAAAACTTTCTATTTTTCGGTTAAATACTTGGTTTAAATGACAGGATTTCAAATTCTAACTACTTTCTAATTTCGAAAACGATTTGTAATGCGAACGGTTTCAAGGTTGACGATGTACTTAACTTTTACTTCAAATTTCTATTCTAACTTTAACTTTTTAAATAACTGGATAGTGAAAATTTCGGTACATTCCAGCTTTGAACAATTACTGGTTTTTGAATTTCCAATATCCAATTTTACATTTTAAAACACAGCATTAAATTTCCCGACCAGCTGCCTGTCTCCCATCTGCCATCTGCCCATCTGCCCATCTGTCTCCGTTGTCAAGGTGACAACGTCAATTCATTGTTGAACAGAGTAAATATGCAAAGTGTCAATTTTCTTGTTTTCCAATATTTTCCTTAAAATTGGTTTCATGTGTGCTCACACCGCATGGGCCTGGTGATTCCAATTTTCACTCACTGTAGCAAAAGACGTTGTTTGTAACTGGTGGTCATCATTTCGTGAATAGTAAACTCCAGTGTGAATAGTTAATTGATTTTTGACAAAGTGCGAGGATTGTATTTCTTCTGAATATTTTGTTGTATAATTTTCCGAAAAGTCTATTTGGATCATGATCTCATTCTCAGTCATGGTTTCTTTTAGCTCTTTTTTTTGTTTATTATAGTTGTAAATACCATAAAGATGATGTTTGATTCTTGGAATTTCTTCTGCTAATGCTTTCCTCAATTCTCTCACTGTCGTTGTAATAGGAATTTTAACTGTAATTTTAAATGTCTTTTTCTCTCTCCCTTAATCATACTTTCTTTATTTATAGATTGCCACTGAAAATATGTTATTGAATCTTCGTTTTCTCCTTCTTCTAAAGCCAGCTCTTTACAATTGGCGCATAATCCATTCATGCACTTATAGGAAGTCGGGTCACAAACATAATTTTTCATAAATGCATCGGTGTCACGGCATTCTGTTTGGTGTAAGCTATTTAGCTTCCTTAGTTTTAGTTCGAAGTTTTCGTGTTTGACACAAAGACAAGTTTCACGATCTCTTAGTTTTGGTGCTACTATCCAAAATGGTTTTGCTCTTAGGAATGTTGTGTAAGGTAAATTGATTCCAGTTTCCTGAACAAATCTAGGATGTAAGGCTTTAATTGTTGATAAAAGCACACGTTTTTGTTTTTTGACACCATTTTTGTTTACGAAGTCCCTTTTTCCTGGACACATCCTACTAACATCGTCCTTTTGGAAGAAATCCCTGACCTTTCGGCGGACATCTGGCTTCAAAACTACCTCGCGAACTTTTTTGTCTGACATCAGAATGGTTTTATTAGTTTTCTCTTTGGGCATAAATGCCTTAGCCATGTGCAACAATTTGTACTTCCTGAAACCGGTGCCACTGACACATCTTTGAAAAAAGTCTCTCTCTTTTGAGTTTTTCTGTAATTTTGATGCCTTTATCTTCAATTGAGTAGATAATACCTCACCAAATAACAGTCGCTTGTGTACTTCAGGAGGTATTGGTACTGGAATACCTTTGATTAAATCATTCACTTTACTTTTAGGAGACATCTGCACATTCTTTTTCTTCTCCTCTATATTTTTCTTTCTGCTTAATTTTTTCCTCAATGCCTCAATTTCACGTCTCATTTCTGTTATCGTATCTTGTTGCTTTTTTATTATTCTGTAAGCTTTTGTCCGGTCTTTTTTTACATGTTTTCTTCCGCGGTGTCTTCGCATTAAATTGCGAGGTGATGATAATGGTATGTCTAATTCAGTATCTGAAGGCAGAGGGGTATTGCTGATTACATTTGCTAATGCCTTTTTCTTGTCTCTATAGTTCTTTGATGCTTGTTTCCATTGTTTTCTTTGCTTACGTTTTTCCCGTTCTGTCATATCTATTATTTTTCTTACCTTGATCTCTGCTTTTTTTTCTGGTAGTACTCCCTATCCTTAGCTCGTTTTATTTCTCTTTGTTCCTCTGTCATTTTATCTAAAAACTTCCTTTTTCTTGCATTGGCTTTTTCTCTTTGGTTTAAATAAGCTGAACTTTTTTTTTAACTATTCTTTTAGCATTCTTCTTTTTCCCATCTCCATTTGGTTCCATGTTTGCTGAAAGTAAAAACAGATCTTTGAATTTCCACAAAATATTTATTAAATATTAATTCAGCAAGAATAACGTCATATCGGGAACAACAGCGTCATTTCGGGCACGTGTCATCATGTTCGGGAACGTTCCCGTAATGACCGTTCTCGGAATGACGTTTCTGTAATTTCGCGTAATTTATTCCGATACCCGCCATCTTCGATGTATTATTTTGAAGTTATTGTGAAGTTAACAATGATAGTTATAAGGAATACTCATTAAATAGCTATAATTCTAATATATAACAATTCCACGCATTCCCGTAATGACGCATAATTAAGGTACGGTAACAAAAAATTTGATATAATAGTACTTACCACTGAAATTATTATTTATTTGCGAACAAAGCAAATGAAACCGGTCACACAACACAATTGCTCACTACTACAGCACACTAGCGCCAAAAGTTGCGTTCAAGAATAAAAGTTTTGCCTGCTTAATGCTGCGTTCACGAATATGATGTAAATTTTCTTGGACAATCTTTGGACAAATGCTGTGTTCCAAATTAATTTGTTTTGTCAATATTAGTTTTGAATACTTACTATTTAGGAAACAAACCTATTATAATGTTCATTGAAAACAATTAAAGTTTGATTTTACTATATGTTTACGTAAGTTGAAAATAGAAGTTGTTGTTTAGGACGTGTTCCCGAAATGACTTTTTGACCATATTTTTTGTAAAATTCATTAGAATTACTTGTTTTTCAAATCACAAACTTTAGGTATAGATACATCAAACTAATCTCGATATTATGAAATGCTCATTTACTGTTTATGCATACGGACACAATATTTTATGAGCTGCCATAGCGAGTTTGTCACCTCCGTGGTTTTGAGCCACATATATATCTATACATATATATATATATATATATATATATATATATATATATATATATATATATATATATATATATATATATATATATATATATATATATATATATATATGTATATATATATATATATATATATATATATATATATATATATATATATATATATATATATATATATATATATATATATATATATATATATATATATATATATATATATATATATATATATATATATATATATATATATATATATATATATATATATATATATATATATATATATATATTTATGTATGGAAATATGAATTTGTAGCCAAATCGATTAAAATACTAATGTTCTTCGAACATTAGTAATAATGTTACTCAAATTCCAACCATGAGTTTTATTACCATTAAAGTATTTTCAAATACTTTTACAATTTTACTATGTTCAATCACTAAAGAATTAAATGCTAAGTCAATATTCATTCACTACAATTGTAGACATCACCGGAAGTTTTCCTTGGTGAAACGTCGTATGGAGCAGAGCTGGTTGGAGAAATTGATGCAATGCAGATTTTCTGGAAAAACAATTCCAATTTGATTCTGCTTTCGGAGGCTTATTCCGCAAAACGATCGAGTTTCCCGTATCAATTATTCTCTGCTTTGATAAGCTTCAGGAACGATATACGTTGTCTGTGCTGATTTATAGACAACAAGAGAACCGTGATCACAAATCAATAACCTTTATGAGTAAATTATTTCCAGGGATATAAGTTGGAGATGTTAAAATTTGTCACAACCAGCGTAAATAACAATTAATGAATTCCAACTGCAAGTGGTCACACCAGTCAAATATGCACTGTGTGCTGGTGTCTGATGAGAATGAGTGCATGCTTTCAAAACCACTTTGACAAATAAAATTTTCAAGATAAATAAAAATTTTTCAATTTCAATCATCCCGCAAAAACAATTCCAATTTGATTCTGCTTTCGGGGGCTTATTCCGCAAAACGATCAAGTTTCCCGTATCAATTATACTCTGCTTTGATAAGCTTCAGAGACGATATACGCTGTCTATGCTGATTTATAGACAAGAAGTGAACCGTGATCACAAATCAATAATCTTTATGAGTAAATTATTTCCATGGATATAAGTCGGAGATGTTAAAATTTGTCACAACCAGCGTAAATAACAATTAATGAATTCCAACTGCAAGTGGTCACACCAGTCAAGTATGCACTGTGTGCTGGTGTCTGATGAGAATCAGTGCATGCTTTCGAAACCACTTTGTCAGATAAAATTTTCAAGATAAATAAAATTTTTTCAAATTTAATCATCCCGCAAAAACAATTCCAATTGACTCTATGTATGTTGTTTGCACATTTTGTCACTAATATAAATAGGTCTGACATCAAAACTCAAGTGAATGGTTTCACGCAGCTAATCAGAAATAAGTTCATAGAAGTGCGAAACCGTAGGTGGAATGACTAATATCTACTCAAGAAAAAGGTTCTTCGACCGTGTGGAAATTACATCGAGCTCTTTAAAAGAAACCGGCTTTTATTTCCCCTCTTAACGACCCTGTTATCAGTACAGCGTATACTGAGCAAGAAAAAGCAGACCTGTTTGCGGGTTACTTCCTTCGAGCCCATCGTTCTGGAGACTCCCTAGGCGAAACCTCCCTGGAAATTGAACTCAAAAATTTTAATGATGAATTAATTAACAGAGACGCAGATGCATCCACCATTTTAAGCTCACGATCTGTATCTGTATCATTTTAAGCTCACGATCTGTATCTCTGGGTATATATATATATATATATATATATATATATATATATATATATATATATATATATATATATATATATAAATATCATCAAAAAAATTCAGTGACTATTTCCGAGAAAAGCGCCGTCCGATTCAGCCGAAACTTTCAGGATACATTGGTGTATATGCAGAATAGGTCCAAGTCTCACTAAATGTCAATTATCTTTAGCCCTTTGGCGGCTGCAGCCATTTTAGTGATATTTTTAATGTTCCTATTATTTCGTCCACAAATAGTTTTTACAAAAATGAAGCTAGTAAAATAAATTTTGAACGTGTTTTACATGTGAATCGGATGTTTTGGAATTTTTCAACCCCATGTGTGCGCTAGGCGCTTAAGAAGAGAACGGGAAAATTTGAAAATTTTGAAATCACGATAACTTTTGTTAGAGCCTTTTAAATATTATGAAACTTTCAGAAAGTATTGGTATTATTAAGTCGTACATTCTTGTAGATGTGCATGTTGGAAACCCTGTAGTAAGGGCACGCACGGTAAGTGAAAACCTTTAAATCATCGAATCTCCCGAAAAAATATCGATTTTCGGAAAAAGAAATAAGTTAAATGCTTTGTCTCTATAGCCAAAGTAAAATATTTCCAATAAATGGTTGCATTAAGTATTTTCACCGCGAACATTTGCAATGAAAATAGGTAAACATTGTTTAAATTTTCTAAGCTCTGGAAATTTTTCGGATGGCAACCCCAAACACCTTTCTACCGCAGTAACTTTAGATGAAGTCACCGACATTAAAATAAGCTTAGATTCTATTATTACTTAGGGTGTATTAGTTTTAAGTAGTAAAAGTAAATGGTGATAAAATACACACTAAAAATCTGCACAAACACTCTACTGTTCTTCGAACATTAGTGTTTCTAGTGGTTCTGATGCGCCAGGGTTTTTTTTTAACTAGTTACGTACTATACTAAATTTTACGATGTCTTTTCTATAACGATTTGATCCGAAGATGATTTGATTAGGTTTCCAATGCGAATTCAATTAAAGTTACTTCAAAATGCTACGATATGTATATGTAACGTATTTTCTCTCTTTCTTGATTTTTTCAATAATATTAATTTTTTTCTTTCTAAAAGATATTGTTATTGTTAATACAAATAATTATGTTCGGTTCAACATTCCGCCACATAATTAGTTTTGATGATTTTTGATTTTTTCAGGTACAAATTACATTTGGATCAAATCCTGTTTTTATATTCGTGCGATTTGATCCAAACCAGAATGCATCGAAAAATATATTGTGAATGTTATATTTTTTTTAATCAAATAACTGGTTGGACAGTTAAGATAGCTAAGTGCTACCTCAGCTAAATTTTAACATTCAATTTTGTTTGGATGGGAAATTAGTGCCGGCTTTAAATAATGGACATCGTGTGCGTTCTTACCATCTTTTCAGACGAAGGAAAACCTTTCTTAGTTACAGTCGGTGAAAAGAACTTGATGGCAAATACGTCATCCTCAAAATTCTGCAATATTATTTTATGATAATGCAAAAAATATTTTTTTAATTATATTTCTTACAGTCGTTTGCTGAGCGCTATCAGAATTTATTACTAATTTTCGAAGAAAATTAATATTAAACTCGCTTCGCGAAAATTCGTCATATATTTATATATATATATATATATATATATATATATATATATATATATATATATATATATATATATATATATATATATATATATATATATATATATATATATATATATATATATATATATATATATATATATATATATATATATATATATATATATATATATATATATATATATATATATATATATATATATATATATTATATATATATATATATATATATATATATATATATATATATATATATATATATATATATAGCCTTGGCCAAAAGTTTGAGCCCACCCTATTTTTCGGCTGTAGATTAAAAATACTTTGATGCTCGTTATTCATCCGTTGTTCCTCATCGGCGAGGCTACTTGTTAACTGCAATAAAATGATTTTGGAAAAACCCGGACACGGGATGGGTAGTAATGGAAAATTCTGAAATTTTCCTACATAAGCCTTTGCAGTTTGTTGGTCTGTTACAGTTTGCGTACGCTGTTTAAACGATCAACAGTGATTCATTTAGTGAGTTAAAATTCTTGATTCTCGAAAATGTCCAAAACAAAGGAGGTAAGTTCAGATATGCGTGCACAAATTCAATTGCTACATGCAGAAGGGTTCAGTTCGAGAAAAATTGCCGTACGTCTTGGATGTTCGCGCAGAGTGGTTCGCTCGACTATTCGACGATTTTAGCAAACCGGTTCGCATAAGGATTTAACAAGGAGTGGTCGAAAGAGAATAACAACCGTACAGGAGGACCGTTTGATGGTACGTGCATCTTTGAGAGATCGGAAAAAAACATCTGCCAAGTTAGCTGCCGAGCTGTACGACGAGTTTGGGAAAAATTTGTCATCCAGAACAGTACGGAGACGCCTGTGCGAAAAAGGGCTGAGAGGCTGTAAGGCGAGAAAGAAGCCGTGGCTGTCACAAAAAAATCATAAAATTCGACTAGACTGGGTTCAGAGGCATCAACATCTCACCGAAGAAGATTGGTCGAATATTATCTGGTCAGACAAATCTAATGTTGAAGTAAGCTCTCCAAAGGTTGTGTGCTTTTATCTGAATGCATCTAATAAGCTGAAGGTTAGATGCATTTTATGTAATGGGCTATTTTCAAGGAGACGTTTTTTTCACTTAATGCAGATTTTTGGAACACTGGGTGCGGTCTTTGTGCGACGACGGATTGGTGAAGCGTACCAACCACAGTGTGTGGTACCAACTGTGAAACACGGAAGAGGCAGCACAATGGTTTGGGGTTGCATGGCTTCAAGCGGAGTTGGAAGTTTGTGTTTGTGTGAAGGTCGAATGGATCCTTCAAAAACCATTTCAATACTTGAAAATGTACTTTTCGAATCGGCCGTCATGATTTTTGGGGAAACCAACCTTGATCATGTTCGATTCCAGCAAGACAACTCACCCTGCCACAACTCTCGTGTTGCGATGAGCTGGTTCCGTGTGCAAGGTGTAGATTTGTTAGAATGGCCTCCTCAGTCTCCAGATCTTAACCCGATCGAGCATTTATGGAGCATTCTGAAAAGAAGGATCCATGACCGACCCATAACTTCCAAAGCAAGTTTGATTTGTGCTTTGAAAGAAGAGTGGGAATCAATTACTTCGGAAGAATGCAAACACCTAATTTCTACTATACCACAAAGAATCGCTGCAGTTATAAAAGCCAAAGGAGGTCCAACAAAACATTGATTTATTTTAATAAAACAATAGGAATACTAACTATATTTGAAATTTTTTTTCAACCAATATCAAAACACTTTGATTTTTGTTACTTTTCTAGGGTGGGCTCAAACTTTTGGCCAAGGCTGTATATATATATATATATATATATATATATATATATATATATATATATATATATATATATATATATATATATATATATATATATATATATATATATATATATATATATATATATATATATATATATATATATATATATATATATATATATATATATATATATATATATATATATATATATATATATATATATATATATATATATATATATATATATATATATATATATATATATGTATATATATATATATATATATATATATATATATATATATATATATATATGTATATATATATATATATATATATATATCTGCAAAATGATTAAGGGAGATAATCTCTGGATTGGCCAATCCGATTGAGTTGAAATTTTCGGAGAACATAGATGTATTTTACAGGTAGGTCCATAATTTACTAAAATTCAGATATTTAAAAGCTTTTGGTGGCGGCGGGCATTTTAGTGAATTTTCAGGTACTTCTAAATTTCCAAGCAGTGTAAATTTTTGTAAAAATAAGTATAAGGAATGAAAACTTATTATGTGAATAGTTTTTCTATGATAAACAATTGAAAATTTTGAGCCAGTTGTAGGCACTGAGTGCCTAAAAGTAGGCAAGGATTTTTTTTTCAAATTTCAATTTGTCATAACTTCTCAGAAAAACAATGGATCATCGTGAAATGTTTGGAGCATATTGATGTAAACTAGAATTTAACACACATGAACTTTCAAAACTGTGAGGGCAACTCTGTAGCTACAGCAGGCTCCTGAAAAAAAAACCTTCAAAAATTTTTGATTTTTGAAAATAATTTCAAATTATTGATAAACTTTGCTTTTTGTTCACCCAGTCAAATAAAAATTTTCAAAATTCCGCGGTAAACAAGAACGGCAACCCGTGATCAAATTACCTCTATTTGCAGCACTCCAAAATTCTGTTCTGTAGAACTGACAATCGGATAATGCGATCAATATGAAATTTACAGGACATATTGGTATTAACTAGGACCAGCTCTGATAGAAATGATTTTGAAATACGGGCAAAATTGTGGTAGTGGTGCTATTTGGAAAAATCATTGAGGAAAAAAACTGGTTTTTGGCCTATAGCTTCCGACTAAGCCACCAGATTTTAACAAAATGCACGCAGGAGGGGAACCTTACTCTAAGATAGATCAAACAGAAATTTGATTGAAAAATTAGTATAGGGCCGCCAGCTATGGCAAATTTTGTCTCCCAAATATTGTAAATTTGCTCAGGAAAATAAAGGTTTATTCCCTAAAACTTCCGATGCAGTAACGAAAGTGGACTTTGTTGCATTTCTAATTCTGTAGAAATTTCGTTGAAAAATTGTTATAGGGTTGCCAGCTATGATGAATTTCGTAATCTATTGAGATATCTTTATCGAACGATGCTGTCATAAAATGACCAAATGGGAATGATCCTGCAATGACAATTAACAACAAATATTTACGTTTCAAAAATTTAAAAAGATTGGACGGTGGTAACCCTAAAATTATATTCATTCCTATAACTTACAGCGCAGCCATTCAATCCAAACGAAATTCATAGGGTGGGTTTAACACAACGTGAAGCAGCTATGGTGCTAGCACATGATTGTCAGCACCGGACAATTTTGTAAATATTGCACCAATAGATGCTTCCATTTTGTATTCATAAGAAAAGCATTTACAATAAAATAAGCAACCGATATTTAAATTTTCCGAGTTTTGGAAATTTTTCGGATGGCAACCCCAGACATAGTTTAATCGCTGAAACTTTCGATGATATCCTCGGATGAAAACGAAATTCAAAGGATAGATTGATTAAGCATGTTATGGTAGATTTATTGCTGCTGTGTTGGACAAATGTTGTCAGCACAGAACATTTTCATCATTTGTGTTATAGGAAATGCTGTCAGAAAATGATATTTGTTCCTTTGAGTCAGATATGGTTGATATGATACTACAAAGAAGTGTATAACGTCTTCACACATTTTTAAATCCCTCAAAGATAATTTCTTCGAAAATTAGTTTTCTAGCGGTTCTGATGCGCTAGAATTTTTTTTAAATGAGGACTGCATACTCACTAAGCCTCGTACAAGTTGATGTCCGCACCAAATTATGATAATGAAAATGTTCAGAGCAAATAAGGCTCGACTTTATGATGTTCTCCTGTGTCAACCCTAAGAAGCTCATCCACATTGATCGCCTTAACTCGTCCCGAGGAAATCTGTAAAAGTATTATTTATGTTCAAAAATTAAGACATGACTTATAAATAACACATTATTATGAAATAAAAAGGGTTGCTTTCAACTACATCCCACGCAAATTGGTGGATGAAAATTGAGGCAAAGATAGATAACTTGATTTCATTATTACTAATGTATCTTTATTATGAGTAAAATCAACATTTCGTTGGTTCGGATCTGCTTGAAACACATATCTACTCTTCCTTTCTTCCGATAAAGGAATTCATGCTTCTAAAGGTTAGCTGAATTTATGGTAGCCATTACCCTGCCGTTCAATAAGTTACTTTATTAAACAATGCTATAACAGTTAACAATGTAAATTTTCCCAAAAAGTCTAATATTTTTTTTTGGAAAGTGTACATTACTGTTAAAAATGGAATTTTTCTTTACGAATTTTATCCAGTTGGTTCGACATACTTTTTAAGTTCACCAAAATAAAATTTGTGGCCCCCCATGAATCAGCTTCCAGGTCTACTTCATTGGCGTTTCCACCATATTGAAATTTGATCGGAACTGTCAGGTACCCAGGTGTCAAATACGCGCGCCAAAAGATGAGCATATGAGTTTGCATCCTACAATAGCACCAAAATCAGTCTTTCGCCCATATAAAGTACCCAAATTTATATTATTTCGATTAGGAGCTTTAAAATAATGTGAATGATAAGGACTTACCTGTTGAAAGATATTTCGGGCGGGTGAGAGCGCGCATTGTTTGAACAGCACTTCACTTCATACTTCATTGCGTCTTTTTATTGCAATTAAGAAAGTCACAGTCACTTTTCACCTTATCTTACACTTATTCTCACTTTCGTTATATTTGTTTTAAAAAAACAGAATGTTTAATTAAATTTCGCCTCAAATTCACTAGCATACTCAAAAATTCTTTCGTTTGTTTGTGCATTTGATTTGAAACTGACTCCTGGGTACTTGACAGCACACCCGAAAGCTCGAGAAATGAAGGCAAGGGGGAGAAAAAGCTTAGAAAAGAAGGAGTAAACGCTCGAGACACACACGTGCAGGCGTTTACACGGACACCGCCACTCTAATGTCTTATACCTCTATTTATTACACACACTTGGATGTAGGGCCAGAAGGGTGAAGTAGCCCACTCTTCTTAGTTTTCTACTCTCATATCCCCAGATATAATACTAGAGGATATGGCCATAGCGAAATTTGTGTTGCCATTTTTTGGGTTGCTTGATAGTAGTAGTGAATCCATGCAACTGGCTTAAAAATACTAAATTGTAGTGATTACACGATTTCATATAATTAAAGGGGCCAATTTATTTTAGATATATTAAAACGGTAGTTCGATTTAAGTGGAAAGATTTAATAGTAAAATGCATTCACAATATCTATGAACGGTTAGTGATTAAATACAAAACATTTTGCTTGTGAATCCTTGCAGGTGCAAATTTTATTTTTTAACATTTGTGATGCATTCAAATAAAAGGAATTAAATTGATGATTTGAATAGATTTCTGAATTTTATAACGAGAAAATGCAACAAAAATCAGTGGAATATATTAAATTTACAAACCAATGTAATTGATAATAACTACCGTTTATCTCATTTATTAGCCATAAATTCAGAAAAGTTAAAATGCATTTTAAAATACGAACCTTACCACAAACCAAATATTTAGTTACAAGCCCCGCTCCTCTTGTAACCAGGCTTGGGACCAGCGTTGGCAGATTTACGGCATTCCTTGGGTTATTTAATTAATGATATAATCCGGGTTGTTATTAAGAAGTATGAAGAGTAGTTTAAATTAAAAGTTTTGAATAATTTTGTAATTTTGGAAATGGACTTGATCTACATGCCTTTAAAATGAAGGAGCTTATTATATTTTTGTCTAAGGAATATTTTTTCTGACTTTCTCCTAGCGATAAAAAAATATCTTGTTTGAATGTATTCTTCCGCAATCGATTTAATTTGCTCATGTGCTGTGAATGCTCCATGTTTTAGATAAAAGATTAAAACTGCCACGAATTAAGACTTGAACTTATTTATTATGCGTTAAGTAAAATTTAACAATACGAGTAATTTCCATTAAATGAACCAATTTTAGCAACCGATTCAAATTCAACGACAACTATTCAAACTACGACCGATCGATTCGAGTTAAAATATAACAATGAACTTGAAAAATTTCTTTATGAAAATTCCGGTATATTTCATTCTACTGATATAACATTACATTTCCAATTTGTTATTCCACTACTAACATTTGAATTCAGATATAACATTAACAATCCACCATATCAGCTGACTGGATTCATCGTTAAATTTGCCACAGCTGCTGTCACTGACAAGTTGTCACATCACAGCTGTCACCGACACCACAACAGGTAGTGCTCAACTCGGCCCTGCATACTAATTAAAATCTATATTCTAGGTCGAGCCCAAACATACTCCCCCCGCTGGTCCGACAGGATCAGAACTAATACCTGTAAAGATATGCTAAGTATTTTCTACCATCAATGCTAAGTTACCGGTTATCGAGCTTATGATTGTCTCATCTTCCATGAAACGTTGACTGTCGTAGTTCGGGAACAATCAGAATTCCAGGATCAAGACTGGTTCGAAACAAAGAGTAGAGATGTTAATGTTACCTGTGGCATTTCCTCCGTACAGGTGCATAACATCCAGGAACAAAGGGGTTATTTGTACGTGGCGCCCCGACTCGCCACCTCGAACAAGGAATCGAACGAACACAAGGAATAAGGACTTCAAAGGGATTTCATTTATTTGGTGCATTTCAATTTATTGCCTTGGTAAGATTGCTATTTTTGCTATAGGTCTCTTATAAATCTTTCCATTCAACTTTAATGACACAACCCGTACTTGTTGGTCAGTTCCAGGATGTAATTCTGTTATCTTCGCCAAAGGCCAACGATACGTTGGCAACCTTTCATCCTTCACTACGCATAAGTCTCCTACTTTGGGGCATTCTTTATGGTAAAGCCATTTGGGTCGTGTTTGGAGTCGTGAAAGGTATTCCTCTTTCCATCGGGTCCAAAACGTCTGCGTGAGTCTTTGCACTAACTGCCATCGGCTTAACCGGTTCATATTAATTTCCATTACGTTTTTCTCTGGTAGGGCTAGCATCATATCTCCAATTAAGAAATGGGCTGGTGTTAGAGCTTGCGAGTCGTTTGGATCATCAGTGAGGGAACATAACGGTCGTGAATTGAGACAAGCTTCGATACGATTTAGCATTGTTGACATTTCTTCATAGGTCAATGCAACGTTTCCAACTACACGACGTAGATGTGTCTTAATCGACTCCACTCCTGCCTCCCATAATCCACCGAAATGCGGAGAGGCAGGAGGGTTGAAGTGCCAAACAATTCCTTTATTCGCCAACTCTTCCGCTGCATTGGTGCTTGCTAATTTCAGTATGCGGCTCAATTCTGTGTTTTCTCCAACGAAGTTGGTTCCACAATCTGAATATATGTGACTGCAAAATCCTCTTCTACTCATGAACCGTTGCAATGCTGCAAGAAATGCTTGAGTGGTAAGATCGCCTACGAGTTCAATATGTATTGCTTTTACACTCAAGCAAACAAAAATTGCGATATAGCCTTTGTATAATTGGCAATCTCTACCTCTTCTGCTTCGTAGTTCAAACGGTCCACAATAATCAATACCGACATGTGTAAATGGTCTAGATGCTGTTGTTCTAGCCGCAGGAAGATCACCCATAAGTTGTGTGGAACACTTAGCTGAGGCACGAAAGCATTTGACACATCTGTGTACGATACGCTTTATCGTGTTGCGCCCATCCAAAAGCCAAAATTTTCTGCGAAGAGTATTTAACATAAGTTGCGTGCCTCCATGCATCGTTTCGATATGCAATTGTTGTAGTAAAAGTTCAACGACAGTTCCATTTTTCGGTAATATAATCGGATGCTTTCCATCGTACGATAATGCTGACTTTGTCAAACGTCCTCCAACTCGCAGTAAACCATCCTTATCGATGAACGGGTTTAGTGTTAGCAGTTTACTTTTCTTATTGAGTAATTGCTTTGCTTGTAACGTGTGTATCTCATTGTCAAATTCTTTCATCTGAGTGTATTTCAACCAAATACGAAAGGCTTTACTAAGTTCTACGGTTTTCAGATAACCTTTGTCCAATGTTTGTTTACGTGTGAGATCGCCAAATCGAATACAATATGCTGTTACGCGAGTCAATCCAGTAAGTGTCGAATATCTTTTCAATATTTCCTCCATATGTTGCCACGTAATTGTGTTCAAATGTACTAATGCTTTATCTTTACTTTCCATGTCAGTTGTAACCAAATTTTTTGTTTTAGGCCACATCTCCTTGCTCTGACAGATCCAATCAGGTCCATTCCACCGTAGCTTGTTCCCGATAAGTTTGTCCATGTCTAACCCTCGAGATGCTAAGTCAGCCGGGTTTTGATGTGAAGGAACATGTCGCCATGGAGTATTTCCTACTGTTGATAATATATCAGTTGTGCGGTTGACTACAAAAGTTTTCCATTTGGCTGGTTGAGCTCTCAGCCATGTTAACACTATCTCTGCATTCGTCCACAACCAAGTATGCAATTTTCCCATATCCAACATTTTTTCGATTTTTCTAATCAATTTCGCCAATAGCACAGCACCACATAGTTCCAAACGAGGAATGGATATAGTTCGAATAGGTGCGACTTTCGTTTTTGCCATTATGAGATGGGAATGTGTATCCGCTTCATGTCGGACAAGTAAATATACAGCGGCAGCGTATGCTTTTGCTGATGCATCGCAAAACCCATGCAGTTCCAATTTAGCTGACGGCTGGAAATTTGTCCATCTTGGAATTCGAATGTTTCCTATCAATGTCAATTTCTCACGGAATGCCGTCCAACTTTGACTTATTTCTTCAGATAATATTTCATCCCAATCGAGGCCATGCAACCATAATGACTGCAATAAAATCTTCGCCATGATGATAGTTGGTGCCAGCCATCCTAAAGGATCATACAAACGCGCTATGTCTGAGAGCAGTTGTCTTTTCGTAACTGGCTTGTCATTTTCATTCAATCTGAGATAGTAACCGAAAGCATCTTGTAGAGGATACCAAACAATTCCCAATGATTTGTACCCATCTTCTAACTGCAACTCATGAGATATTTTCATTTCACAATCTTCAAGAGGAATTCCATCTAAAATGCGAACATCGTTAGCAATCCATTTGCGTAGAGGAAAACAGCCTGAGTTCAGTAGCTTTCTGATTTCTTCTCGTTTGTGTATCGTCTCTGACAGATCATGCCCACCCGACACTAAATCATCTACATAAAATTCCCTTTTAATAGCAACTACGGCATCTGGATACATCTCCCATCTGGATACATCTCCCATCTGGATACATCTCCTTTTTGTCTTCTGCTAACTTCTGCAGCGTCCTCAATGCTAAAAACGGAGCACACGTCAAGCCAAAAGTGACTGTTGTCAAACAGTAATCCTGGATGTTTTGGTCGGGTTGAGTTCTCCACAAAATTCTTTGGTACTTCGTGTTGTCGTCGTCTAGATTGATTTGTCTATACATTTTAGTGATATCAGCTGCGAACGCATACCTATAGCATCTCCAATTGGTTAAGACAGCTAACATGTTGTTCTCGATTGCTGGACCAGTTAAAAGGAGATCGTTTAATGAAATGCCCGAGGTTGTCTTTCTAGAGGCATCAAAAACCACACGGCATTTAGTCGTAGTACTTTCTTTATGTACGGCGTGGTGTGGAAGATAAAAGTTTCTGTGATCTAAATTATCTGATTCTAAATGTTGAATGCTATTCGAAACCAATTTCATATGTCCTGTTTGAAGATAATCTTGAATAAAATCCATATACTCCCGTTGAAATTCTGAATTAGCTTGAAAACGTCGCTCCAAAGCTAAAAGACTGAATAATGCTGTTGATCGTGAATGCCCTAATGCATTTACTGCTTCTTCATTCTTAAATGGCAACCGTACTACGTACCGACCAGTTTTATCCCTTCGTACATTTCGCACAAAATGCCTCTCACACGCTTCGTCTTCTTCCGAATTTACCAGCTTCGTAGGAACTTCTTCAATTTCCCAAAACCTTTGAAGTTGCGTACTCACGTTCGACCTGTCATCTATTTCTACTTTAAAACTCTGATATTGTGACCGATTTTATACTCCAACGTCTCCAGACAGAATCCAACCAAGTTTGGAGTTCTGGGCTATTGGACCTTGTGGAAATCGATGTATATCGCTAAGAATCACTTTAGCATAGATATCAGCACCTAGTAATAAGTCAATGTGACCCGGTTGGTCAAAATGTGGATCCGCTAATTGGTTTCTATCAAACCATTCTTTGCCAGGTAGTGGAATATGTCTTGCAGAAATCAAATTTGGCAATGTCTTAAGAATTAAGGCTTCGAAGTGTATAATTTCTTTGTTTCGAGTTTCTAACTGAGCTTCGACTATTCCCTTTACCATATTACTCGAAGAATGACCTATTCCAGCTATATTAACATCTGTTGCCTTTCGTTTCAGACCGAGTTGTTGAACGGTGGACTCAGTGATCAGTGACGTTTGGGAACCTTGATCAAGAAGGGCTCGCAAGATGAAAGGTCCAACATCCGTGGTTAAAGTAACTAAAGCTGTGGCTAGCAATACTTCCCGCTTCAATATATTCACTGAGTTCATGTTAACTTGATGAAAGGATGAATTCCCATAATTGGTCGTTGCTAAAGCAGACGTAATATCTGATGATCGATTTGGGACCTGTTCCATATAGTTGAATGGGCTGATTTCTCTATGAAGTAAAGTATGATGAGATTGTTTGCATTTCAAACATGTGATTTTGCTTTCACAATTTGCAACTAAATGCCCTTTTTTTAAGCAGTTGATACATAAGCGACGACGCTTCACTGTTGTAAATTTATCGTTCTGTGACAATTTGCAAAATTTGGGACATTTATGTAAAGAATGGTTTACTTTGCATAACACGCATGATAGTTCATGTTCATTTTGAAAAGCGAAAACGCGACGTTCTTGTGAAGTCCCATGCTGCATCATAGTTCCCTTCGGTCGTAGAAATATGCTGAATATTTTCTATAGCGAAATGATTCCGCTTTTTGCTAACAAGCGCTTGACTGAATTATTACCATGCATGCATGTCTACAATCAACAACATTTTACTGTTTACATCTAGTTTGGCTCGAAAGTGACCTAAATAGTGCATGCTTGCTCAAATGAAATGAAATTTATTGCCAAGTTCAATAATACGAATATTGCGTATAGATTATTATATCTTAACCTAAATGTGAAACTAAACATTCTCCCCGCGTTGAACAACAGTTCAAGATTCTTCTAAAACTTGGTTATTTATTGTAAAGTCTGGTGAATTAGGTAACTGCTGCTGCTGTTTGATGTGAGATTTGAATTTCCATCCAAGAATCACCAATGCTATAAGCGCTAAACCGAGGGTCGTGTAGCTCATAACGTAATGATGTATATGATGAGTATTGATGTTCGAATTTTCTTCTATCCCTTGCTGGATCTGGATTCTAGCCTTTAATGCGTCTAACATGTTGGTAGATTGTGAAAAGTTTGCCTGTAACTCTAGATATGATGGTGTCGTGGTTGCCAGTGGTGTCTCGAAATCCATAACTGCTGTGTATGATTGCCAAATGCTGCTAGGATATATATTGTGCGCAGGAATCATAAAAGAAGGCTGTTTGATAAGACATCCCTTGCCGATCTTGATTATTCCTGAACCTTCAATTACCTTCTGTGTTAGTATGCCGCTACAAGCAACGTTAATTGTTGTTTTCTCCTTTAGGATAAACAGCCACTGGTTGGCACTAAATAGCTGAATCCACTTTGTTTCATATGGGACTTCTAATATGCTGCAAATGGCTTGATTTTGTTGCTGATTGATTAAGTTGAGCTCACATTTATTTGGTCCAGCGTCAATAGTATAGATTGGATGCCGTTGTTTACAAAATATGATACCTTCATCAACAGAGTTGCATGTATGTCGTTCATATTCTTCCAAAGGATAATACTGATCCCTATGCAAATTTATTATCACATATGGTGACGAAGGCTGTATTTTCCACATAGTTTTGTTAATTATTGCTGGAACTGGTATGATTCTCAGAAGTTCAAAGTCTTCATTTGAAATAAGGGGTATATTTACTTGAAATATCGTATATTTAGCCCCCGGCTTGGTTTTTACCTTTGCCAGTTTGTAATATTTGGCCACTTCTTCGACTGCAAATGGAAGAGACAAAGTTTTTGGCAAGTGCAGTCTGATTTGACTCAATTCAGCTTGAAGTTGATGTGGCGACAATATGTTGGGGTTAAGTTTCCCATAGTTTGCATCAGTAACAGTGTCAATTAAGGCTCGGTGCAGTTGCTGAAAATTTCCTGCTGCACTGAGCAATTGAATCACATGAACCGAATAAGTTGCGGATAGATGCTGCTGTTGTACTTCCTGATTAATATGATTTGTTTTTTCTGATATCGCATTAATGTGTTGAACCAGTTGATTGAGCTGTTCTTCGGTATGCTTATGAGTTTCACGTACAACGTTGAGGGTGGAATCTAGTATCGAAGTATGGTTCTTCAATAGCTATAACAGCCGATGTTGCTTGTTGTTTGTGTCATCGATAACTCTCGTCATTTTGTCCGCATACTCAGAGTCAAGCACACCAAATAAACTATTCGCAATATTTCCTACGAAATCGAATGCTCCCCTTTTAGTCCTTTGCTTGTGCGATGACTGTAGCATTAATGCATCACTGTCAGCAATATCCTTCAATTGTATTTGTATTCTTCGTGTTATGCTGGAACATGCCTCAGAATTCCGTAAGCTTATACACAATCTAGATAAAACTGCTGATGCATTGACCAAATTATCGTAGTCCTTCCAATAGCTGGTCATATTATAGTACACTAGTATTTCCCATTCATTTGCTACTATAGATGCATTTCCCAGATTCTCAAAATAAATGGAAGGTTTTGCTGTATCAAATGTAGTTACTTGTATTGAAGATGCGAAGACTCCAGGAACCAACAAACAAGTTAGTAGCATAGATGAAACTACCGATCCTATCGTTCGTCGTCTCTTGGGAGGTTGCGGTTCAGCTTCATGGTCGTTCGTTGGAACCAAATCCTCTTCCATAACACCAACAGGGTTCACCTCTGCAAGGTTAACCTCATCATTATTGTCTATGGGAAGTGGAGCCAGTTTGTGGATTGCCCTTCTAACTATGTTTGTTTTTGTTTTAATATCTGCCACACGCACGTGATCATCCCTCCCTTTGATAACCTGAATTACTCTTCCCATTGGCCATTGAAGCGGAGTAGTGTTATCTTCTTTTATCATCACAAGAGTGCCAGGTTTAAGATTTGGATTAGATCCAGTCCATTTTTGTCGTTTCTGCAACTCGTGAAGGTACTCCACAGATCACCTTCTCCAAAATTCATGCTTTTGTTGCCGTACTGTCTCCCATCTTGCACCTAGTCTTGAGTTACACGATGAGGCTTCCGGATCGACATTACTAGTCAATGGTTTGCCGATCAAAAAATGGCCTGGCGTTAATGCAGTAGGATCATTTGGGTCGGCTGACATGGCTGTGAGCGGTCTTGAATTGAGAATCGCTTCTATTTCAACTACAAGTGTCTCAAATTCTTCGTACGTCAAAGAAGCTTGATTGACTTGATTCTGCATGAGCCGTTTTGCCGATTTGACGGCCGCTTCCCAGAGGCCGCCAAAATGTGGTGATCGTGGTGGTATAAAATGGAATGTTATACCATTCTTCCCACATGTTGAGGTTATCTTATCCTTAGCTGGTTTCGAATGAACTACTTCATGAAGTTCGTTGAGTTTATTTCTGGCACCGACAAAATTAGTCGCATTGTCAGAATAAATATTCTGACAGTGTCCTCGGCGACTTATGAACCTTCTCAAAGCTCCTATGAAGGCGTCCGTACTTAGATCAGTAACCAACTCTAAGTGAACTGCCTTTGTGGCGAGGCAACAAAATATCGCGATATATGTCTTTGCCTTTTTACCACGCACTCTCAAGTTCGTCCAAAATGGCCCGCAAAAATCTACACCGGAATTTATAAATGGTCTTGATGGTTGTACTCTTGGGGCCGGAAGATTTCCCATTTTCTGACCCAAAAGTTTTGGCGAAGCTTTACTGCATGGTACGCAATGATGGACTATTGATCGTGCCAATACCTTCCCTTTTATGGGCCAGAATTTTTGCCGGGTGATTGATAATAAAGTTTGGGGTCCGATATGATGATGCTTGATGTGTAAATCGGTCATCAATAGCTTGGTTAACGGGTGTGCATACGGTAGTAACATCTGATGCTTCGCATCATATGATATATTTGCATCTTGTACACGACCTCCTACTCTGACGATGTCATTTTCATCAAGGAATGGACTAAGACCTCGAAGATCGCTATTGTCCGGAATCTCAGCTGCCTTTTTCAAATGATGAATATCTTTGTGAAACTCTTCCCTCTGCATTAACTTTACTATCAGGACCAATGAATCATTCAATTCATCTGCCGACAAATGTTCTTGATGATTATGCTGTTTTTGCAATCGCCTCGAAAAACGAAGTACGTAAGCCACGATCCTTTGTAACTTGGTGAAAGAATTACCATGATTGATTCCTGCCAGAAAGCCTTGAGGATTATTTGCAATTGTAACTGAAAGGCTTTCTTTTTTCCTTTCTAAGAGTGGTTCTTGTGGTTTATAGCTGGATGGCCAAACCGATTCCGAGCCATGGATGAATACTGGGCCATAAAACCACATGGTGTTACCTTTCAGTTTTTCTGGGCTTAAACCTCGAGACAGCAAATCCGCAGGATTGTCCTTTGAAGGAACATGTCGCCACTGATTAGCGTTTGTTGCTCGTTGAATAGCTGCAACTCTGTTTGCGACGAAAGTTTGATATGATGATGATTTTGAATTCACCCAAGCAAGTACTATTTCCGAATCTGTCCAATAAAATTCCTTTGCGTGATTCAGATTCAGATCATTCTTTACGCGCTGGCATAAGTCAGCTGCTAATTTTGCTGCACAAAGTTCAAGTCGAAGGGTTACTTTACTGATGGGTGCCACACGAGATTTAGCGCAAAGTAGTCGGACTAGAACTACATTGGTTGTAGTTACTGTTCGAATATAAACTGCTGCGCCATATGCCTTTTCTGAAGCGTCTGAGAAAGAATGCAATTGAATATCTTTTGGGTGTTGATGTGCAAAAACATGACGAGGAATGGAGAAATTATTTAAATTTTGCAATTGCTCTCGGAGCTCACACCACTTGCGTTCCAACTCTGGTGGAAGATTGTCGTCCCAATCAGATTTTGCTGCCCACATTTGTTGTAATAATAGCTTTGCTGTGATCACAACTGGACCTAGTATTCCAAGTGGATCGAATATACGAGCGATATCAGAATAGGCAGCTCTTTTAGTTATTTTGTTTCTTGGACTGATACACGTTTTAATTGTGAATGAATCCGACTTGGTGCTCCATGAGAGTCCAAGAGTTTTGATACTTTCATCGTTTTGATCATCGAAGTTTAAAGCTACTTCTAAATCTCCTGGCTGAAATCTTTCAAGCAAACGAGGATGATTGGCACACCATTTTCGTAACTTAAAACCTCCTTCCTGTAATAGCTCGATAAGTTCACTTTGTATTTGCCACGCTGTAGGTAAATCATCTGCTCCAGTCATTACATCGTCCACGTAGAAATCTTGTTCGACACTTTTTGAGCCCAAAGGATACCGTTTCGCTCGAATCTTAGCAAGTGCCTTCAAGCATTTAACTGCAAGATATGGAGCTGAAGTTGTCCCATAAGTTACAGTCGTAAGCTGGTAACATCTTAGTTTCTCTTCTGGATTGTTCCTCCAATATATAAGGTGGAATTTTTGATCATCAGGGTGGAGTCTAACTTGGCGATACATCTTTTCAATATCTCCAGTAAACACATATCTCGGTAGCCTAAAACGCATCAAGATTGAAAATAACTCATCTTGTATTGTTGGGCCTTTCGCCAGTATATCGTTCAAAGAAACATTGCTGGTTGTCTTAGCAGATGCATCAAAAACAACTCTAAGCTTTGTAGTAGAGCTGTCGGGTTTGCATACGAAATGATGCGGCAAAAAACAGTAAGGCTTCTTCAATTCATTGAAATTTATCTCGCTCATGTGGTTTAGTCTTATATACTCCTGCATAAACTCGACGTACTGAGCTTTTAATTCAGGCTTTTTAGCAAGCCTTGTCTCCAGCCCCAAAAATCTGGTGCGCGCTAGGCTTTCTGAATCACCCAATGCTCGTGGGTCTTCAATAAAAGGCAACTTGACAACAAATCTTCCCGTTGTATCACGTTCTGTGTTTTGCTTGAAATGCCGCTCGCAGATTTCTTCAGCCGCTGTTCTTGGAGATTCAGTATGGTTAACTTCTTCGATTTGCCAAAATCGCTCAATCTGTGATGAAACATCCATATCTTTGTCGTAACTACTACAGACAGTGCAGTGTACTGATGATTTGCTAGTTTCCGATGTGACCTTTCCAGCAACAACCCATCCAAACAATGTATTCTGCAATATCGGATGATCTGATCCCATTGAAATTTTCTCTGCCAGCATGAGCTGATGGTAAAATTCTGCTCCAATCAGTAAATCGATGCGCGTTGGAATGTTGAAGGCTGGATCTGCCAACTGAATATCTGCTGGGATTGGCCATGCCCCAGTGTCTAGGTACTGCGATGGTTGTAATCCAGTGATTCTTGGCAATACAAATGCTTCTACTTGAAGTGATGCCTTTGTCCGTGAGGATTGAACACATACGTTGACTCGACTAGTAGAATAGTGGGATGCTTGTCCAATTCCTTCTACCTTCAATGAATCATTAACTGTGCTTGCAGCTAATTTTCTTACAATACTCTCCGTTATTAAAGAAACTTGAGAGCCGGAATCAAGAAGCGCTCGACAAGTAACTTGATTCCCATTGTTAGCGGACAATCGAACTGCTACAGTGCCTAGAAGAACAAAACCAGGCTTTAATGACGTATTTTTGGCAGCAAGCGACGTCGTAGAACAATTTTTGTTCAAAGCAGAAGATATAATGGACGCTTGTTCATCCTTGTTTGGTTCGAGATGAATTAATGTATTATATTTTTTTTTCACACTTGAGACAACCACGTGACATGCACTTGCTATATGTATGTCCTGCCTTTAGACAATTGAGACACAAAGAATTGTCAATCAATATTTTCTTTCTGTGCTCTGGCTTCATGGCCAAAAAACTGTTGCATTTCTACAAAGGATGGTTCCGTTGGGGGCACAAAATGCATGTTGCCTTTGATGTTGCTGACAGCGAGCTTTTGGAAGTCATTGACTGATTTCGTTTGGCACTCCCGTCTGAAGATACAGCTTCCAAAGTTTGGAAACGAGCCTCCAAAAAATGTAGTAAATTGTCAACAGAACCTATCTCCTTAGGTTTATCAAGGCCTTGCTCGTACAGTGTATGGCTTGTTTTATCAAGCTTTCGAATTAAGATGTGCAGTAATAACGGATCCCAATTGTCAATGTCTATCTGTAGATTTCTCAAACCGAGAAGACATTCGTTAGTTATGTCGTGAAAACGTTTAATGGCAATACCAGACTCAGTGTTAATAGTCGGCTGATTAAGCAGCTTTGTTAGAATCGCGTTTACCAACAACCGTTTGTTTTGGTAGCGATTGACTATGATGTTCCACGCTGTTTCATAATTATTGTTGGTGACCGATAAATGCTTGATTTATGTTTTCGGTTCACCATTCAAATTGTTAATCAAATAAAACATCTTTTCTGCGTTGCTTATTTGCTGAGTGTGCACCAACTGAACATACAAATCGTGGAATTGCGTCCACTGCAAATAATCTCCACTGAAATGCGGCAATTCTATTTTTGGCAGCTTCACTCTTGAATTATTATTGTTTGGTGCGTGTACCGAATGTTGCTCTAACTGTTGATCTATTCGGTTCGTAGTATCGAGACGTTGTTGCAGCCTAATCAATGTCCTTTGAATTTGATGCTGCAATTGGAAGTATTGCTCAACTTCATAGCCTACTGGAGTGTCATCACATGCATGCTCCCAAATAAGTGCATCTAGGTTCTTCAAATCTTCTTCGTATCCGAGTAGCCTGTCTAGCTTAATCTGATAATATTGATATAGATGCGCATTATTGAGTTCTTGATTGATTTCGTTTAAAAACATCTCCACTGATTTTTGCATGGCTCTTTGCCTGCGTATTAAATGCTCCAATGTGCTTGGTGGTGTCGGATCTGGTACCTGACGAACAACTGTTTTTGATGTACCAGCAATGGGTGTGGCTTTCCCATTTGAAACGGTGTCTAAATCTGCCAACCAGGATCGGAGTCGTGAACAAACATTTCTTACTTGTTCATAGTAACTTTCTTCAAAATAAGCCTTTGCTGCAATTGGCAATGCTTCAGATTGCTCTATCTCCGAGTGGTTGAGCTCAAATTCAGCCCATAATGCCTCCAATGCTTGGATGCGTTTCGTACCGTATTCTAGTTTTGCTTTTCTAGAACTTGGATCTTTCTTGAAATTGGAAATGGACTTCCCAATTTCACTTTGCCTCGTCAAAAGATCATCCATTCTTGAAACGAGTTTCTTGATTAGGAAAAAAAATGACTTGTGTTCACTTCGAAGAATCCAATAAGCACGTGTCACTTATTGGAATAAGTAGGTATTAACAAGCGCTTGCTACTTGTTAATCCGTTCCTTGGTGTTCTTTTGAAGACAGAAGTGTTCTGTCACGGTCGCCAATGAATATTTTCTATAGCGAAATGATTCCGCTTTTTGCTAACAAGCACTTGACTGAATTATTACCATGCATGCATGTCTACAATCAACAGCATTTTACTGTTTACATCTAGTTTGGCTCGAAAGTGACCTAAATAGTGCATGCTTGCTCAAATGAAATGAAATTTATTGCCAAGTTCAATAATACGAATATTGCGTATAGATTATTGTATCTTAACCTAAATGTGAAACTAAACATATGCCTTAAAAGACCTTCAGCTTCCCCGCATATACTGCTCTTCAGGTAGTGCAATTTTTCTACCTTGGAGATTGATGACGGTTATGCACCAATGAAATAAACAAATCACGGAAAGGAACCCATTCAATATAATCTCCTGCGAACCTAGGAAGATTAATTCGTGGTAACTTGAGGTCATGTTCCTTATGCCTTTGAGCTTCTTCTGCTGGTTGGACAGTTCCCACTTCTTTCATTAACTCCACTATCTCGGATGAAAACACCAAATGGCTTTCTTCAAATTTCCCAAGTTCATCATTTTGGAAATATTCCCTCTCTATGTCTTTTTCCCCATTTTTCAGATTTAAAATTTGATTATGCGTGTGAGTAAAAGTGTCGTATAGTTTCTGGACCTTTTCATTTAGTTTGAAATAATAAGAAGCCGTTTTCCGGCTCTTTGGGTCCTTTTTATAATTAATTTGAAGCCGTGCTAATTGTTCGGCATTTAATTTTTGTTGGATTATTAAATTATCCATTTCAATTGAACAACGATCTTATTAAGCAATTACCAGAGAATTGCGGCGTGAAAATAAATGCAACAAAATCCAACAAGTGCAACGTTAAGCAACAATATTCAACGATATGCAACAATATGCAATAATATGCAACAATATGCAACGATATGCAATAATATGCAACAATATGCAATAATATGCAGCAATATGCAACGATATGTAACAATATGCAACTATATGCAACAATATGCACCAATATGCCACGGTATGCAATCGATTCAAAGAATAAATGTACGAATATGTACTAAATGCAATCAAGTCAAAACTAAAGGCAATAAATAGCACCAAATTTAACAAAGGAAAATTTGGATTCGACTCACCAGGTTATGACCGCTATTCCAATACAGCTATATTTTAACTGTTATCTTCAACACTGTTATCACTGTTTCTTTAAACCGCGCGAAATCCCGTTTAAAAGTTCACACACGATCCTGAATCCGGTTCGAAGGACCAAAAAATGTTCTACATAAAAAATTAAAACTGCCACGAATTAAGACTTGAACTTATTTATAATGCGTTAAGTAAAATTTAACAATACGAGTAATTTCCATTAAATGAACCAATTTTAGCAACCGATTTAAATTCAACGACAACTATTCAAACTACGACCGATCGATTCGAGTTAAACTATAACAATGAACTTGAAAAATTTCTTTATGAAAATTCCGGTACATTTCATTCTACTGATATAACATTACATTTCCAATTTGAGTTCTTTAGTTGCAAAATGAGACTGAAAGGTTTTTGAAAACTTTTCAGAAACAGCAAAAAACTATATTTTCTTTCCTGGTCAATATATCAAACCAATTTTTTTTTTAATAAATTGAAAATAAAAAACTGCACAATATTACAAATTTTCATAAACTATGGATTATGTTAAATATTAATTAATTCGCATTTACAGTTCATCAGGTCGCGTTTTGGAACAAAATCGCCTTCAGGTGTGGTTTTGGAACAAAACTTCATGTTGGAGTCGGGTTTTGGAACAAAACAAAAACAATTATATTTTTTTTAATTTTTGCCTGTAATTTTTGTTTTACAGAAAGTAGGTGCCTACCTTAGAACATAACTTAAAAAAACAATTATACAAAAATAAGTTTAAAAACATGGAAAAATGAGCAGCAAAAATATTGTGTTAAACATTTTTTTTTTCGTCAATAATTACTTCCGCATCCCAAATATCGTTCTCTGTAAGATTATTATAATCTATACGACGATAAAAACACTTGTTGGATTCATCAGTTTCATCCTCCGAATCTATATTTTCTAAAAAATAGAAGCAAAATGACACAACTTCAGTCAACGCACACATTTAATGTGTCGGCGCACGATTTCTAAGAACAGACATGTGAAGTCGCAATGAGTATGGCCAACTTTGAAATATTTCTTATCATTCTAGAAAAAGCCCGCTTAATTTAAAACAAGATTAATAATAAAAATAACCATTTAAAAATATGTGACGAACAGAAGTTTAGCCTTTTCTTAAAGTAAAGTTAGAACATTAGGTCGGTTTTTGGAAAAATAACAAGAACCGTTTCCGACATTGCTAAGGTTTGAGTCGCTTTTTGGAACCAAACCGTTCAAAATATTAGACGACATTTTGAAAGAAAAAATCTCTGTTCAGGTCGCGTTTTGGAAATAAGGCTGTTTTTCAAATCACTTTTTAAGGCATTTAGACTGGGTTTGGGATAAAATAAAGTGCACAAATCGATTCCTGATAAGATTTCCTATAAGAAATGGTGTTTAACTCAGTTTCGTAAAAAATCGCTTGAGTCTCATTTTGCAACTAAAGAACTCATTTGTTATTCCACTACTAACATTTGAATTCAGATACAACATTAACAATCCACCATATCAGCTGACTAGATTCGTCGTTAAATTTGCCACAGCTGCTGTCACTGACAAGTTGTCACATCACAGCTGTCACCGACACCACAACAGGTAATGCTCAACTCAGCCCTGCAAAATAATTAAAATCTATATTCTAGGTAGAGCCCAAACACTCCATGAAGAGATTTTTTCCAACACAACTCTTTTGAACAGGAAAAACATTTTTCTCAATAAGTACCGTTATCAAAACTTGCTTGTCTTCTAAATATATAGTTTTGCGAATCACTCGCTCCGCAATTTTGCATACAACTACCACACTTTCTGATAGTATTTTCAAAAAGCCCCTACTTTTCAATGCAATGCAATGAAATGCAATGTTCACATCGAAGGTTCTTGCAAAAAAATTCAATTTTGTCGGATAAACGTTCGTCGTAAAAATGGAATTCCGGGTCATACATTGGGTTTATGTTGAGAATACTGATTTCATGAAGTGGGATGCAGTGTCCAATTCCCTTTTCTCTTAGCTGGCTTCGAAACAAAATTTTTTTATATGCAGCAATGAATTGTCTAACTGTGGGGCTTTTTTTGTATCGCAGTCCCGCACGGATAGAAGAAAAAAAAACCCTAGCGCATAACCGCTAGAAATACTAATGTTCGAAGAACAGTAGAGGATTTGTGCAGATTTTGAGTGTATTGTTATATATTGTTGTTATATTGTTGTTAGTGTCTTACATATTACATATTGTATGTAATGTCAGATATATTGTTATATATTGTACATATATATTCGCGATGTGAATACTTAGTGCAAGCATTTATTGGTACGAAAATAACAAAAACTCCTCGTGCTAGCAGTCCTTTGCTAGCACCGAAGCCAAAAATAAGTCATATCTGCCTCACGTTGAAGTTAACCTGCCCTGCGAATTTCGTATTGATCCGATTACTGCATTGGAAGTTATAGGGATAAAAAGAAATTTAGGGTTACCATTCGCAAGAGCTTTCAAACTTTCTAGATCTTAGTATTTGGTGTGTCTTTTCACTACAAGACCACTACGATTTGAAAACTTTATGATAAAATCGCTTACTGAAGCTATGTCAAAAAATACAAAAACAATCATAGCTGGCAACCCTATCATTGTTTTTCAAACTAGATTTCTACTGAATATTGTCTACAATAATTTAAATTTGCCATATGAATTTCGTTATGATACCATGACTGTACTGGAGGCTATAGGGCAAACAGCTTTATTCAAATAAAATAACATTATATAAACAATTTGGTGCAGTTGCACCAATTTTTGACGATTCTAAAAGCATATAGGTATTGTGGGACAAAAGATTAACACTGGTGATTATAACTCAAAACTGTTTATTCAAAAGTGTTTATAGTATATTCACAGATGTAAAGTAATACGTCTTTCCTTCGTGAGGGCTGTGCAGTCAATGCGCTCTATTTGCCGGTCCGGCACCGCGATGACTCAAGCTATGTCGTTTGCGTCTTTGCGCCACGCTCTCGGTCGCAGCTCTCTCTTCGTCTCCACAACTCGGCCGTCCTGAGATTCATCCGACTCGGATGAAGAAGATTCGTATTTCGCCCATCGTTTTATATATTCAGCTCAGCTAGTTGTCGCCCATGGACCATCATGAATGCCCTGTTTTACTACGTCATATATGTCGTTGCCTTTGACTTTGACGATCTTATATGGACCCAAGTACTTCGCTTTGATCTTCAAACCCGGTCCAAATTGGGTTCGTTTAACAGCCACGATGTCGCCTTGTTGGTAACGTTGAGGAATCTTTCGGCGTCGATTGTACGTTTTAGCGTTTTCGTGCTGAACTTTGGAAATTTGACATTTTGCATCTTCCCGATTCTGCTTTCGATCATTGTGGAATGTTAAAATTATTTCTTCTTCGAGTGCTTCGATAACGTCAGCACTATGTCTGGTACGAATTGGTATACCTACTAGCAATTCAAACGGTATCATGCCGATGCTTCTATTAAAAGTCGAGTTGATCGCCAGCTGCACATGCGGAACAAACTTGTACCACTTCATAGGTTCATCCACCGCTAACTTCGCTAAAATAGACGCTATCACGCTATTCATCCGCTCCACCTGACCATTTGCGCGAGGTAATCCAGTCGTTATAAGGAGATGACGTATATTTTCTCTTTCGCAATATTTTACGTAAAGGCTGATCCGCGGTCTGTGATTATTTGTAACGGATTCCCAAATACGCTTTTCTGTAGATCGAGCCTTGCTATTACTTCAGCTGACGTAGTGGACTTCGTCGGATAGAGCCAAGTATACTAATTGAAACTATCTATTATCACCAAAATATGTTTATAGTTTTTATGTGTCGATTCTAGTGGACCCATATGATCGACATGACAGGTGTACAGCAGTATATTCCCTTTATCGAACGGGTGCAGAAATCCTTCGGACTTACCCGTTTTACGATTTACAAGTATGCAAGGAACGCAATTTTCTACAACTCGCTTTACTGGTTCTGCCAACTTCGGAATGTAGTAATGTTGTTTAACATCTCGTTCGGTTCTGGCAGGTGAATAGTGACCTTTCTCGTGAATTCGTCGAATAATATCCTTCTGCATGGCTTTCGGTACGACAAAAACTTCTTGTCCATCTACAAATTTTAATAGTATTTCACCACGTAAAACAAAGTCTTCAAATACTCCATTCCTTAACATTTCCTTGATCGCCCTTATGCCTGCATCTTCGTCTTGCGCTTTCTTCAACTGGGTCTCAATTCCTGCTTCAATCGTCATTACCGGATGTCGACTAAGCGCGTCAACATGTGGAAGTCTTGATCCAGGTCGGTGCTCAAGAGTATATTGAAATTCTTCAACGAACATAGCCCATCGTGCTATTTTTGGTATGATGTCCTTCTTTTCCATGGTCTGTTCGAACGCTAAGCAATCAGTTATAACTTTGAACGGTATACTCAACAAATACACTCTGAATTTGCGGAGTGCATTAACAACGGCTAAAACCTCTAATTCGTACGACGACAGTTTTTCTTCTTGTGGTGTAGTCTTCTTGCTCGTGTAATACATACTAGATTGTCTTCTGATGACTTTTGCAGCAATACTGCTCCATATCCATGTTGGCTGGCATCTGTATGAAGCTCCGTCTCAAGGCTGGGGTCGTAAATTTGCAATACGGGTTGTTCCGACAATATCCGCTTCAGTGTGTTGAACGCTTGTTGTTGCAGTTCACCAAACTCGAATTTCGCGCCATTTCGAAGCAAGTCTCTAAGCGGTTTAGCAATAATGGTGTACCCAGGGATAAATTTTCGGAAGTATCCTGATAATTCAAGGAAGCTTTGCACATCCTTAGCATTCTTTAGTTCTGGGTATCGTCTGACAGCTTTTGTTTTCAATGGAGAGGGTGATATGCATCCATTTTCGACAATGTGCCCAAGAAACTCTATTTTTCTTTCCAAAAATTGGCACTTCTTTTTGTTGATAATTAGACCATAACCTTTCGCAACTTCAAGGACGATTTTCAATTTTAGTATTCCCTCTTGTTCGTCTTGCGCGGGGATAATTATATCATCCATGTATGGAAACGCTACCCTTTGATTAGATAGTTCCCAGAATATACTGTTTATGAATCGCTGGAACACTGACGGAGAGTTGCTCAGCCCAAATGGAACGCGTCTAAACTGATATTGGCCTTTATGCGTAACGAACTATGTATATTTTCTGCTGTTTTTCTCTACTTCGACGTGAAAGAAACCATCTTTTAAGTCCAACGTGCTAAAGACATAAGCATTTCGCAGCTTGTCGAGAATGTCTTCTATCAATGGTAACGGAAACCTATCTTTTTCGATGATTCTGTTGATACGCCGATAATCGATCACTATTCGTGGAGTGCCACCTTTTTTCCAGGCTACTTGCACCGGACTCGAGTACTCTGATGATCATGGTTCAGCAATGCCTTTCTGAACCCATTCCGCAACCTGATTATCCACTAATTCTCGTTCTTTCGCTGGAAGTCGTCTTGGAGTGCAAAATATCGGACTAGAATCCTTCACGACTATTGTCATTTTCACATTAGTTTCTTTGGTCTTATTAGGAACATAGTTGGCGACAATTTCCTCCGTCACTTTCTTTTCATGGCTTGCTACTGTTTCACCAATATTTAGCTCGTCGTTGTCGTGAACATTGATGCTCATCAAAAATGCTTCGGGAACCAATTTTTTAATATGCATTCCAGTATTGTTCAGAATAAGTGTCGCTTGCTTTAAAAACTCATTGCCAAGTATAACGTCATTCGAGAGAGTATCGTCTGACACTACATAGAAGCGCGTAGTGTACTCATCTTCGTGTAATTTGATGTTCGCTTCTAAAGTACCTTTTGGTGAGACATAATTTCGTCCAAAGCCTGTTAAAACTAGATCAGTGCGCTTTATGACCGGAATATGAATCGACTTTAACTTTTCTTCGGAAACTATGTTAATTTGGCTTCCCGTGTCGACCAGAGCGTTCATAACTACTCCTTCGAATAAAATGTCTTTAGTCATTGTGCTTTTGGCATTACCATTTAAATGGCTTACGTCCTTGCTGTCTGGTGTTTTATTTTTACACTCAAAAGCGCGATGACCATACTTTCCGCAACCGAAACATTTCATGCCCTTTGACTTATGAGCACAGTCGACTGATTTGTGCCCAGTGGCTCCGCAATTAAAGCATCGTGATTTTTCGAAATTTGTCGTTGCTGTTGTTGAGGTTTTCGGTGATCGTTTTGATTCTTCGTATGACTGCTTCTGTTGACATTTTTCATAGTTCAACAACTTCGCTTTAAAATCTTTCATGCCGATAGCGCCATATAACAACATCTTATTTCGCGGTTGATCGTTGATTCCATCAATTACATATTGCATGATTGCTGCTTCTTCAACTTCTCCTCTACTGGCTATTTCCTTCATAATTAGAAAGTACTCCAAGCATGATTCATTACTCTCCCTCTTGCGCTTTGTCAAAAGTTGATGTAGATCGGCTGAATTAATTTTCTCTCCGAATTCCTCACATAGTGCTCTTTTTAGCATTTGTCATGTTCGTAATGTTCTCTCGCCTTGTACATATATCTTCACGATACCTTCCAACGATCTTTTCGCTACCACTAGTTTCTCCGTTTCTGACCATCCAAATAACGTGGCCGTTTCTTTAATTTCGTCGGCCCAACATTTCACCGGATAATTATCTTTTCCGTTAAACGGACGAATGTCTATGCCACGGAAACTCAACGCAAATTTTTTCCCAATCGCTCTACTACTACAACTCAACCGCGACATTGAATTACTTAAAACACTTACATTGTCTTCATCGCGACACTGTTCGTTTTGAATGCTTTCTTTTTCATCACTTTCGTGTTTCTCGTCGTCATTTTCGTCATAACTTCTCAACTTTGAGAAATCTAAAAGCACATCACAAATCCGCTCTGACATTTCACTCACACTGCCCGTGAAATCAACGCATAGTAAATTACAAACGGCGGCTAGGTCTCTCTCACTAAAATGTTCCTTCAGGAAATCGATCTTTTCTCGGTATTCCGATGATCCCGACACAAATTCGAATCCCGTAAATGCCCGTAGTCGTTTTGTATTCAAACGATCACCTTCTTCTCCATATACCACTTTGTGGAAAAGTTTTATTGCCTTCAGTAGAGCCGATGAAATATTGGCACTAACACTAGGAATTTGTTGAAGGCACGACATTTTAAATGTTCACTGTTTATATTTTTGTCTAAACGGCACACAGATCGTCGTTTGCTAGACAAGTCTTTTCACCTCTTCTTTCGTTTGCAAACCCGGCGCAGGAGCACGTAGCACGTAAAAGTGTTGACCTTTACCTAACAAACACACACCCACATACAACAGATTTCACCTCTCGTCGTCGTCGTTTGTCGAGAAAAATCACATCTATCGTCGTTTACAAGACACGTTCTTCCACGCTTGTTTCTATCCGTCGTGATGTAGCGTGTTGATCGTCGTAAAACACACTCACAAACTATGGAAATTTCACCATTCGTCGTTTTCGTCGTAATTTCTTTCACCTTCCTACTTATGATTATACTGCACAGCACGTAGCGATTTGTCCCTGTCTTTCGTCTAACTAGGAATAGTTTTCTTTCACAAATTAGACCGTCGCATTTATCTCGTCTTTTACGAAAAACTATCCTGGTTGAGCCCCCTAAATGTGGGACAAAAGATTAACACTGGTGATTATAACTCAAAACTGTTTATTCAAAAGTGTTTATAGTATATTCACAGATGTAAAGAAATACGTCTTTCCTTCGTGAGGGCTGTGCAGTCAATGCGCTCTATTTGCCGGTCCGGCACCGCGATGACTCAAGCTATGTCGTTTGCGACTTTGCGCCACGCTCTCGGTCGCAGCTCTCTCTTCGTCTCCACAATATATAACTTAGCTACTTTGCTTTTATATAATCTTTTAGTGCTTTTATATAATCGAAGTCGTTTGTCATAAATTATGCTTACCATAGAAGAAACATCTGTTGGTGCGATATTTACGAAATTGTCCGGTGCTGGCAATCATGTGCTAGCACCATAGCTGCTTCACGTTGTGTTAAATCCAGCCTATGAATTTCGTTTCGATTGAATGGCTGCGCTGTAAGCTATAGGAGTGAATTAAATTTTAGGGTTACCATTGTTCAAACTTTTTAAATTTTTGTAAAACGTAAATACTTGTTGTTAATTGTCATTGCAGGATCATTCCCATTTGGAAATTTTATGACAACATCGCTCGATAAAGCAATGTAAATACATTACGAAATTCATCATAGCTGGCAATCCATTCACGGTTTTTCAACAAAATTCCTACAGAATTACAATCGTAACAAGATATGCTTTTCACATGAATTTCGTTTTGATTTCGAAACTGCATCGGAAGTTACAGGGAAAAAATCTTTATTTTCCTGAGCAAATTTATAATATTTAGGAGACAAAAATTGCCGTAGCTAGCGTCCCTATACTAATTTTTCAACCAAATTTCTATGAAATATATCTTAGAGTAAGGTTCATCTACTGCGTGAATTTCGTTAAAATCTGGTGGCTAAATCGGAAGCTATATGCCAAACACCAGTTTTTTTTCTCAGCGATTTTTCCAAATGGCACCACTGCCACAGTGTTGCTCGTTTTTCAAAATCACTTCTATCAGACCTGGTCCTAGCAAATTCCAACAGGTCCTGTAAATTTCATATTGATCGCATTATCCGATCGTCAGTTCTTGTGAACAGAAGTTTTGAGTGCTGAAAATATAGGTAATTTCATCACGGGTTGCCGTTCTTGTTTACCGCGGAATTTTTAAATATTTTATTTGACTTGGTGGACAAAAGTCAAAATTTATCAATAATTTGAACTTATTTTCAAAATTCAAAAATTTTTCAGGAAGGTCGATTATTTGAAGGATTTTTGTTCAGGAGCCTGCTGTAGCTACAGAGTTGCCCGCACAGTCTTGAAAGTCCATGTGTGTAAAATTTTAGTCTAAATCAATACGCTCTAAAAATTTCACGATGATTCATTGTTTTTCTTAGAAGTTACGACATATCGAATTTTGAAAAAAAATCCTTGCCTACTTTTAGGCACTCAGCGCCTACACAAGGCTCAAAATTTCAACTTCTTTATCATAAAACAACTTAAGGGGGTATTCCGGTTTTTCACGCGATAATCGTTCATTATTTCAATATGAATTTTAATACATAAAAATAAATTCTCAATGGATATGGTTTTATTTTGCGTTTATTGCAGGATCTAAACTTTAGAAAAAACTTGGATTTAAAAAAAAAAGTTGAAAATTGTTGTTGCTATGAGGGCTTGAGGTTGACCTTTGAAAATCAATCTTGGCAGGATTGCGTCCGTTTGAATTATCTGAAATTAGCAAATGAGGTGTCATTTTACTCAGGAGAATACCCGTACAAGATGAACTACGCTTATCAATATCCAATTATTCGTTAAAAAATGGCAGCTTATAAAAAAAATTTTTTCTAATTTTTACTTTTTTTTTTTAGTTTTTTTATTAAAAATTATAGTTAATTGTTTTGTATCATCACAATCGTAGTTCATCTTTTTCTTTAAATTATAGCAAATAATTTGATATATCACTCATTAAATTCTGTAAGACCGTTTTCGAGAAATCTTGCCAAGAAGTTGAGAAAAGATGGTTTTGAGAAAATCGCGTTTAAAGTTTTATCTCAAACAATCTCGCCTCAAGCGTGCCGGGGATTTTCCAGAGATGATAGTGGTGGAAATGCGAATAACTTCAAAACGAAAACAGATACTGCGATAAAATTTTAAAGCAAGATTATATGATCATAGTGAAATAAGAAAATGCAAAAAAAAAATTTCGATTTTTTCAAACCGAAAGACCGGAATACCCCCTTAAAACATAACAAGTTTTCATTCCTAGTACTTTTTTTGAACGAAAATGTACACTGCTTGGAAATATAGGAGCACCTGAAAATTCACTTAAATGCCCGCCGCCGCCAAAAGGTTTAAGATATCTGAATTTTGGTAAGTCATGGACCTACCTGTTATATCAATCTATTTTCTCCAAAAATTTCAGCTCAATCGGATTGGCCACTCCATAGATTATCTCTCTTAACCATTTTGCTGATATATATATATATATATATATATATATATATATATATATATATATATATATATATATATATTTATATATATATATATATATATATATATATATATATATATATATATATATATATATATATATATATATATATATATATATATATATATATATATCTATATATATATATATATATATATATATATATATATATATATATATATATATATATATATATATATATATAAATATATATATATATATATATATATATATATATATATATATATATATATATATATATATATATATATATATATATATATATGACGAATTTTCGGCGAAGCGAGTTTAATACTAATGTTCTTCGAACATTAGTAAAAACAGCTCAATATGATCCTGGTTGAGTTTCTAAAGCGGTATGAATTTGGGGATTTTCGTGACAATAAAACGCTCGTATAGAATATTTATGTTTCGTAATGCAGCAATAATTCCAAGGAAGCCCGTGTTTCTTCGGCAATTCAGGACTAATGTTTCTGTCAGGAGTGTTAGCTGCCTTATTTATTCAATAACCATTTGTGCAAAATTACTTTTACTGGCAACATTTCTTATAATGCTCTTTTTTTGTCCTCGAGCTCAGATAATTTTTTACTATTTAAAACATTCAAAATGTCGTTGAAAAGTCTAATAAATTTGGACGCACTTTCACTACCAGCAAATTCTCTTAAATGAAAGACTTCTCGGGAAAAGTCAAAACCATCAGCAACAAATTTGCTTAGCGTTAGCACAGCCAAATGAACCTTCATTTTTTGTTGCTGAAAGAATATTTGGGCTTTCCGAATTTTGTTACTCAAATGCAGGCCTTCTTTTTCTTGCAGTTCAACCAGTTGGGTCAAATACTCCCATTTGATCAAATTCCCTCTGCTGTCTTTAAGCGTTTTTAGATCTGCTAGGGAATTCTGAGCTAGTTTGATCATATGACATGGGTTTAGATGAATCGCATATTTTTCAACAGAATTTTCAAACTTTAAGTAAACTATCGAAGATGTATCTCGAATATAATATCCTAAAAGCTTACACTGGCTCTAATACTCCTGTACACAATGAAACCAAATTTTTTTTCTGATCGGCCGTTATATTACTGATCGGAAAGAAGCCTACGGGTATTTCCCATGGTTTGTGAATTGCCACTGCCATCAAAACAAACATTTGCGTCGCTTTTACATCACTGGAAGAAGAAGCGCCTCCAAAGTCTGCAATAACAATTTTTTCATTGCCGCCGGTACATTACACTGCTTTTTTAATTGCGGCAAAAGATTCTTGCGTAAAGCCGGGTCCACAATAAACATTTCGATACCAATTTCTTATTGGGCGGTCATGCGGCAAGCATTTACCAAATGCTGATCGAACAAAGTTGTAGGCTCTGCGTGAAAAAAAATTTAAGTTGAGAGCAAAGATTTTCAACTCGGGGCTATATTTCTTTGAATCTTTCTTAAATGTGGCGGTGAAAATCTGCTTTTCAATTATGTGCTTACCCGGCTCGCTTAAATAATCCAGGAAATCACTTTGTTCTGGAGATATCAAATTATTTTCAGTTAGAAAATTTAAAAGCTGCTTCAAGCTAATGGTTTTATGTTCTTGGCGCTTTACCTTAAATTTTAATTTTTTGAGCTGCATTTTCTTCTTTTTTAGGCGCGCTTCAAGAGATTTGATTCGCACATTCGCTTTAGGCATCTTGATTTGTGTTTGTACCCTATAATCATTTAATTTCATGAATTTGTTAATGCATGGATAGTGCATGGATAGAAGCGTTGATAATCAGCTTAATAATACTACAAAAACTTTTACCGGTATCAAATCACCTCCACAATTATAGCATATTGATCCAATTCATTACCAATTAAGCAATTTTTACACAGCTATCTTACTGTGTAATAGTATTATCTTTGTGCACTGATTCAGGTTTTTGCATAGTATAAAATAACTGAAATTGAGAGAAATAATGGTTTGCATAGTATCAAATAGTGAGGTAGTAGAAATGGAGTGGACATGCCCATAAGATGATTCGATTCTTGGTCGTCGAAGCGAGCGGACGTGTTACGCGCACTGGGTTTTTATTAAATTCATAGGTTGACCGTTGTGCCGATTATTGTTTTATCGATGTTACCTATAAACACTTAGCCATCACATTTCCTACTGCTGCCCGTTTTGTGTGTGCAAGTGATACCAGTGACCCAATTTAAGAATTTAAAATTAAATAAAATTGTGCATGTCCATCAAAATAACACTTTAGTGTACCGATTATTAATTTATTGTTCGTGCCTATAAATACTGAGTCATCACATTTCTAGCCATTTTGTGCATGTGATAGTGACCCAATTTAGTGACCCAACATTTACACATAGTCGCGTAATGATCTTGTTTTTGTTTTTATGAAACACACTAGTGATTTGTGCAAACGTATGTAAAAAAAATTAACTTTGTATAAATTAAATATCTACTATACTATTCAAATTCATTGACCTAATTCACCAACCGACGAGCGCTGTCCAAACACTTAGTCATACTCGTATATTTTACATTTACACAATCATTTACACTAACTGACTAGTGAGTTGTGCCGCAACTATGAATTACAAATGCTGTTTGGAAAATTGCACCGCTTACGATAACAAGTCAAAGTCGGTTATCTGCAAGGGTTTCTGTCAGCGCAAACTGCATGGATCATGTATGGATGCGCCAAGAGATTGGTTTTCTAACTACCTCTCCGACCATTTTATATGTTCTGACTGCCAAGACACCAAAGACTTACTAAGATGTATGTTCGACGACATCAGCAGTCGTATTGTTAGCATCAATGCGGATAAAGATGACATTGTAGCCAAACAGTTAGCACAATCGAAAGCTACTGCTGAGAACTTTACGGAAATGGCAAGTTGTTTTGATGGGCTAGTGCACACAGTCACGAATTTCCACAACAAGCAGAGTATCGAGAAGGCAATATCATCACTCGATAGAAAATTGACGACGATTATCTCAAATCAGATGAAAGGCTGTGTAGATCCATCTTCGCCCAGGAAACACGATACAATCCTAAATAAAGACAAAGATATCGTGGTCGAACTTCTGACAAAAATTTGTGAAAAATTAGATACCCTCGACAGCGGCTACAACTACCTTTCCAACAATTTCAATAAGCTTGCCGAACTTCCATTTGAGAAAGATGCTCCCAACTCAGCTCAACCGGAAACTTACTATCCTACGGTGCAGCAGTTAACCTCATCAAACAGTACCTCGACACCAACAGTTTCGAAAGCGCCGGAGCGTCCTATTCTTAAATTTGGCACTACGTGGTCTCGTGAAGAGTGGGACAACAGGATCAAGAGGATTGAAAATGTTCAAAAATCCTACAATAGTAGCAGCGAAAATTATGAAAGAGCGAAAAGTGCTTACATAGCAGACGTTTCCCCAACAAGTTTTTTTGTTAAAGGTGCTCCTAGTTTCGCCGACGAGGCCTGGCTTTCTAAGGTGTTGAAGAAAGGGTTCAAAATGAACAATTGTGTTTGCAAAGAATTACCAGCCCGTTTACGTGGAAACAAGCAAAAATCATTTACTTGCTTCAAACTATCGGTACCAGCTCAATATGCTTGGATATTTTGCAACCACGAGCGCGTTGGACATAACTGTTTTACGTGGAAAGGAATGAAGTTCAGCCCATGGATTGAAAGAACCAAGAAACGAGTCTCCTCCGGACGTCAAAAACCAGCTTTACAGCCAAATCAACGGAATAAAAATAAGAATACATATTTATTATTTATAATTTTTCTATGCCTCCTTTACTTCCTCAATCCTTACCTTTTCCTAACTTGCCTAACATTACAAAACAAAATATCCCTTCTTTCACTTCACCCGCATCCCTTTCCACGTCACACGAGCCTCCCACTTCCCACGCGTTTTTGGGTAAATTCACTTCAAGCAGTAAAACTAAGTCCTCGCCCCCTACTAATTCACAAGAAAGTGAGCCCTCCAGCAGTTCACAGGCAACTGAATCTCTCGATGCAACCGATCCCGCGCCCAATACTGCTCCTATGCAATCAAAACCTACTGAAGCCGTGTCGAAATCAATATATTCTAATTTCGTTCGTGGCGAGGATCTGATATCATCTCAATCTGGAGCAATCATTATGCCAAAAACTTCTGTCGGTCGACCATCTTCACCCAAATACCTCGACCCACTTGTACCACCTGTCGTAAAGCTGACTGCAACCTCTAAAGATGATCTAGAGAGCAGATACCTCTTGTCTCGTTTCAGAGATCATAAGATCTACGACAATGTCCGCCTTTTCCTTGCATACATGCATGATGCACATGAAACCACGTGTTTTGATGGGAAATCGAAGACTAAGCTCAAAGTTATGATTCAACAAGAGGGTCTTTCCACTGACCTTGAATCTTTAAGAATTATTTTCAATCGCTACCATGAAGAACTTGGAATGTCTCCGGAGCAAGTCAAACGAGATCTTCTGACTTACCGCTCCTATGTCAATTCCAAACATATTTCTCTGTTACAAAAATCACGCGACGACCAGAAGAAATATTACTCCTAACAACAAAGTTCCTTCTATTCGCCCAAAATTTCTCTACCACAATTGCGGTGGTATGAGAAGTAAATTAAACAAGCTTTTTCTCGACGCTAAATCTTGCCATTTTAATATACTAACGATCACGGAAACGTGGTTGAACGACTCACATATAAACGAAGAAATTCTTGACACTGATTGGACCATCTATAGAACCGATCGCGTCTACCTTTATACTGGAGTTTCAAGAGGAGGCGGTGTACTTATTGCGATTCGCAATATCCTTTCAAGTGAACTTGTTGTGACCAGTTCTTACAAATTTTTTTAACACAAATTCGTCAGAGTCTTATTCGACAAGCATTACCTCTATATTGGTATCGTTTATATCCCACCTCAATCTGATGAAACTACTTACATGGACGTTTGTGACTTGATATCTTCAGTAACAGCTTCCTTACACGACGATGACAAAATAATTATTCTGGGGGACTTCAACCGTCCAAAAATCAGTTTCGTTCTCGACGAAAATGATGACCGCCTCCTTCCAATCAACTTTTCTGACTCCATTGACTTCAACCTTATACATACGTTCTATGGCAACGATTTACAGCAAGTAATTCCTATCCCTAACCAAAATGGCAATTGGTTAGATCTTATTTTTACTAACTTTTATGACGAAGTGGTGGTTAGCCCAACTATTGACGCCGAGAATCTTTTCTCAAACACTCTCCATCACTCCGCTTTTACAGTTGAGCTTTCCGCCACAAATATTTCTTTCAGCCAATCGTACAATAACGAAATTGTATATGATTTTCAAAATGCTGACTACTTAAGCATTAAAAAATATTTGGACACAGTAGATTGGACAATTTCTCTTTCGTTATTAGATTTAGATGAATCGGTGTCTTCCTTTTATAAAATAATTTTCAATGCCATTCACTTATTCGTACCGAAGCTGAAGAAAAAAAAACAAACTCTCAGAGCCTTGGCTCGACAATGATTTAAGGCGTCTCAGAAACCGTAGAAATAAATTATATAAAGCAATTAAAAATGAAAGCTTGCTCAATGAGGGTCTAATCAGATTATACGATCAGCTATCCAAAGAATTTCTCATCAAATCTCGCGAAGCGTATGAGTTCTATGTTAACTCAATGGGGGAAAAAATCATTAGTGATTGAAAAAATCATTTATGATTTCGTTAACTTGAAACGTAAATCAACCGGCTATCCCTGTTCGATGTCCCGTGGTAACATGGTTTCTTCCTGCCCACAAGCCATTTGTAACTTTTTTGCTGATCACTTTCAAAATTCTTTTTGCTCGCCAAAAACCTCCACTTCTACTATGTCTGCAAGAATCACCGCGAGACCTCTTATCGCCGGGTTTGTTCTTACACAAGAGGCTATTATTGAAGCTATTCACGAACTAAAGATCGGCAAAGGACCAGGCCCTGATTTGGTTTCTCCTTTCTTCGTCGTGCAATTTGCGGACCAATTGATCACACCGTTGCACATGATTTTCAATAAATCTCTCTCCCTAGGTGTTTTTCCATCTTTCTGGAAATCTTCATACCTTACGCCTATATTCAAAAGTGATGATAAACGATCAGTCGATAACTATCGGGGGATTGCTATTCTATCTGTTATCCCCAAACTTTTTGAGAAGTTAGTTTGTGAAAAACTTACTCGCATAATCGACCCTCTTCTAAATGAGCAACAACATGGTTTTCGTAAGGGTAGATCGACTTCTACCAACCTCATGATCCTGGTATCTGATGTGCTCTGTGAAATGGAAAAAGGAAGTCAAATTGACGCAGTCTATACGGACTTTAGTAAGGCTTTCGACCGGGTTGACCATCAAACTCTAATATACAAGCTTCGCAACTTTGGTATATCAGGGTCTCTTCTTGATTGGCTCCAGTCTTATCTTCGCGATCGAACTCAGCTTGTTAAATTCCAGGGCCACTTATCTAAAAGAGTTTTTGCATCTTCTGGAATACCGCAAGGCAGTCATCTAGGTCCCCTGCTTTTTAACATCTTCATTTCTTACCTTTCTGAGACATTGCTTGGTATACCCCATCTCTTTTATGCAGACGACTTAAAAATCTACCACAGCGTAAACACGCAATCTGACGCAATTCTTCTACAATCCAAGCTTCAATCTCTCGAACATTGGTGCAATGTGAATAATTTGAATCTTAATATTAACAAGTGCCATGTAATAAGCTTTTCTCGTAAGAATACGATCATAAAGTATTCTTACTGCCTTAACAACACCATATTGGATAGGGTTGATCATATTATAGATCTCGGGGTAGTGTTTGACAACAAGATGCGGTTCAATCTCCACTATGACAAAATCCTTGCCAGGGCCAATAAACAGCTCGGCTTCATTAAGAGACGTGCTAAAGAGTTCAAGAATATATGGGTTACCAAGTCATTATATATCACTCTGGTGCGTCCTCTATTGGAGTATGCCTGCGTAATATGGAACCCAGTTTTTGAGCTACATAGTGATAGAGTAGAATCTGTTCAGAAACAGTTTTTACTTTTCGCTTTGAGGGACCTCTATGATCCAAAAGACTTCCAACATCTTCCTTCTTACAAAACCAGACTGAACCTTCTTAATTTAATGCCTCTCTCTTCTAGAAGAACACTGTTAAGTGCATGCCTAACCTTTGATATTATAAGTGGTGCAGTCAATGTTGAAGCTCTCTCCAACAAAATTATTTTCAATGACCAACCAAGACGCACTAGGTATGCAACTCTGCTCAAGGAGGTCAATCACCACACTACCTATGCATATAACGAGCCCATAAATAGATGCTGTAGAATATTCAACTCTATAAGCAGTAACTACGCTTCGGGGATCTCTAAACACACTTTTAAAACAAACTTATTAAAGGCCCTATCAACATCCTAATCCCACCTAATTTGCCCATCAATTTAGCTTAAATCAAAATAAAATATATTAAAGTAAAGTAAAGTAACTAAAATAAAAGTTGTGATGTATTTTGTTTTCTAATGTGTTGGAAAAAATATGTATTTTGTTGTTGTGTTGTTATATTGAATTGTTAATGCATTTTGCCTTGTTTGGTAAATAAATAAATAAATAAATAAGATTTACATTGAAGGGGATGGTAGTAATTTTTTAGCTACTCATTGTCAAATCGAGTCAAATCCAAGTAGTTCCCCTCCAATTTGACAATGAGGTCGAAATGGCGTAAAGGCAGCTTTAACATGCTTTGTACGCGAGAGGATTGAAGGGGCTAATGGTGGAAAGTTATACCGTCCGTGTCCAGGGGCTGGTACCAAATAATTGGAATCAATGGTGATTTTGATAGCATTGATTTGATCTCACTTTAAATATCGTAATGCACATTTAAAAAACTTCAGACTGCCAATGCATTTCAAATAAACTAGAGGCAGTCATTTCATTTAGTTATTACTGAATTCATTTATCAATTTTCTTTTTTAAATTAGCGGTTTGAAAGAATTACTTTACGAAAAAAATTTTAAGAATACGGCGTTACAAAAAAAAACTCAGATGCACATATCAAGTCACTTTTCCAATTAAACAAACGGGTCGAAATTAAAACATGTATTTTCTCACATATTAATTTTGATCAGATCGTGTTAACAGTTTAACTTACGATTGAAACAAGATTTTTCTCACCGCATGACTCCGAAGTCTTGACATGTTCCTATTAATAATTTTTATCAGTCGTGAAGAATTCAATCAATATTCTATTTATGAAAATTATTCTACGAAAATAATTATTATACGAAAATAAAACTATATTAGTACCATAACCACTCACATTTTCAACAAACATCTGCTCCTATAAGCTTTCGACTGGCTTGCTTTTGTCGGAGGAATCATTCTAAAATATTTTAAAATTATTGAAAAGTTGTTTATCAATATCGTTTTTAATACTCACATAATCAGCTACCATTTGGTTGCTCCAGTGTCCACTATCAAATTGCCCATTGTCAGAGACATCCTCTAAAAAATTATGTAATGCATGCAATCATAGGCAATATAAAGATTAAAATACCATTTCATATGTTGATTCGAAAATATCATATTAAAATACCATTTCATATGTTGATTCGAAAATATCATTGGTAGAGAACCTCTTCGGGAACCTTAAGTAGATTAAATCAACTTTATTGCTATTATTTCAGTAATTGTTTCTTACGGTAATTGTGGAACGATTGAAGTAACGCGACCTAGTATTCTGTTTCTCAAGCTTTTGCACAGTCCCCTAAAATTAAATTTTTGGTTATAATTAAATAATTTTCATGATTGCGATATACACCTGATCGTTTTCCATAAATCTCGCAGTGTAAGGCTTTGCTCTGCGTTCAAAGTCCAGTACCTATCAACACCATGCTAAACATAAACATATGTGTTGTAGAAACGTACTCTTACCTTTTTTGGACATACGGCTTGCTTCGGTTCTTCGACGCTATCTGTCTGTGCGAACACACCAACTACCTGCAAATTCATCTGCAAGTTATTAGTTTAAGGTACTTACATATAATTTAAAGAAAAACTACCATCGGTACGGCTTTCACAGATAAAAATACTTTCCGCTGCTGCTTGATTAAGTCACTTTCACAAAAGTGCTCCGAACAAACAACAGCAGTTTTTTTTTTACCTCCGGCAATCCGATCGAGTCCAACCACGCCTGCCTGCGGCCAATATCGCCACGAAACCTTTAATTAGAAAATATGTAAGCAATTAGGTCTGTTTGCGTACTGCAGCAACAGATTTTTGCAGCTGGTTTTTTCCTGTGGCAAAATTTGGCTTGCAGTAAGAGTACAAAAACGACTGGTTCGAATCTATTTTAATATAAGGTGCGTTTTCTCGCACATCCGAGCAGATCAAAGCATACTGAACACCAATCAAATTTTGTTAATCATATTGAACACAACAACAATTTTGTTGTTGTATTAAATATACTTTAAAAAATTTTAATTTGCTTAGGTGTGCAAATAAATGCACCTATATTATAACAGATTCAGGTACGCGAACATACCTGTTAGAATCTACAATATGATTTCTTTTATGTTTTCGCGTAAGTTTTTACTAGCTAAATTCAAATATAACAGATTGTTGAATATTTTTAAAATTCGTTCGTAATTTTCATTTCCGCCAACAAATTAACATATTTTCGAAGTTTCACCTTATAGCGTAATATAAATATTTTCATATCCACACAAACCCAAATACGTCTTCCAATTGCCCAGTTATCGCCCACTTTGACCAACTTAAACAGCAGAACATGGCCTGTCATTTAAATGTGAACAAATTAGTAGACGCACTAATTCAAGTTACAATTTAATAGCCTCTGATTATCCAATTCCGATTTTACTACGCGTTTCAAATTTAAAAAGTCTTATTTTAATCTATAACGATACATTACCTGAAAAATGAAACTCCATACACCCTGAAACCCTGCCTTTTTCGGCAACCTACCACATAGCACCGCATTGTACTTGTTTATCTGCTATAAACACAATATAACTTAATTCCAAGAAAATTTATCACTTCCACTTACTAGCACACTTTGCACTTTTCGAATTGAATTGACGATTTACATCAATTTAGACCTAAATTCACGTTTTTTTGACGATTTAAAATGTCGTGACGGCAATCTCGAATAAGCAAATCAAATTGAAATTGACAGTCACAGTTACTGGAACGTTGCTAAAACAGCTGGGAATGTCAGTACACTGCGTTCTCACCCATATTCATGCAATTGTCTCTGGCAACAGTCACGTACAGTATATGTTTATGCTATTCGCACATTCTCTACATAATAGCCCGTTCACACTAGGCTCTAAATCAGGCGATTTCGATCAGCTGATCGCTTTAGAGCTAAATCAACTTAAATCTACCTGATTACCCATACATTTTTTTCGGCCTCCGACCGAGTTAATCAAGTAGATTTAGAGTTAATCAAGTACAAATCAGGTACTATTGTGAATTTTTCCCGGCTGAATTGTTCTCAGAGCGTGCTTAATTCCATCCGTGAGAGGGAGAGTAGATTTCAACGAAATGTCATTCGAATTTCGTTCAAAAATGGCAAAAATTGGACAAAAAAGGAAAATGTGAGTTTTACAAAATGAAAAGAAAATGCTCTTGCATGTTTCTGCACCATTTTGAACAACTTTCATGAAAAAAAATTGTACACACAAATTCGAATGACAGTTCGCTCTCTAAATCTCCTCATTCTAAATCACTTCGGGTAGTGTGAACGGTTACTTGATTAACTTGACAGATTCTAAATCTACCTGATTTAGAAGTGTAGTGTGAACGGCATATAAGGTCTGCTCCCGTACTTGATTTACACTAGATTGAATAATATGGTGTTCACACTACACTCTTAATCATGTAGATTCAGGAGCTGTCAAGTTAATCAGGTCAAGCGTTCACACTAGCCGATGTGATTAAGAATGAGGAGATTTAGAAAGAGAAATGTCATTCAAATTTATGTGCACAATTTTTTTCCGTGAAAGTTGTTGAAAATAGTGCAGGAACATGAACATGCAAAAACATTTTATTTTTATTTTGTGCAACTCACATTTTCCTCTTTTGTTAAATTTTCGCTATTTTAGAATGAAATTCAAATAATATTTCGTTGAAATTTACTCTATACGTGCTCAGGCTCTATAAAACGGAAATAAAGAAAGCCAAATGGAGCTCCTGGAAAGAGCTGTGATGTAGGATTGAATCCACCTCGGAGACGGCAAGACTTAGAAACTTGCTGGCTAAACGCCCTGTCACCCCTAGCCTGTTATGCAGGTCTGATGGAGAGTGGACGAGCAGCAGCTTGGAAACGCTGAAGATCCTTGTAGATACTCACTTTCCGGGCTGTTTGGATGATTCCACCCCTTTAACTTATGGGTAGGCGACTGATCTGCATGACATCGAAGGCATTGGCGAAGTCGTCACCAGGCAGAGGCTTGTCTGGGCAATTGACACCTTCAAGCCCTTCAAGTCTCCAGGTCCGGATGGAATTCTGCCGGTCATGCTTCAAAAGACAGGTATGCTCGCTGTTTCTTGGCTAATACAAATCTACAAAGGTCGCCTAGTGCTAAGCCATGTACCTGCAGCCTGGAGGACTGCTAAGGTTGTATTTATACCCAAGGCAGGTAAAGTCAACCATGCATATTCGAAGGACTACAGGCCAATTAGCCTGACTTCCTTCCTCCTTAAAGTTTTCGAAAGAGTACTTGATCTTCATATTAAACAAAGACTTGGTACTCAAACTCTATCGAGAGCCCAAAATGCGTATATGAAAGGAAAATCTGTTGAAACGGCTCTACATAGGGTAGTCCTCAAAATTGAAAGGGCACTCCATTACAAAGAATACGCCTTGGGAGCCTGTCTAGATATTGAAGGCGCCTTCAATAATGTGCACACAACAGCTATTATGGAGAGCCTTCTCGCACACAACACTCACCCCGCTATTTGTAGCTTCATAGGCAACATGCTTAAGCACAGGCTCATATCAGCGGAGTGGTCGGGCGCGCAAATTACAAGAAAAGTCTGCAGAGGCACTCCGCAGGGAGGGGTTCTATCTCCTCTCTTGTGGAACCTTGTAACAAACTCAATTCTGGAAAAGTTGGAAAGCAAGGGACTCAGGGTTGTGGCCTACGCCGACGACATTGCAATTTTAGTCTCGGGTAGGTTTCCACACTCCCTTGGTCAGCTCATTAGGTACTCTCTTGGGCTGGTTGAAGAGTGGGCGAATACCGTGGGTCTTGGCATTAACCCCAATAAGACGGATATTGTGCTTTTCACTAGGAAGAATAAAATCCCTGATTTAGACCACATCATGCTGGGCGGCTCCAGGTTAGGTCTCAAGCTACAAACTAAGTACTTGGGTCTTATTTTGGACAGCAAGCTCACATGGAAGGCAAATTTAGAGGAAAGAGTTAAGCGGGCAAGCAACGCGATTTATGCCAGCAAGAGAGTGCAGGGTAAAACGTGGGATCTAAGCCCTGCTTTAACGCACTGGATCTACTTGGCGATAGCTAGGCCGATCCTTGTTTACGGCTGCTTGGTCTGGTGGCCAGCAGTGAATAAAAGTACCTTTGCTAGCATGGCGAATAGAGTTCAGCGGTTGGCGGCCCTCTGCACTACAGGCGCCTTAGCCTCGACTCCCTCGTCTGCTCTGAACGTCCTACTCCATCTCCCTCCGCTTGATCTCTTCATCAGAGGCACTGCTGCAAAAGCTGCTGTCAGGCTTAGGGAATCAGGGCACTTCGAGCCAGGATCCTTTGGCCACAGCAGTATTGAGCGGGGGTACACAGGAAGCACTGACTACCAGGTTCCCACTCTGTGCTTTGAGCGGGGATATCGAGCGACTGTGGGAGATGGGCAGGAATGGAATCGACAAATGTGTCCTGCAGCTCTTAGCATCTACACTGACGGCTCGAAGACAGTTGCGGGTGTGGGGGCTGCAGTATATTCTACAGATGCGGCTATGGAAGCAGCTTTCAGGCTTCCGAATAACAGTAGTATTTTCCAGGCTGAGGTGTTTGCGATACGTAAAGCCGCAGACCTGATATACGCCAAAGATACTACTGGCAAAGTTTTAAATATCTTTACGGACAGTCAGGCGGCGGTAAAAGCACTGATGTCTCATACATACAAATCGAAGTGTGTATTCGATTGCATTCAGGCCCTGAACAGACTGGGTAACAGCAGAAGAGTCAGAATCTTCTGGGTTCCCGGTCATAAAGGCATTGATGGAAATGAGAAGGCGGATGCGTTAGCCAAGTATGGGGCTAGTCTTCCCCTTTCGGGAGCGGTTAACATCTTTACTCCTATCCAGACGATTAAGTACTCAATCAACTCCCAAATGATGCAGGGTGCGACGCGCAGATGGGGTACAACTCAGACCTGCAAGGTAACCAAAATCATACCCTACTAACCTACTCTATATCTACTCTATAATTCAGCGGGCTCTGAGAAGAATTCAGCCCGGAAAAATTATTAATAGTGCCTGATTTATGCTAGATTAACTCTTAATCAGGTAGCTTTCGACTGTCCGAAGCTGAGAGAAAATATACGAGGCCGCGGGAGGTAAGGGGCCCCTGGACTTATGTCCAGCCCTACCGACGAGGTTGGCCCCCTAGTGGGAGCATCGCGGTGGTTGTGGTTGAAAGCCTAACCAAGGGGCTGCTGTATTCCACCTAGGCAGCAGTGTCCTTGGCGCCTCTGGAGCTTAATCCTCCAGAAGCGACGTGGAGCCGCGTTTCAGGCCGGGTGCCACACCCTGAAGTGTGGAAGAGGATCAGATAGGCCTCGCATTTGCCAGTATGGTGTCTGGGCCTGCTCCCCAGCACGAACTGGTAGACTGAGTAATAAGGGCTTGCTCTTATTGCTCGGTCGCCGCCGGCTGACGTATTCAACCCTGCCCTTCAGTGGGTCGACTGGTTAAGCCTTCTTGGCAGGAACAGTCGTTAAACACAAGGTACATTCTGTCCGAAGCCGAGACAAATGCATGATTAATCAGGTTGATTTGCTATCGATTTAGCTCTAAAGCGATCAGCTGATCGAAATCGGCTGGATTAGCTACTGTGTGAATGGGCTATAAACAGTTCACACCACACTCTAAATCAGGTTGATTTAGGAGCTGTCAAGTTAATCAGGTGAAGCGTTCACACTAGCCGATGTGATTTAGAGCGAGGAGATTTATATGGTGTTCACACTACACGCTCAATTAGGTAGATTTAGGAGCTTTCAAGTTAGTCAGGTGAATCATTCACACTAGCCGAAGGGATTAAGAGCGAGGAAATTTAGAGAAAAAAAATTGTCATTCGAATTCCTGTGCACAGTTTTTTTTTTGCGTGAAAATTGTTAAAAACGGTGCAATAACATACAAGAACATTTTGTCACCGTTATCTCTAACGCGCACTAAAACCCTTTATCTCCAACTGAGATACAAGGGCGGCAGTTTCCGGGCGGCTTTGCTCGCGAAGAAAAAGGTCGTGGGTGGGCGCCACTCGCTTCTATTTCCGGAAACTGCCTCGCTACCGTCGCCCTGAAGCGAGAAGAGGTAGACGGTTCGTTGCAAACAACGCACAACTCGAAATTCAAAATTACCCCGGCGCAATTTATAATTACAAACTTTATTGCACTTAACGTGTGCTATGAATTCGTCACTATTATCTCTACCGCGTTACCATTCAATGGTAAACTCACTTAGCTTATTTGCATTCGAATTTTTAACTAATTTAGTATAACAATATTGAACTCTATGTACTATCTAACCTGTTTGATCTGGAAATGTCGGTTTTGGATCGCAAAGATGAGATTTTCTCCCTCGATGGGGCCCTTTTCCGCTGTTTGATGCTGCGACAAAAACACTCGAACCTCCGTATGACCTCCGCAATTCGTCCACCTCAACCGATTTGCTCTTCACAGCTACTTTTTATTATTCCTCACAAAATATCCGCACTCGTCGTCTTTCCGGCACATCAGTTATGGCCAGGACAAAATTATATGATTTTTCCTGCTGTTGCCACCTCCCAGACTTGAAACCGCCCGTCGTTGACGCAAATTCGAGTCCAATCCGCATTCATAACAGGTAGCCACAATCGGAAAAAAGGAAATAAAGTGTGTAAATTTCGTTCCAGCAACTTGATACTTCCGTACACTCTACCAGCTCAATCAGAAAAGGACCGATTTTTCGCTTCCCGGTGCCCAGGAAGACTTTTGGCGGCAGCGGGATTTTCAAATTCCGTTGATCGAACTCAACAGAGTTCATTCTCCTCTAGGTTAGGTTAGGTTAACGTGGCTGCCGATCTTCAGAGGCCTGACGACCAGCACACATAGGCACAGGAGAGGCCCGTTGTGATACCACAATATTTTAGTGACTCTCTTCTACTCACTAAAGTCAGGAAACCATTTGCTTCCTTTGAGAAACCGGACTATCCCCTTTAGCTTTACCAGGGACAGTTCCGTCAAGTTTGAGAGAAAGGGTGCACCAAGTGCCACCAGTCTTCTCCTTGCCAAAGCCGGACACTGGCACATGAGGTGAAGGACGGTTTCCTCCTCATCCTCAGAGCCACAGCTCCGACAGAAGTCATTAAACTCTACGCCCAAACGTTGTGCATGCCGTCCTATAAGGCAGTGGCCCGTTAGAACGCCCACAGTGCAACGAAGGGCGCTTCGAGTTAAGCCTAAAAGCTCCCTGGTGCGATGCGCATCCATGGATACCCAGGACTGCCTTGTAATCACACAGGAAGATTCATCTGCCCAGGACTTCTTAGCGTCCTCAAGATATTTTTGCCTTATGGCCAGTTTGACCGATGTCATCGGTATACCTATTGAAAAGGAGCAAGAGACCTCAGGTAGCAAAGTTCCAAGCCTTGCTAGCTCATCGGCCTCACAGTTGCCCTGAAAACCCCTATGTCCAGGTACCCAAATCAATTGAACAACCGAATGTCTCGACATCTCCCTAAGAGATGCACGGCATTCAGCAACAATCTTGGACATTGTACAAGGACCAGCAAGGGACATAATAGCCGCTTGGCTATCTGTGAAAATACCAATACTGACCCCGAATATTCGATTACACAGAAGCCAGTCGACTGCCTGATAAATAGCCACCACCTCCGCCTGAAAGACACTACAGTGGTCTGGTAGACGGAAGGACAGCTTGAGATTCAGCTCATCTGAGTATACACCACTCCCAACTCTATTATTTAGCTTTGAGACGTCAGTGCACACATGGATAAGCCCATTATCAAGGGTGATACCATCACACTATTCCTCCCTGCATGGAATGCGAGTTGTAAACTCCAAATCCAGTATGCATTGTGGGGCGTTGTAGTCAACAACCGCTGGTGCGGGTACTCCCTCGGCCAAGATCATCGCATGACCGAAATCTGTCCTATTCCATGCTGAGATACAATTTAGTTTCACAGCAGCAAGATTAGCTTGCTGTGAGATCAGTAGGTTGGTTGGCAGCCAATGTAGCAGCACAAACAGTGCCTTAGTAGGAGTGGAGCGGAGCGCTGCAGTTACCTGTAGTGCAGCCATTCTTCGCACTTTTTCAAGCTACCGTTTGCAGGTAGCCTTAAGAGCAGCCTGCCACCAGAACGCCACCCTAAACAACAGAATTGGTTCCACCACTGCAGTGTAAAGCCAAGCAACAGTACGAGGCTGCAATCCCCAACTCGCCCCTATGGCCCTTTTGCAACAGTAAAGTGCGTTGAAAGCCTTCCGAGCTCTTTCTGCCACATTGTACGTCCATAGTAACTTCGAGTCAAGGATCAGCCCTAAGTATTTGACCTTCTGGCTCAAGTTAATGGAGACCCCATTCAATTTGGGTAACTCAAAATCAGGAACTTTGTACCTCCTTGTAAATAGCACTAGTTCCGTTTTATTAGGATTCACATTCAAGCCGCACTCAAGACTCCAACGCGAAATTATATCAAGAGAGTGATTTTACCTCTCCGATAGCGTAGATAAATACTTTCCCGACACTGAAACAGCTATGTCGTCTGCGTAAGCAATCACTTTGCAGCCGGCATGGTCCAGCTTCCTTAGAAGAGTATTCACCGTGATGTTCCACAGCAGGGGAGAGAGAACTCCACCCTGAGGTGTGCCCGTGCTGACTCCTCGTCTTACGCTGGCATTACTCAGCGTAGAGATTACAACTCTACTTTTGAAAAGCTGCACAATAAAAGCAACCAACCGTTCATCCACATGCATCACCGAGAGAGCCTCAACAATTGCATTAGAATTAACGTTGTTGAAGGTCCCCTCGATGTTCAGGAAGACAGCAAGCGTATATTCCTTTAGAGCAAGAGATTTCTCAACTTGCTCAATAAGGACGTGAAGAGCGGTCTCAACAGACTTACCTTTGGTATAAGCATGCTGCGACTGCGAGATCAGCATAGGATCGATTGATCTTTTAATATGGTAATCAATTATCCTTTCCAAAATCTTTAGCAGGACAGAGTTAAGACTTATTGGACGATAGTCCTTCGGCTTAACGTGCGGAATTTTTCCTGCTTTAGGAATTCCCGCCAGCTGGATTCCCGCCAGCTGGTGGGAACATACGAGAAGCGTAGACAAGCGTTATAAATCTCTCTGAGCCAAGGTAGCGATACTTCCATGGACTTCTGAATGTCAGCCGCAAGGACGCCATCAGGGCCCGGGGACTAAAACGGCTCAAATGAGTTAATAGCCCACCTCAGTTGAGAATTTGATATTCTGAACGGCGGAATTGAACTGTAATTTTGCTCCGTCTGACACGCCACTTCTAGAAGGCAATGATTGCCCGGAAAGTGTGCGTCTATCTGTACTTTGAGAGTATCTGCGCTCGAACTAGTCCAAATGCCCTCAGGATTCATGATGCATCCCATAGCTTTTGATGTCGCGCTTAAGACCTTACGAAGGCGATTTGCCTCGCTGAGACTCTCCACGTTACCACAGAAAGATCTCCATGAGGACCTCTTTGCCTTACATACGGCATACTTAAAAGCCTTAAGCTTCGTTTTATACATCGACCAGTCATTAGATATTTTTGAGCAATTGAACTCCCTCCTACATTCTCTTCGCAACGTACTGATCTCCTTATTCCACCAGAGGGGCTTGGGATTTCCCCTGCCCGTGGGTGGCTTACAAGCTTCCCTAGACGCGAAGTTGAGAGAACTAGTAAGGGTGTCAACTGCCTTATCCAGTTCATGATAGCAGTCAATGCTCTTAGGAACAATTTCCAGTGTGGATCGAACTAGAGAATTAAATAGCTTCCAGTCCGTCCTCTTTCTGTTAATAAAGGCTACCAGCTCGGCAGAGCTGCGGCCAGCCACGTTGTACGATATGTACCTGTGATCAGAGTAAGAACACTCCTTTAGAACCCTCCAGTCACGGAGAAGTTGCGAGTGCCGCCCACTAATCAAAGTAACGTCAAGCACCTCCCTTCGGTTTGAGGTAAGGAAGGTCGGTTCGCTGCCAGTGTTGGCGATGAACAGGTCGTGGGCAAGGATGAAATCAAAAAGTTCCTCGCCTCGACCATTTGTATTGGAGCTACCCCATACTTCGTTATGAGCGTTAGCGTCAGCTCCCAGAATCAGCGGCACACCTGTTTTCCTGGCTTCAGCCACAATCCCCCTGACAATGTCGCAGAGAGGGCTAGTGCCATGATCATGTGCCATATAGCAAGAAGCAAACCAGCATGGTCTTTGGTCGCATTCCACTGCAACAGCCATGTTATCCTTGTCACAGAAGTGATGTAATACAAGGACATTTATGGTTTTCCTGACAAGAATACAGGCACGTGGCTTCCAAGAGCCGCCAGGTGTTATCAGTCTGTATCCATTGGTGCGTAACCCGCAAACCCGGTTGTTAACAACCCATGGTTCTTGGATAAGAATTAGCTCCTCCTCTGTCCTAGATAGGTGGAGTAGCAGGGCAGCTGATGCTGCTATGGAATGGTGAAGATTCACATGGAGTACCTTCACCATTAATGAGTTAGTTAATTAGGGTTAGATCAAGGTCCTCCCCCTCGGACATAGAAGCCGTCCCAGCCTCTTGCTCTACGCCCAGAGTCATGAGGTCCAGGCAGCCACCCAACTCGGAGGCAGTTCCGACACTAACCCCATCGGCAAGGAGGGATTCCAAATCCGATTCCTCATCAGATTTCTCCCTCAGAAAGACATCAGACTCTTTTTCAAGTGGCTCCACTGTCGTTTGGGTCACCATCTTTGGGTCAGGCTTGGCAGGTATCGGATCTCCCGAAGCAGAGCTCTTTGGCCTGTCACTTCGATAGATACGTAGGGCCAGTTTTTCGACCCCGTACCTGATGATGCCCTTTCGAGCATCCAATGCCGGCAGCGCCTTATCGTTGATGACGAAGAGGGCTTCCCGCCGATTGTCCACCGGCTCACCAATCTTCACAACCCTCCAATCCTCCGTAGGAAGGTCAGGGTTGAAGAGCCGAATAATGTCCAGGACCTCCACTGGATCCGAATGGAAAGCAGGAATCCATGTCCTGCATCTTGGCCGACTGGGGATCTCATCCTTGCACACCACCTTAATCCTGGCGCCTGGCCAGAGTTCCCCCAGCTCGGAGATAGCCTGCTTGTAGAAATCGGCCGATGGTTGGTCTCCACACGCGACCAGCCTGATTCCCTTGTGCCAGCCCGCGTCATTCACCGTAGGTGGAGGACCCGAGCTAGCCTTCTGCAGCTTACAGCAGACTACGAAAAGAGCCTGCCTTATCTTGAGCCAGTTTTCGGAGGAGATGATTGCATCTCCCTTGCTGGCATCAATTACAGCCCAGACAAGGCACTCTTTGGCCATTTCATTAAACGGCCGAGTTATCCCTGAAGGGCTAGTTGTTGTCTTCTGTTTTTTGCAGTCCTGCCTGCCCTGGTACTTCTGCTCAGCTGACCTCTGTCGTTTCTGAGTTGTACCTGCAGGATTTAGAGGGAGCGGGTGCTCCCCAGTGTAAGATTTTGCCCATTCAAGGGACTTTTGGTCCTTGTCGGACATTGTGTCAGGGGAGACATTTTGAAATTTTCTCAGAACTTTGAAGGCTGCCCTTCTAGTTCCGTAAGCCCGAGATGATTTGGCGGAGGAGCGTTGCGTGCCTGAGGAGGAGGTGGCGCCGGAGGTAGCACTTGTTGACGGACGGGTTGGCTCATTCGCCGCTACCTTCCCGTCACACTGGCCACAAATGGGCTTCGTGGCTTTCACAAGGCCAGGCTTGGTGACCAGAGCCCCGGAAACGCCGGAAACAGGGGTTGAGGAAGAGCAAATCGGCCGTGGAGCTGGCTCAATTGTCATGTCTCCACAGCCTTCTGCAAGCTTAGTCGCTGTGCTGGTAGCCATTGGAGCTGACTCATTCGTCATGTCTCCACGAACTACAGCAGCCTTAGTCTCAGTCTGCAGAGCTGGCTCATTCACCATATCTCCACTTCTTGTGACTTTAGCTGCAATCGCTGACACAGCCATTTTTGTCTCCCCCTTCACATAAGAGGTTGGACTAATTTTGTTGTCAGGCTTTTGCCTGACGAGTTTTGGTTTTTTATTATTATTTTTACTATTCATTCTTTAAGGGTCCCCACTCAAAGCCGCTATCCCAAGTCCGATTGTGTAGTCACCTTTAATGATCCCATAGTAATCTAGTGCAAGCAGGGAGGCCATGCGAGGGTTGCCACCAGCCCTTATGGAGACAAGTGGTCAGAGCCGGATTGGTGCTAATCAGGAGTCCAACTCAACTGAACCTACACCACCAACTTAATGGCGACGAGACGAGAGAACGTACTAAGAGGCCTGCCAGGGTTTTAACGGGACGGAGATGATCGTATTAACCCGGAGCCGTTCACGAAGCGGATTTCACTCCGTCGCTACCGCGCCTGAGGACGACTAGGTACGGAATGGTACGACCACCAGCCCAAGTGCAACAACGAGTCGTTAGACAAAGAGAAGTCCGAGGACGAAAGCGGTCGTGATCATGAAGAGAGTCTAGATCATTTAGCGTTACCCAGGATGTACCGCGAGGAGGCGATCTAGTTTCTCCTCTAACCGTGTGTTGAATTTCCATTTCACCACGCGATCCAATTCGGGACGGTCCGATTTTGGAACATCTTAGCTGACGTTTTTCTCTTCGTGACATTCCGACTTGTCAACATTTGTTTACTTTAATTGTGTTAAACTGGTAGTGCCCGCAGCCTTTCGATACATTTTCAGGTGAGTAAGAGTTTTGTATTTATTTTCTCGGCTTCGACAAAAACAACTCCGCAATCCTCCCAGTTTCCTTCCATCTGATCGCTATCAGATGAGAATCCAGTCGCGTTACAGCAATAATTCGTGCCGACCTTCCATATGCAAATTCGTGCGTGCCGCAAGTTTCGGATGTGCAAGTGCCCCGACCCGTATGTTGATGTCCTCTTGATCCCAGTTTCCCTACGCGTATGGCGACTATCCTTCGCGCCTCGGGTCGATTATGTTAATCTTTCGCATTAACTCCATTCGACATTCGATCAGTGGCTTTGCGTTCGGGAGTCAGCAACTCGGGGATACACTCGGTACCAGTCGTATGTAGGTCAATTGTTGGCCTAGGTCTGGTGTCGTCAGTATGTACGACTCAGCCCATACATTGCTCTGCCGGGTGTATGGATTTGTGGCATAATGGTGCGGATCGCGATATCTCGTCGATATTCTGGCGTTTTAATTAGCATCGCGATTTGGTCATTGCCGTTGATGGCTATGGTGTTGTTTATGCATTCAATTTAGTCGTGTTGTTCTACTGTTCAATGTGTCGATGTTCAACTGCGTTGTGCGTCAGTTAAACGTTTGTTTTAATTATGTGTCATCCATCGTATGCTCCGTCGGCATGACTTGTGTTACTCAACTAACTGAATCATAATTAAGTTACAATCGGGAACTGTGAACTAACTTAATCTAACTTAAATTAAATTTGTGACTGCAATATCTAATTAATTAACCTAATCCTATTTAACATTAAAATCGTAAATTGCGAATATTATTCAATCTCCATCGTTCTCTTTTAGAGGACGATGGAGATTTCTTTTTTTTTTATTATTATGAAAAATAGTAAACGCCGTGACAATTTTTTTTTCATTTTGTAAAACTCACCTTTTCTTTTTGTGTTCAACTTTTACTATTTTAGAACAAAATTCGAATGACATTTCATACAAATCGACTCCTCTTCTCACGGATGGAATGCAGCACGCTCTGAGAACAATTCAACCGGGACCAAACTCACAGTAGTACCTGATTTATGCTGGATTAAACTCTAAATCAGGTCGCTTTCGACTGTCAGAAGCCGAGACAAATGTATGGTTAACCAGGTAGATTTGTGGTCAATTTAGCTTTAAATTGATCAGCTGATCGAAATCGCCTGATTTAGCCTCAGTGTGAATGGGCTATTAGCTGGCGATAGGCCAGTCCACGATTTTAAGCGACCTGACCATAGAGGTATAAGACATTATGAGTGGTGGTACAGAAACTGTCTGTCTCGAGGTCGCCCATACCCAAAAATTATTTCAATAACCCGCATATTTGAAAAAAGTAAAATATTTAAATTCAAAGAACAATTTTCGCATAATTCAAATTTGAAGGTAATCTGCATTCTATATCGCAATCGGTCATTATTCTTCAGTATTAATCTTTGTTAATAAATTGAAATATATATGGCTTCTCAAGGAAAACTTGGTCTATCAATTAAAATATTTCCTTCTTAAAACTCGAAAAATACGGATCTTATCAAATCAATTGAATAACTACCCAGCAAACAATTTAGTGAGCGTTCACTAAAAACGATAGTTCCTCGACAACCAACAAACATATCCCTCATACGAAACGGAGCCTGTTCGTAAAACGGTACGCAGCAATAATTTTGCTTAGGATGATCGATGCAATAAATAATGCAAGCCATGTGCCCTATATGGCCTATGCGGCTCAGTAGCAGATTTTACATAGATTCTTCCTCTAGTTTGCTGGTCGATATATACTCGCTAAAACCACATTTTTTCTAACTCATTTACGAATCGTTAATAATGATTCTTCTCGGATGGCCATTTTAATAAGACCAATGAATCGTTTTCGATTCATTTGCGAGCTTGTTAACGACTCAAACCCAGCAAACAATTTTGTGAGCATTCACTAAAAACGATAGTTTCTCGACAATCAACAGACATATCCATCATACGAAACCGAGCCTGTTCGTAAAATGATACGCAGCCTACGCAGCAATGATTTTGCTTAGGATGACCGATGCAATAAATAATGCAAGCCATATGTATGTGCTCTATGGCCTATGCGGCTCAGTAGCAGATTTTACATAGGTAAAACCACATTTTTTCGAACTCATTTACGAATCGTTAATGAATCGTTTTCGATTCATTTGCGAGCTCGTTGACGACAAAAACATTCGTAAAATATGACTCTTTTATGAATTAATTACGATGCATTTGGTTTGCTGGGAACATTCGTAAAATATGACTCTTTTATGAATTAACTACGATGCATTTGGTTTGCTGGGTAGGTAAATACTTAGGCGGTGCTAATTATAAATGCAAAATAACAATGTACATAAGACTATGAAAGTTGAATATATCTATGCAAAAATTTAACTAACGCTGTACAAAGAGAGGAATTAAAACATTATAGAATGTCTACGCATTCATAATTGTTGAAGCACTATATATTACTATCTCCCAACATTTTTATGCATTGCATAAACGCAATTAAGCCATTGTGTGCAGACGAATTAGAAAATTATTTGTATTTTATCTCAAGTTTGCTAACAATGATATATCTGAACTTTTGTATGCAAATGAGATGTTTCATTTTCTACTAACGCCCTTTTCCCTTTTAACCGGGCTTGGGACCGGCTTCGGTGGGATAAAGGCACTACGGAGATGTAATAGGGCTTTTTACTAGTGTTCGAAGAACATTAGTATCAAAATCGATTTGGCCAAAAATTCATATTTCCATACATATATATATATATATATATATATATATATATATATATATATATATATATATATATATATATATACTCGTATATATATATATATATATATATATATATATATATATATATATATATATATATATATATATATATATATATATTATATTTAAATAAATAAATATATATATATATATATATATATATATATATATATATATATATATATATATATATATATGTATACCATTAAAAAAATTCAATGACTATTTCTCGGGAACGCGCCATCTCATTCTGTTGAAACTTTCAGAATACATTGGTATGAATACATTTTAGTGATATTTTTAATATACTTATTATTCCGTACACAAATAATTTTTGCTAAAATAAAGATAACGAAATAAATTTCGAAGGTGTTTTAAATGCAAATCAGATAATATTTTGGAATTGTTTAACCCCATGTGTGCGCTAGGTGCCTAAAATGAGAACGGGAAAATTTGAAAATTTTTTAATTGCGATAACCTGTGACAGAGCTATTCAATCATTACGAAATTTTCAGGACTTATTATTATTATTTAGTTGTAAATTTGTGTAGCTTTAAATGAGGAAGTTGGCAACCCTGTAGCTAGGGCAGGCACTGAAAATGAAAACCTCCAAATCATCGTCTCTCTTGAAAAAATGCCGCTTCTTCAAAAAAGCCACTCATAAGTGAATCTTACACTTTGTTTTTATAACCAAAGTTACAAATTTGATATGATACAACGGGCACGCCTGGTAACCCTTGCCCAATTTACCTATATTTTTAGCATCAAAAACTTCTGTTCACAGAAACTCACGATCCATTAAGCAGAATTAATTGAAATTTACAGATTGTATTGGTCTTAAATAGAACCAGGTCTAGTAGAAGTGATTTTGAAATGCGGGTGATTCTGTGCCAGTGGTGCCATCTTGAAAAATCACTAAATTAGATAACTGCTTTTAGGCCTATAAATTCTAATTCACCCTTTCGATTTTGACGAAATTCACAAAGTAGCTGAACTTTACATTAAACCACGTTTGACAGAAATTTGTTCGAAAAATTCAGTTGGAGCTGCCAGCTATGATAATTTTTGTGCCTTAAATTTGAAAAATTTCTGAGGAAAATAAAGCTCTTTGCCCTATAGCTTCCAGTACAGTCATGGTATCATAACGAAATTCGTATGGCAAATTGATCTTATTGTAGACAATATTCAGTAGAAATTTTAGTTCAATACAATGAAAGGGTTGCCAGCTTTGGTTGTTTTTTTATTTTTTTGGCATACCTTTAGCTAGCGGTTTAAGCCGTTTAAGGTTTAAGTTAGCGGTTTTGGCATACCTTTGGTTAGCGGTTTTGAAATCGTATTGATCTTATAGTGAAAATAAATGCCAAATATTAAGATCTAAAAAATTTGAAAACTTTTGCAAATGGTAACCCTGAATTTCTTTGCATCCCTTTAACTTCTAATGCAGTCATCGGATCAATACGAAATTCGCAGAGCAGGTTGACTTCAACGTAAGGCAGATGCGACATATTTTTGGCTTCGGTGCTAGTTAAGGGCTACTAGCACTAGGCCTTTTTGTTATTTTCGTTCCAATAAATGCTTGCATTAAGTATTTTCATCGCAAACATTTGTAATAAATATAAGTAAACATTGTTTAAATTTTCTAAGCTCTGGACATTTTTCGGATGGTAACCCCAAACACCTTTCTACCGCAGTAACTTTCGATGAAGTCACCGAAATTAAAATAAGCCTAGATTCTATCATTACTTAGGGTGTATTAGCTTTAAGTAGGAAAAGTAAGTAGTGGTAGAATACACACTCAAAATCTGCACAAATCCTCTACTGTCTTCGAACAAAAGTGTTTCTAGCGGTTCTGATGCGCTAGGGTTTGTTTTATTTACATGAATTCATGCTTCTAGAGTTAAACCGAATTGATGATAGTCGAAACTCTGCCATTTTATTAAGTTTCTTACTTTAACCTATGTTATAATAGTTCACAGCACATAATTTTCCCAAAAGATATAATTTCTTGGGCGTGGGTGCCCCTCACTCACCTAGTGGGAGACCTCGGGCCGTGGAGTGAGGTTCGGCTCTCTGATGTCGATGGGGCCCTTCCTTAGTTAAATAAAATTCACCCCTACGTGGACACAGAGTTCTCCTAAACCGCCCTCGACCAATCGTATGGCGGCCCCAAACAAATTCGAAGCCTACCTCCGTAGGCTTGACTCGAATCGAGTTCAAGCTCCCGTATTCGTTTCACTTACCTGATTCATCCTCTATCCCGTTCACCGATCACACCGAATCACCCACAATTAACTTTTATTTTACTATTTTTATTCACATCAATGTTTTTGCTAATGTTCGAAGAACAACATTAGTATTAAAATCACTTGGGCCAAAAATTCATATATCTATATATATATATATATATATATATATATATATATATATATATATATATATATATATATATATATATATATATATATATATATATATATATATATATATATATATATATATATATATATATGTATATATATATATATATATATATATATATATATGTATATATATATATATATATATATATATATATATATATATATATATATATATATATATATATATATATATATATATATATATATATATATATATATATATATATATATATATATATATATATTGTTGCGATGCTGAAAAAAGAAATACAAATTTATATGCAAATCAAAATAAATAAAAATATTTCGAACCTGAGGAGTTCGCGTCGTTACGTCGCGGCTGATGACACTTATCCAACTACTGACAGATCAAACGTTCCACAATATGGCTGATAAATTGATTTATCAGCTGATGGTTGTGAACGGTGACTGAACAGCTGGAAATGGTAATGCCCTAAACGTATTGAAAATAGCTAATAAGGAAAAGTGCCGAAATTTTTCGGTACTTTGAAAATTTCGGTATTTATTTTGGGGAAATTTTTTTCAGTATCGGGATAAGGGCATTCTTTTGTTTGCTAGCAAGTAGAGTTTTTGAATAAGCGAAAGAGAGTTTTTTGGTTAAAAAGATGAAAAGCTGATTTGTTGAAAAATTTAAAGAAAATAAAAGTGATCACAAGTTTTGATGAAAATTTGAAAGTGGGACAGTTAAAGAATTTAAAATCTAAAAGTGAATTCATAAGTTGAGTACATTTGAAAGTGGGACAGTTAAAAAATTTAAAATCTAAAAGTGAATTCATAAGTTGAGTACATTTGAAAGTGGGACAGTTGAAGAATTTAAAAACTAAAAGTGGTCACCAGTTTCATAAATCTGAAAAGCGATACAAATTGAAAAAGTTGGAATGTAAATTTTTTTTTTTTACTTAGTGCATTTATTTCACAATTATACATTATAGTAACAATCAGCCCCTGGACACGGACGGGATAACTTTCCACCATTAACTTCTCGCGCACAAAGCATGTTAAAGCTGCCTTTACGCCATTTCGCTCTCATTGTCAAATTGGAGGGGAACTACTTGGATTTGACCCGATTTGACAATGAGTAGACAAAAAATTACTACCATCCCCTTCAATGTAATTCTTATGGGCATGTCCACTCCATTTCTACTATCTCACTGGTAACAATATATTGCACAACTCCCCCTTATAAGGAAACAAACCTTGTGTTAGGGGTGAGGAGCCAGAAAATTAATCATATAAAAAATTATGAAAATAGCATCAAATCAACATTACGCTTATTAATTAAATAATATAACCACAGTAGGTAGATTAAAAAGCACACAATAATTCAAGGGCTTTCCAAAGTAGATCACCCTTAACCAATTTGCATATCTTAAAAACGAAAACTAAATAATTAGAGTAAAATAGGTACTAAGTTATCATACATTCATAAAGTATTTTTTAAGGCCCTCTTTAAATGATTTCACGTTGCACATATCTTTAAGCTCTTTCGGTAAATTGTTGAATGATTCAATACCTGCATATGTGAAATGACTTTGTCCAAGTTGCGTGAGTCTGTACGGGAGTAATAGGGTTTCGTCGGTACCACCTCTTGTACAATTAGTATTAACTCGTATTTTCTTTGCTAATAAATCTTTAAATGTTTGTATGGATATGTTTAATTTATAAATTTGATCTACTGGTCGAACGTTTAACTGCCGAAATAGTTTCACTGAGTCAAATCGTCGTGGTTTTTTTAGTAATATTTTAATCAATGTCTTTTGGGTAACAATCAAAGGCTTAAGAACACTTTGTGTAGCACTACCCCATGCAACAATTGAATATTGCAAAATTGACTGAATTAATGCAAAGTATAAAGTTCTAATAGCTTGTAGGTTTAAGAAGGCGCGAACTTCAAGACACAATGGTATGAGCCTTCTTAATTTATTAATTGTACTTTGCACTTGAATATCCCATTTCAAATGTTGGTCAATAATAATGCCTAAATATTTCGTTTGAGTAACGCAATCTAGTCGTGGACATTGACAATTTGAGTCATAATGTAGAGAATGAATTTTTATATCAAGTTCATCAGGAAGACCACGGCGTGATAAGGCAAACTTTACATAATTAGTTTTATTAACATTAAGAGTGAGACGGTTAAAATTTCAATAATGTAAGATTATGTTCAGTCTTCAGCTTTACAGATTGCCAATCGCCATCCTCCACAAAAAGCACTGTATCATCAGCAAATGAAATTAGGTGGCCTTTTATGTGCTGTGAGAACAAATCATTAACATAAATAAGGAAAAGGATAGGGCCTAAAACTGTTCCTTGTGGCACTCCATATTCAAAAGAGAGCTCGGAACTTAGTTTTCCAGCTATTCTCACTTTTTGCTTACGATCAGTCAGATAGCTTTGTATCCAGTTAATCCAGTTTGGGCAAAAGTTAGCCTGACGCAATTTTTGCACTAGCTTTACTGCGGAATTGAATCAAAGGCTTTTGCCAGATCAAGGAAAACTGCAAGAGACTTGTGCCCCTTGTTCATTGATTCTATGATTAATGTAGTTAATTTACAAATGGCATCTTGTGTACTACGTTCTGCCCTAAAGCCAAATTGGTTTGCATTGATAAATTATCGTTCATTTAAATAAGACACTAGAAGTTTCTTTGCAGCTTTCTCTAAAATTTTAGATATGTTAGATGTCAGAGATATTGGACGATAGTTATTAATATCTAGTTTGTTTTTGGCTTTGTGAATAGGAGTGACAATTGCCTTTTTATAGATCTGAGGAAAGGAATTAGTTTGAAAACTTAAGTTTGCTAAGAACATCAATGGTTTGCTAATATACTCTTTGATGCTTTTTAAGCATTCAACCGTGATGCCATCAAAACCCGGACTTGAACCACCATGCATCCCGTCAATTATGTGTATTATTTCATGCTCAGTTACAGTATCAATCAATGTAGGGTAAGTGACAGATATGCCAGTATCTATCAAGACAGATGAACCGAAATCATCTGTATTATATCTGCTAACATCATGATCTATTTGCTGAGCCATGCGTTTCCCAATGTTACAAAAGTGATTATTGAACACGTTGGCAATTTCCTCGGCATTTTCACTAATATTTAAAATAGGAGTACCGCATTGCAGAGCATAAATTGGAGCTTGGTCTTTTTTCTTTCCTCTAGCTAGATTAATTGCATTCCAAATTTTCACTCCATCCACGCTATGTTCCTGTATGATTTGTTTGAAATAGTTGGCTTTAGCAATAGAAATGAGAGAATTTAGTTTATTTCGATATTTTTTAAAATACTTGTTGAGTTGTTCATTGTTCGGATTATTTCTCAAGGCAATACCCAACTTATTTTTTTTTTTAATTGATTTAATGAGCCCCAAAGTTACCCTCGGCTTTAGTTTGCGACAGTTAGAAGCATATTTCTGGACTGTAGATGAACTGTCGACAATGAGATTACTCAGCGTGTCATGAAATTTCCTTGCACAACTGTCAACATTATCACAGGACATAACTTCGTTCCAAGATACATAGGCCAGTTTACTTTTAAGGAGCTCATAATTAATTTTTTGCTTATTTGTAGATATGTTTGGCACCTCATTGTTACAAACAGATTGTCGAAAATTTAAAAATAAAAATAAAGAGGTGCTTTTATGGTCGGATATCGCAGTGTTTATTACCGCTGATTTTACTCTATTAAAAGATATTTGTCTAAAGTTAGCAAAAATATGGTCCAAACAACTACCTCTCCGAGTGTTTTGGTTTATGTATGATATAAAGCCGAGCTCACTTAGCATATTGAAGTACTCATTATTTTCCTCGTCTAGTAAATTTATGTTAATATCACCGACTATAATAACACTACCTTGTCTAAAAAGTTGCAGATACATCTCTAATTCTGAGCAAAACGTTGTAGAACAAAAATTAGGAGATTTGTATATGGTCAGTACTTTAATTACGGCATTGTTCACCATATTAATGCCAATTAAAAGAGCAGATGCTCCGGTGAAAACTAATTCTTCAACATGAGAAACATTGTATGAGCTTTTAATGTATACCACAACACCACTATTCTGATTTATAATTCTATCCGTTTTGTAGCCTGTATATCCTTCGATTTGTGCACATTGCAGACTTGGAACGTTCCAGCATTCACTCAAAGCTATTACATCAAAACAAAAGTTCGTCGAAGATAGAGTTAAGATAAGGGTATCAAAATTTTTACAAATGCTACGTATATTAGAATGAAATATACTGAAGCAACCTACACCAGGATTTACTTGATTGATAAGTTCAGAGATATCATTGCATGTCAGTTCGTCATCTTGTATTGCGTTGTCTAAACAATTCATCAGCTCAAAAACCAATTAGGCGGATTGGAAAATATTCATCACTATACAACACTTGAAGCCACAACGTGAAATCATTTAGAAACACCTGCATTAAACAAAGCTTGTTGTTACATATTGTTGTAAATAACTCAATAAAAGTTGTCCTTGTTGAAGATTTGTGAATCAAATACTGTCTATAATAGATGATAATACATATTCTAAGGCAGCTATGTTCTAAAGCAAGAAAAAATCGTATGCGTAAATTCGAAAAGAGTAACATAAAAAATTTCAAGAGTATAATCGAAAATATTAAACTGAAAACAAAAATTTTCATTTGGTACACTATCCTCCAGAGTGCTTACTCTAAAAAATCCAAATCATTTTCAGATCTGATGAATATTATTTTATCACCTTCAGATTTTCGACACATTATCTAACCACCTTGTTGCCACTTAATAAATTGAACTCACTTAATAAATTGAACTCATAAATTGAGTAAATCTGAAAGTGGGACAGTGAAGCATAAAACGAGCAAATACCAATAGCAAGGGCGGACCAGCAGGTTATTTAAGTGGAGAAAGAAGCAAGGAAATAACAGAAAGAAGAAAACTAAACTTTGGTGGGGTGTCAGATACGCTGAACGTTGAGTGCTATAAAAATATTCCTGAAATTGGAGAAGAAGAACCAGGACTTGTAAACCAAACAACAGCTAAGTGCCAATTTGTATAAAATTGATAATTTTCGATAACTGAAGAAAAACAAAACAAATTATTGGCAATGTCTTTTTTTTAAAATTAGAATTGAATTTACCAAATTATACATTTAAAAATTAACAGAGAAACACGATTTTTTTGTGGGCAGTTTTAATATATTACATTAAACGTGAATGGTGTGGGTTTGCTGTCTTTTTCATTTCATTACGTTTGTTTTATGATCATTTCTTTTTTTTTCTCGTTGTTAAACTTTAGTATTTATATTTTATATTATTATTTTTCCACATCTCTTTTCTGTCACTTGTGCAGAATCACATTAACACATGTTAAGATTTGTGTTAACCAACCCCAGCCGGGTTTGGGTATGAAAATTTACCCACACCAGAATAGTATGCATTTAATACAATTTAATTTGAATTAATGAATATAGTGTTAGTGTAATGAAGTCTGAAATATATACATTGGCATAATGACTCAGTAAATAACGACTTTAAAATATTGATTCCTACATGTAGTCTTCCTTTCCTCTCCTTATTGTGTGTTGTCCTTATCTTGCGTGCTGTAACACGAAGGAACTCCTCTGCCCTAAACACCCACGCCAGACTGAGCTAGTCGGCAAAAAGAAGGCACGCTGGGCAATTTGATGAGGAGACCTTAAAACAAAAACATGCTGCATTGACGGCTGCTCAACAGAGTATAGTTCGATGCAACAAATGGCGCCCAAACAGGACTTATTTCCGGCTTTACGATATTTTCCTTTAGCGATGATGCTGTTCGGCTGAGGTGGCCACTGTTTGATCAGAGCAATGTGTTGCCTCAGCCATTATTTTTACTAATGGTCGAAGAACATTAGTATTCAAATCGATTCGGCCAAAAATTCATATTTCCATATATATATATATATATATATATATATATATATATATATATATATATATATATATATATATATATATATATATATATATATATATATATATATATATATATATATATATATATATATATATATATATATATCATCAAAAAATTTCAGTGAGATAATCTCGGGAACGCGCCATCCGATTGAGCTGAAACTTTCAGGATACATTGGTGTATATGCAGAATAGGTCCAGGTTTCTTTAAATGTCAGTTATTGTTAACCTTTTGGCGCCGGCGGCCATTTAAGTGATATTTTTAATATACCTATTATTTCGTGCACAAATAATTTTCGCAAAAATAAAGTTAACGATATAAATTTCTAACGTGTTTTACATGTGAATCGGATAATGCTTTGGAATTTTTTAACCCTATGTGTGCGCTGGGTGCCTAAAAAGAGGACGAAAAAATTTGAAAATTTTTAAATTTCGATAACTTTTGACAGAGCTATTCAATCATTACGAAATTTTCAGAACATATTGATATTATTTAGTTGTAGATTTGTGTAGCTTTTAATGAGCGTGCTGGCAACCCTGTAGCTAGGGCAGGACCTGAAAGTGAAAACCTTCAAATCATCGTCTCTCTTGAAAAAATGCCGTTTCTTCAAAAAAAAAACACTCATATGTAAATCTTGTGCTTTGTTTACATAACCAAAAAAAAAAAAAGATATGGTATAACGGGCACGCCTGGTAACCCTTGCCCAATTTACCTATATTTTTAGCATCAAAAATTTCTGTTCACGGAAACTCACGATGAGCAGAATTATTTGAAATTCACAGAATGTATTGGCCATAAATAGGACCAGGTCTGATAGAAGTGATTTTGAAATGCGGGCGATTCTGTGCCAGTGGTGCCATCTTGAAAAACCACTAAAAAAGATAACTGTTTTTAGCCCTATAAATTCTGATTGAATCGTTCCATTTTGACGAAACTCACACAACTGCTGGACCTTACTTTAAGCCACGTTTGGTAGAAATTTGGTCGAAAAACTCGGTTGGAGCTGCCAGCTATGATAATTTTGGTGTCTTCATTTTGAAAAAAAAAAATTTGGAAGTGAAAACATTCAAACCATCGAATATTCAAAAAAATGTCCGTTTCTTACACTAAAACCAATCTGTATATAAATCTTATGTTTTATCTACACGTTCAAAATAAAACTTTGGAAATTTCATGTCGGACAAGAACGGTAACCATCTCCCAGTTAACCTATATTTTTAGCATCAAAAACTTCTGTTCACGGAAACTCACGAACCAATAATCAGATACAGCTAAAATTTACAGAATGCATTGGACTCAAGTAGGACCAGGTTTGGTAGAAGCGATTTTGAATTGTGGGCAAGTCTGTGCCAGTGGTGCCATCTTGAAAAATTACAAAGAAAAAAAAACTGCTTTTTGCCCTATGAAATGTCAATAAGTTACCAGATTTTCATGAAATTGACACAGTAGCTAAACTTAACTCTAATCTCTGTTTGGTGGAAATTTGGTTGAAAAATTCGATTGGTGCTGCCAGCAATGGTAATTTTTGTGTCTTGGGTTTTGAAAATTCGCTCAGAAAAATAAAACTTTTTGCACTATAACTTCCAGTGCAGTCATGAAATCAATACGAATTTCATAAAATTAATGAAACCTGTCATAAACATTATTCAGGCCAAATTTGGTTGAAAAGCCACAATAGGTTTGCCAGCTATTGTTGGTTTTGTGTTTAATTGCAATATCTTTACTAAGCGGTTTTATCGAAAAATTTTCAAATGGTAATGATATTGTAGTGACAATAAACAGCAAATATTAAGTTTTCGATTATTTGAAAAAACTCGCTGCAGGTAACCCTACATTTCTTTATACTCCTATACTCCTATAACTTCGAATGTAATTAAACAACGTGAAGCAGATTTGATATATTCTTGGCTTTGATACTGGCGAAAGGTTGCCAGCACGAGTCAGTTGTGCTACTTTTGTATCAATAAATGCTTACAGTTAGTATACATACCGGAAACATTTACAATGAAAATAAATAACCGATGTTACAATTCGCAAAGTTCTGCAAATTTTTCGGATCGCAGCCCCAAACACCAACTTCAGTTACAATGCTGCAGGCACTGAGCATTTTCTTCATTGATGTTATATGAGATGCTGCTTTCAAAATTATGTGAAATAAGCAACTGATAACGAATATAATTAACCCGTGTTTTGCTCTCATAAACGTTGAAATTCATGCCAGTGGTAATATCTGAAACCTTCCACCATATGAGTTATAATGCATTCTTAAGACGAAAGTAAAACGTGGCATTTGAAACAGTTTGGCCGTAACAAGCAGCACATGTGGTGGAATATGCACTCAAAACCTGCACGATTCTTCTACTCTTCTTCGAACATTAGTGTTTCTAGCGGTTCAGGTGCGCTAGAGTTTTTTTTTTTACTAATTTTCGAAGAAAAGTAGTATTAAACTCGTTTCGCCGAAAATTCATATTTCTTTTTATATATATATATATATATATATATATATATATATATATATATATATATATATATATATATATATATATATATATATATATATATATATATATACATATATATATATATATATATATATATATATATATATATATATATATATATATATATATATATATATATATATATATATATATCATCAAAATCATTAAGGGAGATAATCTCTGGAGTGGCAGATTCGATTGAGCTGAAACTTTTGGAGAACGTAGATGTATTTAATAGGTAGGTCCACAATTTGCTAGAATTCAGATATCTTAAATATTTTGGCGGCGGCGGGCGTTTTAGTGAATTTTGAGGTACTCCTATATTTCCAAGCAGTGCGAATCTTTGTTCAAAAAAAGTATTGGGAATGAAAACTAATTATGTTTTAAGCTTGCCTATGACAAACAATTGGAAATTTTGAGCCGTATGTGGGTGCAGCGTGCCTAAAAGTAGGCAAGGACTTTTTTCCAAATTTAGATTTGTCATTACTTCTAACAAAAACCATGGATCATTGTGAAATTTGCAGAACGTATTGATGTTGACTAAAGTTTAATACACATGGATTTCCAAGGTCGTGCAAGTAACCCTGTAGCTGCGGCAGGCTCTTGAAAAAAAATCCTTCAAATCGTTGAACATCCTGAAAAAATTTTGATTTTTGAGAAAAACTTCAAATCATTGATAAATTTCAACGTTTGTGCATCATGTCAATTTAAAATTTTAAAAATTCCGATTTGCACAAGAACGGCAACCCATCACTAAATTACCTCTATTTTCAGCACTCGAAAGTTCTGTTCACGAGAACTGACGACCGGATTATCCGATCATAATAAAATTCACAGAACATGTTGGTTTTAATTAGGACCAGGTCTGATAGAAGTAATTTTGAAATGCGGGCAACCCTGTGGCAGTGGTACCATCTTGAAAAATCACTGAGAAAAAAAACAGCTTTTTGGCCTATAGCTTCCGATTCAGCCATCAGATTTAAACAAAATTCACACAATATTTGGATCTTACTTAAGATAACATTTGGTGAAAATTTGGCTGAAAAATTAGCATAGAGTTGCCAGCTATGGTGATTTTTGTCTGCTAAATCTTGCAAATTTGCTCAGCAAAATAAAGATAACTTCCGGTGCAGTCATGATACCAAAATGAAGTTTATGCAGTAAATAAATTTGGATGTGAGCCAAATCTCATAGGAATTTCGTAGCAAAATCATGAAAGAGCTGCCAGCTATGACCATTTTTGTAATTTTTTTGGAATTTCCTTACTGCGCGATTATGTCATTAGATTTGAAATGGGAACAATCCTGCAATGAAAATTAGCAACAAATACTAACGCTTTAAAAATTTGAAAAGTTTCGAGGGTGGTAACCCTAAACAATTTTTCACTCTTTTAACTTCTAGCGCACTAAATTTATTGGTTGGGTTTAGTTTAACGTGAAGCAGATTTGGTATAGATTTTGCTTTGCTGCTGACACAGGCTAACCAGCTTTAACCATTTTCGTAACCATTGCATCAAGAGATGCTTCAAATTACATACACATATGCAAAACATTTGCAATAAAACTAAGAGACCAATTTTTAAATTTTCCGAGTTTTGAACATTTTTTGGATGGCAGCTTCAAACAACGTTAACCGCTAAAGCTTTCGACGAAATCCTCCGATGAGAACGAAATTCAAAGGATAAGTTGAATTAAGTATGAGCTTGTGAAGGTAAACTTATTGCTGCTTCGTTCGGAAAATGTTGCCAGCACTGAACATTTTCATAATTTGTGTTATAGTTGAGTTCTGTTGCTTTGAACAAGGAATGGTTGATATGATTTTACAAAAAAGTGTATTACGTCTTTCTACATTTTTTTGTCACTCAAAGACAATTTCTTCGAAAATTAGTTTTCTAGCGGTCCAGGTGCGCTAGAGTTTTTTACTTTCTTTGGTCATAGTTGGCATTTGTATCAACAAGCTTTTAACGTCACATTTTTATAACATTTCCATCGTGCGGAGCGGTCGTCAATGCAGCATTGGCGCCTGGCTTGTGTTACACTCCTCGTCTTAATTGTTTAACAAAGCTTGTCTCTTCAGTCATTATTCAGATTCTTGTAGTTGTGGAATTGCCTCCAAAGCAGCAAGCGGTTATATCTTCTATCTGTTAGAATTGTTTTTCTCAAGGAAAAAAATATTTTGAATTTATCGCTCTTGGAGGGAGAATTTCTACCGGACGGTTCACTGGTTTGGTTTTGGTCCTTGTCCACCTACATGGTGTTGTTCAGTTAATTGAACTATCTTGAGCGGGATCCAAGACACATAGCAGTGAAGCATCCTAATGCAACTGCAAGGACTCTGTAGATCCGAAAATTTCCTCTTCCCGCGTTATCATTTTATGTTCAAGTCTTATACCTTTTCCTTCCTTTCTCACGTTCCTGTTCAGACGAAGTGTAGGAAACAATATTTTATTTAAGCTGATATTTTTTTTGTTCTAGTGGATTTTAATAGAAAAGATTAACTTAACATATATGGGTTAACATATGTGGGTTAATTGCAATATTCATATCTTTAATAATTACAAGCAGTGCTGCGATTTATTTTCTTAGAATAATGCTAGATTCAATTTTACTTAATGCTAAATAATGCTAAATCCTGTAAAATTATAATGCTAAATAATGCTTTCTTATTGGATTATAATAAACATATATATATATATATATATATATATATATATATATATATATATATATATATATATATATATATATATATGTATATATATATATATATATATATATATATATATATATATATATATATATATATATATATATATATATATATACATACATATATATATATATATATATATATATATATATATATATATATATATATATATATAATATATATATATATATATATATATATATATATATATATATATATATATATATAGAATTGCTGAGTTCCATTTTTACTAATTAGTACTGCCAAGTTCTTGGGAGAAGATCGCAATTGGAACGCTATCTTCGTTCATATGAGCAGATTCTAGCTTGTAAAATTGTATGCAGTTTTCAAATTTAAAACAGTTTATAATAAAGGGAGAAAACAACGAGTATAAACTACAACAATCGCTAGAAAATATAAAAGCAACTACAGAAAATTACCTCTTTTAACTTTTTACACATTATGAGCGCTATTTCTAATTTCTTTACTACGAAAACATTCAACATAACCATGAAAAAATCAGAGCCAACTATTGACAGCTAAAGAGCCACCTCACGGCAAAAAATGGCGTAACTACTACTAAGCTACCTATATTTTTCAAAATATAATTTGGGATCTCACAATCAAAACAGCAACAATTATTTATTTTTAATTGAAGAAAAAATTTTAGTGTCGGTTGAGAAAAATTTTTCTCCATCGTTATCCGTGCGATTGCTTGCATTTGAAGCCCTAACAAATCAATTGATTCACATTACTCAGGAAATAAAATATATAGCTAGAATGCATATAATTTAGTAAACTTGAATTTAGGGCTCCTGGGAGTCTGAAGTGGATGGGACCACATCACTAATTTGTAGCATCAGGGTTTGATCGGTTGACATCGGTTTCGTACGCTAGGGGTAGGTTTACAGTTGATATTTTCAAAATACTCTAGCCTAAAGCGCATATTTGTTGAAATGAGGCAGGATCACATCATGTTTTCAAATATTAGGTCTGTTCGCGTCCTCTATGCATTGCCACGAAGTCGATTTTGTGCGCTGTTTGATTGAACACTGAAATCTTTTATGAAAGGACATGAGATTTCAGTTGAATCTGGGCTAGTGCTAAATCTGGAAAAGTGTCAAACGGTGTGGCGCGAATGCATATTTTCAAAATGCGCGGCAAGGAAAATATTTTTCGCACAATGTTATTATTGAATTGTTATTATAAAAATTGAATATTTTTCTGGAGATACTTTATTACGGCTTAAGATAACTTTGTAATCACTATCATTATTTCAAAATCAGGCAACTATTACTTCTGGTTGTCACTTCTAAAGAAATGCCATGAGAGCGTCTTTGTACTTTTCATGAATATTCCCCACCACATGATTCAGGAAGTTTCAGTCCATGAACGCGACTGAAAGCACACTGTGATGATGATGGCCAAGATTGGAAATATTAGAGTGCCAGATTATTCCGAAATCTAAATTTAAATGCTAAAAATAATGCTAGATTCTAACTCCGAATTTCTAATGCCATTTTGGAAAAAATAATGCCAGATCTAGCATTCAAAATGCTAAAATGGCAGCACTGATTACAAGGTTTCTTTTTCTTCTTTCTCTAATTGGATAATTTCAAAAGTAATGCGTGTATACTTTTCTTTATTTATTCTAATAACAGTTCGCTATTAGCGAGTAGTTAAATTCAAAGCGAATTTTATTTAGTTAGTTTTAGTTGTAGTATATTTAGTACAGTTTGAATTTAAAAATTTGAGTTAAATTGAATTTTGAAGTAGCAGTTTAATTAGTTGTGTTACAATGCGTCGACGTTCTAGTAGCTGGGACCCTAGCTACACACCTTTTCATCGTCAGCTGGAGAGACTGAGTATATCACCAGACAAGCGGAAGAATGTGCAGAATCCTTCAGCTCTTGCTTCTCATAACACCACACTTCCAGCTGATACTTCCCGGACAGAAGAGACTAGTCCACCAATGCTTGAACTAACACTTCAAGGACCAGCGTCTCATGAACAGCCACGCGTCTCCTTTAAACCACAGGCAGAAACACTGATTAAGACCAGGCGTCGGTTACCATTATCCAAATGTTTCGATGGATCTACTGACGGTTTTGGGAGTAAAACAGTTTTTATTTAGAGTACTTTCGTTAGCCATTGACTACAATATTGGATCTGCAGCCTTAGCGACCGATTTTCACCTACTCCTGAAGGGCTCGGCGGCGGATTGGTACTTGCGGTTTCGGGAAATTAATTATCCGCTTTTGTGGGATCATTTGCAGGATGAGTTTGTAAAAAGATTTGGTTCCTTCTGAACAGACGTGGATGTATGACGATCGATTGATGCACGCGTGCAGGGGCCTCGCGAGAGATTCCAAGATTATAATGATGCTTTAGAGAATCCATCGTTGCAATTGACAGTGCCACTATTGGAAACGGACTTCCAATGCATTATACATCGCAATATGTCCCCTCGGTTGAGAGCTCATTTGGCAGGGGTGGAGTTTGGGAGTTTTAGAGACTTGGTCCGGCGTTGCTGTCTGATAGAGTCAGAGTGGTGAATGTAAGGCATGGATATGGATCCACAAAACGCTCGACGAGGTAAAGTAGTTAACGAAATTGGAGTCCCAGAGGAGGATTTAACAAGTGATTATTTTCATTTGAACAACTCATCAGGCTAAAGATCCGCTCGAGACACTTCTTTTTGCTCATCTCCTTTTTGTTCACGGGGTACTACTAATCATCCAGACAACATGGTAGTGAATAGTATCCACCAGACAAATCAGTCATTATCTCCAGCAGATCGAACTCATGGAGATCAGAAGAATTTTAAAGTCTGCTGGAATTGTAAAGATCTTGGACACTCTTTTGCAGACTGTTCCACACCCGTTCGTGGTATTTTTTGTTTTGGATGTGGAAAAGATAATGTCTTAACGCCGCATTGTCCACATTGTCATTCGGGAAACGGATTTCGGAACGCGGATTCTTCGGGGAGGATGCGTGTTCCTATAGCCCTGCGTTCACCAAGATCGAACATGATCGACGCAGCCACCAACGTCGATCCCGAACTACGTCGTCAACGTTAAATAACTCAGACCTTTGGCATGATACACCAGACAATTTCACGTTTTCACCATATCACTACCGCGCAGTTGGCAAGGTTTTTGGAGCTCGTAAGCGCGAGACCAAGCGTTTCGATCGATCATGGAAGTATTTTACCCTTCGGCGACTCCTGCGATCAGCATATGTAGATTCCATTATGTCCGTACATGGTGATAAACGGCCCTTTGCTAACATCTTAATCAAGGGTCGTAAGTTAACTAGCTTGATGGATAGTGGGGCAAGTGTCAGCATATTGGGTGCGGGTGCTTTGGAACTGGTTGAGGAGCTTGGACTGTATATACACAGTATGCAATCCAGCGTTCACACCGCTTCTGGGGAAAAAAGCAACCGTACTTGGGTATGTGAACACTTTGGTGTGCGTTAACGAAAAAACCAGGCTTATCCGATTTCTCATATGCCCCAGTTTGACAAATGCAATTTATCTTGGAATAGATTTCTCGAAGGCCTTTAAAATCGCACCCCAATGCTCCGCTAGCGACATGCAAAACCCTGATTCTTGCTTTCATCGGTTATCTGCTGACGACAGTCGTATGCTAAATGAAGTCATACATAAGTTTCCGTCATTCAATAAGTAAGGTTTGGGGCGGACCACATTGGTTTCGCATACCATCGATACAGGTGATGCCCAGCCTATCAGACAACGACACTATTTGGTCTCACCTGTTGTACAGAAACTTATGTATAATGAATTGGATCGTAGTCTGTCGTTGGGGGTCATTGAGGAGAGTAAGAGTTCCTGGAGTTCGCTGGTTACTATCGTTAGGAAGCCAGGTAAAGTGTGGCTATGCTTGGGCGCGAGACGACTGAATGATGTGACCATAAAAGATGCCTATCCTTTGCCGTTAATCGAAGGCTTGTTGGCACGTCTTCAGTCCACACGGTTCATTACCAGCCTTGATCTCAAAAGTGCCTTTTGGCAGATTCCGTTGGACGAAAGATCTCGAGATAAAACTGCTTTTACAGTGCCGGGGCGTCCCTTGCACCAATTTACTGTCATGCCGTTTGGACTTTGTAACGCACCACAAACTATGTGCCGATTGATGCATAAAGTCATCCCGCACGAATTGCATGACCAGGTGTTTGTTTACTTGGACGATTTACTGTGGCAAATCTATTACAGCAGGCGAAGCTGACCCTCAATGTTGAGAAAAGTAAATTTGTTCAAAAAGAAATTAGATACCTGGGCTATGTTATTGATGGTGGAGTCTTAAAAACTGATCCTGAGAAGGTGTCAGGCATCATATCGTATCCAAAGCCCAAAACGGCAAAGGATGTAAGGAGTTTCATGGGGATGTCCGGGTGGTACAGGCGGTTTATTCCGAATTTCGCTTCAATTACATCACCCATGATGGATTTGTTAAAGGGTTAAAAAAGATTCGTATGGACGGAGGCTGCTAATACAGCATTTGAGGAAACGAAGAAGCTATTCGTGTCTGCACCAGTGCTGGTAAATCCTGACTTCTCTCGACACTTTTATATACAATGCGATGTAAGTGCCACCGGCATCGGCAGTGTCCTATTTCAGCGAGATGATGATGGTGGAGAGCATCCCATCGCATTTATGTCCGCAAAGCTCAATGCCGCACAACGTAACTACAGCGTCACAGAACTTGAATGCTTGGCTGCAGTGCAGAGCATCAAGCGTTTTCGGGCATATGTTGAGGGGTTGCCCTTCACGGTCATCACTGACCACGAAAGTATGAAATGGTTGATGGCGCAGAGGGATTTGTCAGGTAGATAAGCATGGTGGAGCCTAAAGCTACAAAGATTTAATTTTACCATCGAACATCGAATGGGTAGTCAAAATGTCGTCCCAGATGCCTTTTCTCGAGCTTGCGAGCCCAATGTTGAGTTCAGTTGTGCAGTGGTTTGTCTTCCCGAGCACCGCGGGCAGCTGGGTGATATTTCAAAGCAGGCCTTCCAGGATCCTGATTATATAAATTTAGTTCGACAGGTCCAACAACATCCAGACCAATTTGAAAATTTGTTCGTGACAAACGGAATTTTGTATATTCGCCAAGGACCCTCGGGAGGTCTCGATGTGGATATTCCAAGCACAAAGTTATGGGTACCAGAGGGATGCAGACAGACGCTATTAACTCGCAGCCATGACAGCCCTATGGGGTCACATTGTGGCATTCGAAAAACGTTGGAAGTGCTAAAAAGATATTTCTACTGGCCACGGCTTTGTCAGGACGTGCCAAATTATGTCAACAAATTTCAAACCTGTAAACAAATTAAACCATCGAATGCTACAATGAGACCACCAATGGGTGCCGCTAGAGATACCGACCGGCCTTTGCAGCGTCTGTTTGTGGACTTTATGGGCCCATATCCCCGTTCAAAAATTGGAAACACCCAGTTGCTAGTGATGCTGGATCACTATACAAAGTTTGTTTGGTTCAAGGCGCTGCCTAAGACTTTCTGAAGGAAAACATCTTGCTTACCTTTGGTGTACCTGAAACCCTTCACACAGACAACGGTGTCCAATTCACATCAAAGGTTTTTTCGGAGTTTCTGGCGAAGTATGGAGTGAAACATTACCTCACACCCTATTATTCACCTCAGGCAAACGCTTTAGAAAGGGTTAATCACTCCGTTCTCGCTGCGATTTGGGCCTACATAGGAGACGACCATCGGAATTGGGATGCTAACCTGGCAGAGTCGTGTGCCGCATTTTGCAATGTGGTACATGAGTCTACAGGATGCTCACCTCATTTCCTGATGTTCGGCTATTAATCTTTACATCATGGTTCCGAATATGCATTATTAAAACCCTTACAAGCATTTGAGGACGGAGAGGTTCAATTGTGACCGTTTGCGATTGGCCCATAGCCACGTTAAGGCGAAATTGGCTGACGACTATGCTAAAGGAGCGCATCGGTACTATTTGCGTGGTCGCAAGAAGGACTTCACTCCAGGACAGGAAGTGTGGGTGCGAAATCACCTACTTAGCTGTGCTGCCGATCGATTCGCTGCCAAACTTGCCCCGAAGTTTTTTAAGGCAACGATAAGACGGAAAATGGAACAAGTATCGTATGAAGTTGAGGATGCTAGAGGCAAGATTTTGGGCGTTTTTCACGCGAAAATTTGAAGGTGAAGCAAATCATGCGTAAATTGTCGGATGAGAAAAACAAAAGTTATATATATTTCTTGTAGCCCGGCTTGGAGTCATCTCAGGGTCGGATTCGTCCCCACGAATGTTGCGATGCTGAAAAAATAAATACAAATTTATATGCAAATAAAAATAAATAAAAATATTTTGAACCTGAGGAGTTCGCGTCGCTACGTCGCGGCTGGTGGCACTTATCAAACCACTGATAGATCAGACGTTCCACAATATGGCTGATTAATTGATTTATCAGCTGATGGTTTTGAACGGTGACTTTATAGCTGGAAATGGTAATGCCCTAAACGTATCAAAAATAGCTAATAAGGAAAAGTGCCGAAATATTTCGGTACTTTGAAAATTTCGGTTTTCTTTTGGGGAAATTTTTTTCAGTATCGGGATAAAGGCATTCTTTTGTTTGCTAGCAAGTAGAGTGTTTGAATAAGCGAAAGAGAGTTTTTTGGTTAAAAAGATGAAAAGCTGATTTGTTGAAGAATTTAAAGAAAATAAAAGTGATCACAAGTTTTGATGAAAATTTGAAAGTGGGACAGTTAAAAAATTTAAAATCTAAAAGTGAATTCATAAGCTGAGTATATTTGAAAGTGGGACAGCTAAAGAATTTAAAAATCCTAAAAGTGAATTCATAAGTTGGGTACATTTGAAAGTGGGACAGTTGAAGAATTTAAAAACTAAAAGTGGTCACCAGTTTCATAAATCTGAAAAGCGATACAAATTGAAAAAGTTGGAATTTAAAATTGAACTCATAAATTGAGCAAATCTGAGAGTGGGACAGTGAAGCATAAAATGAGCAAATTCCAATAGCAAGGGCGGACCAGCAGGCTATTTAAGTGGAGAAAGAAGCAAGGAAATAACGGAAAGAAGAAAACTAAACTTTGGTGGAGTCTCAGATACACTCAACGTTGAGTGCTATAAAAATATTCCTGAAATTGGAGAAGAAGAACCAGGACTTGTAAACCAAACAACAGCTAAGTGCAAATTTGTATAAAATTGATAATTTTCGATAACTGAAGAAAAACAAAACAAATTATTGGCAATGTCTTTTTTTTAAATTAGAATTGAATTTACCAAATTATTCATTTAAAAACTATACAGAACTAACAGAGAAACATGATTTGGTTTTTGGGCAGTTTTGATATATTACATCAAACGTGAATAGTGTGGGTTTGCTGAATTTTTCATTTCATTACGTTTGTTTTATGATCAATTCTTTTTTTTCTAGTTGTTAAACTTTGATATTTATATTTTATATTATTATTTTTCCACTTCTCTTTTCTGTCACTTGTGCGGAATCACATTAACATATGTTAAGATTTGTGTTAACCAACCCCGGCCGGGTTTGGGTATGAAAATTTACCCACACCAGAATAGTATGCATTTAATACAATTTAATTTGAATTAATGAATATAGTGTTAGTGTAATGAAGTCTGAAATATATACATTGGCATAATGACTCAGTAAATAACGACTTTAAAATATTGATTCCTACATGTAGTCTTCCTTTACTCTCCTTATTGTGTGTTGTCCTTATCTTGCGTGCCGTAACACGAAGGAACTCCTCTGCCCTAAACACCCACACCAGACTGAGCTAGTCGGCAAAATGAAGGCACACTGGGCAATTTGATGAGCAGACCTTAATACAAAAACATGCTGCATTGACGGCTGCTCAACAGAGTATAGTTCAATGCAAGAATATATATATATATATATATATATATATATATATATATATATATATATATATATATACAGTCCCTGGCCAAAAAATTATGAACACCTAAAAAAATTCACAATTTTTGGATTTGAGTGCATTTCTCAACGTTTAATCTTTATTTTATCAAAAAATCGTTTACAGAGATTATAGAAAAATATGTTTGAAGTAAATTCACTTTTTTATAACTAACACTTAATTAATATTTAGTGTTGCCACCCTTAGCCGATTTAACCGCTTCGATTCTCACCGGAATACTTTCTATGCAAGCTTTGATGCACTCTTTGATTTCGGGTGCCTCATGCCATATTTTTTTTATGTTTTCAATTAAAATTGGACGGCTGGTATTATTTTCTTTATAAACAAGCCGCTTTAGCTCATGCCACACGTTTTCAATTGGGTTCAAGTCCGGTGAGTTTCCTGGCCAAGGTAAAGAGATATTTTTGTCGGACATGAACCTTTTTACACTTTTGGCTGTGTCCCGGTCCGTCGGAGGTTATGGCTCCCCATACCATAAAAGAAGGTGGATGTTTTACAGTCTGTGTAATACAGGACGAGTCATATTTCTCTCCTGGACGCCGTCTGACGAATTGACTGGCTTCTGTCAGGCATTGGAAGGTCGATTCGTCAGTGAAGACTATCTGAAAAATATTGCAAAATAAAAAAAAATAAAAAATTGGTTTTAAATTGAAGAAATATTTAAAGAGCAATGAAAAATACCTTTTTCCAGAATTCATCGGACTTTTGTGCATACTCATTAGCAAACAAAAGTCTCTTGTTTTTTGATTTTCATTTAAACGAGGCTTTTTAGCTGGTCGCCTGCATCGGAAGCTTGCTTCTTTCAACCTTCTTCGTAAAGTTCGCTCCGATATATCCACGCCCGCCTCGGAAATCATTTTATTGAGGTCACGTAAAGGTGCCCTGCGGTGTCCAGCAGCAATGGAAATAATTTTCCGATCACCCCTGGGCGTAGTCTTTTTTTCTCCCACAATTTGTTCGATTCGAACCAATGGGAGACAGATTTTCTGTCATTTTATTTTGAATGTGCTTAACAGTACCTGGCGAAACACCCTCCAAGCGAGCTATTTTTCTTAAGGAATGGTTTCCCGATCTCAGGAGTGCAGATATGGCAGATTTTTTCTCTGCAGTGATATCTGCTTTACGTCCCATACTAAATTTTCATAAATAAATAAATATTCGTAAATTGTGTCCCTTTTTGGCTAAACTAAAATTTCAAGTATCACCAAATGCATTACTTACGTAAGTATTTAATGTTTATTTCACTAAAATATGAAATTTCAAACGCAACTAAAAAAATATTCACAGAAAACAATACGAAAACAACACACTCACTGATTCTTGTACACTTGAAAAACTGGCAATTTTCACACCTTTTGTCAGGCATTTATACTTTTTGACCTGAAAAAAGGATCAAACCATGATAAATTCACGGTAAACTAATCAGGTAATCCCGAACATTCAGCAATTAAACGCCACATGCGTTTTAACTAAGAAAGACTTAAGACAATGCAGCAAAATGATGAAATTTGCAAGTGTTCATAATTTTTTGGCCAGGGACTGTATATATATATATATCATCAAAAAATTTCAGTGAAAAAATCTCAGCAACACGCCATTCGATTGAACTGAAATTTTCAGAATAGTGCCAAATCTCACAAAAAGTTAATAATCTTTTACTTTTTGGCACCGGTGGCCATTTTAGTTATATTTTATATATACCTATTATTCTGTCAAAAAATAACTTTTGCAAAAATGTAGTTTAGATAATGAATTCTGAACGTGTTTTAAATGTAAATATGATAACTGTTCAGATGAACTTCAAATTTTTCGCGTGTCTTCATCAATACTGCGCTCGAAACGACAATGGCGTGACCGGGAACTTAAATTAATATTTATATTTGTAAATAACAGTTAGGTCATAATATGTTTACTATATAAGAAATCAATCACAAATAAAATAGTCTCAGTCTTGGTCAGTTTTCGTTTCATTAACCGGCATTAAAGCGCATGAAGCAGTTGTTGCAGTGTTCATTATCAGTATAGTCTTGTTTCAGTAATAGAATCAGGTAATTAGACTCAGGTGCATCACTCGACGTCAACAGATTGAAGGAAGTTTCGGGTGTACGACTCGAGGCGTAAATAGTCTGGTGAATCGCTAGCACTATTTGATTCACGGCAAAATCATCTTTCGGGTGTAACATTCGAAGGAAGGTTAGCGCTAAGACTCGGGTGCAACACTCGAAGTCGATAGCTGGGCGATCGTTGCGGGTGCACCACTCGGAACGAAGGAAGTGTGGTGAAGCATCATACTTCTCCGGCGGTCAATAAAAGCATTGGTCACGGTATAAACATCTGGTGACCCCGACGTGATTTCGAATAAGATCTCACAGCACCATTCGGCACAATGGAAGAGTTAGTCTCCACGCAAGCAGACGTGGGAGATAGGTTGGAGCAAATCCTTGCCAACTTCAAAAAGGACTCATCCTCCAGGAAAACGGCCGAATACTTTAGTAAAAGGCTGGAGTCAGTCCAAAAATACTGGGCAATGTTTGAGCAGAATCATGAGGCGATTTTGGCATTTCAAGAAAAAAACCCCGAGCACCCATACTTCTGCAGCCAGTACTGCGAGGAGATCACAAATCTCTACAGGAAGTTATCAGAAACACTTCGTGAAGGGCAAGCAAAATTACAAGGGACAATGTCTCATGATATGACATCCAAGCTCCCTGTTACGGCATCCAGCAGTGATTCACAGCAATCATTCAAAACGAAAAGTGATCAGAACTACAATGCAAACGAAGAGTGCATTGAAGTGAGCACAATGAAATTAATACGTAAACAAAGGGCCCACATGAACATGCTAACTCACATGATTCAGAACATAGAATCAAGGATAGACGAGGTACACTCAAAGGCGTACTTCGAACTTAAAATCAGGCTGCTGCTACAATACTTGGATGAATTGCAGCAGAATGACCAATCCATATGGGAGTGCGTAAACCAAGACGCCACAGATGGCTACAAGCCAAGAAATTTGTCGTGAACTGCACTTCTGGACACAAGATACGATTGTGTCTCTTCAGGAACGAGCATCAGATGAGCCAGCTCAGAAAATGGATGTCCGTACTAACCAGAGTCAAATAAGGCTACCAAAAATAACGCTGCCAGTCTTCAGTGGAGATTATTTAGAGTGGACACAGTTCCATGATTTATACACAGAGCTGGTTCACAACCAAACCATTAGCAATATCAAAAAATGTTCTATTTGACTAGCAACCTCTGTGGAGAGGCCAAAGCTTTAGTCAACCACTTGTCTATCTCCAGTGAGAACTACGAAGGTGCTTGGACTATACACAATCGATACAGCAATAAAAGGTTGCTTTTAACAGCATTGTTTAACAAACTATTTAACCAGAAGCGAATTCCAGATGAAGATGCGTCCGCCATTAAGAAGCTTCATGACATCACCAAAGAATGCCTTCTGGGGATCAATAACCTAGGAGTGTCAACTGATTCATGGGATCCGATAATAGTATTTCTCTTGATCCAAAAACTTGACAGGACCACTCATGCGGCATTTGAGCAATCACTATGCTCTCCGCGGGAATCGGTCAACACCAAACAAATATTAGACTTTCTTGAGTTGCGTTTCCAGGCACTTGAGTCACTTGGAGAAAGGGCAATAAAGGCAATATCAGGAAAAACACATGTTGCTATAAGACAGCCTAAATCGTCGTCGTTTCTAGCCGCAACTGAAACTAAGTGTGTACTTTGTGAGCAAATCCACCCATTACACATGTGTGAAATGTTTTTGAGTGAAGGTCCAAGCGAGAGAATCAATCTGTTTAAACAGCATCAATTGTGTTTCAATTGTATGCGGAAAGGACATTCAAGTGCCAACTGTACATCACGTGTGTAACAACTAACGCCGTCAAATGGTGCCGTGTCGAACACACGAACTGTAATCATGGTTACCAATTTACAGTGCAAAACAAAACCTTGGAAGAAGACCTGCACCTTACCAGAGGGTACAGTTATTTTCAACAAGTGAGTCAGCTCGTGATTAAAAGTGCAGTGCGTAATCCGATCCAATATAAAGTTTCATAAGATAAGTTTAAGTTTCATCCGATCCAATATGCTCTTCAATTATAAAGCTTATTAAGTAATATCACACCTAAAGATATTTTGTACAAGTAAGTAACGACTTTAATTTATATCAGATCATACTTCACCAAGAGAGCTTGTACACGTTCGACAACAAATTTTGAGCGGCTACACAGCTAGTGGCAAAAGCAAGCTGTCGAAACATACAAATAAAGAACTATTCAGTTACAACACTGCGTTTCATATCACCGCTACAAAATTTTAAATTTCAACATCCCCAAATTTGTTGCAAGCTCTCAAAATGAAGCATGAAAATCTAGTAAAAACCAGAAGCATGACATCAGATCTTCTGAACGAAGATGAAGCCAATTGTGCGCTTTGCACCGAAAACGATAATATCAAAATGGTTGCTTGTGATAGCTGTCAGAACTGGTTTCACTTCAAATGCGTCGGCCTAGATGCTGATATCGCACACAAAGAATGGCTTTGTGCTACTTGCATTGCTCACTTCAAAAACTTCACCAAAAATAAGATGGAGCGCGAAAGAGAACTCTCCGCCAAGTTGGATGAAGTTGAACGTCTACGGGAACAATTACGTGGGGACGTCATTCAACAGAAATTAGAAGAGCTAAAGCATTTGATGGCACAAACGTCTAGTGACCAAATCGAGCAACATGGACGTGATGCGAAAGCAGAAGCAATGTTAGACGACGGAGCAGATAACGCCTCCAAAAGACCAGATTCAAAGTACTGGACAGTAATCAATAACCAAAATCAGTCTACGCCACGTTCTTCAAATGTCACTGGGTTAAATAAAAATTCAACAATCTGTGATGGAGAACATCAAATGGAGCACTTTTTAGCACGGCAAACGATAGCTCGTGATTTGCCTCTGTTTTCTGGCTCACCAGAACAGTGGCCGAGCTTTGTCTCATCATATGAGTACTCAACAAAGGCGTGCTAGTTTTCGGAAGTAGAAAATTTATGCCGTCTACAAAAAGCCTTAGAAGGCGATGCCCGTAAAATGGTTGAATGCTATCTGACGCATCCATCTAATGTAACCTTGATCATCGACACTTTGAAAATGTTGTATTGTCGACCAGGACTCATTATTCAAACACAGATTGATAAAATCAAAAAAACACATGCTCCGAGATCGGACAAACTCGAAACGCTAGTATTCTATGCGGTTCAAGTGAGAAACCTAATCGCCGCAATCGAATCAGCTAATGTCAAAGAATATTTGAATGACATAAGTCTTCTTCACGAACTGGTGGAAAGATTGCCTTCTCAAACAAGACTCGATTGGGGTCTTTACGAAACACGAGAGCTCAAGAAATCAGAACAAAAGCTTAAACAGTTTAGCACGTGGTTGGATACGATCGCGCAGGGTGCCTGTAACGTCATGACTCGCATTCCCCAGATTTCAAAGTTTCAAGACAATAGCCGCGTCAATATTCACTCTGCGCAAAGCGACAACGATTCGGATATTGAACAAGCTGTCGAAATTTGTGGGGAGAAGAAATGTCCGATATGTAACAAGATTTATCATAACCCAGTGCAGTGTAGAAAGTTGGAAGAAATGGACTTGAACAATCGATGGAAGGTCGTCAACAGGTTAAAATTGTGTCGCATATGCATGTTTCAACATAAATCCCCTAGGTGCAAGAAAGCGAAAGAGTGTGGTATAAATGGCTGCAAAAAGCTCCACCATCAGCTCCTCCATAAAGATGATTTACCGAGACAAACCAGTTTCACTAACACAGTAGGAAATGCTACTCAACGAAACTGTAATGGTATTCTATATCGTATAGTTCCAGTTACGTTAAAATACGGCTGTGTAAGTTTCGATACATTTGCGTTCATAGACGACGGATCCTCTATAACTCTAATTGAAGATTGTGCGTCGAAAAAATTAGGCGTAGAAGGCAAACGGAAACAACTTTGCATGCGTTGGACTGACGGACAGAGTCACGTTGAATCGAACTCGAAAATCGTCAAACTAGAAATAGCTCCACGAAATGATAAAACCCGTTTTTATGAAATTTTGGCACAAACAATTTCGTGTCTAGACCTTCCAACACAAAGCGTTGATCGTAGCACACTTGTTTCAAAATATAAACACCTTCGTCATGCGCAATTTGAATCTTTCAAAAATGCTAAACCCACTATTCTCATCGGCTTAGACAACTGGCACTTGTGCGTACCCAGAAACGTAAAGGAAAGTAACCGCTATGAACCGGTCGCCACGGAAACTCGCCTTGGATGGGACTTATGTGGTGTACTGTCGTGAAATGTTGCACACAAGGATCAACATGTAAATGTGCACCTGTGTGATTGTTCGGATGGGCGTTTGGAGCAGACGATCAACAAATTTTATTCATTAGATGCTCTTGGGATAAGTATTAAAAACGAGTACATGTTGACAGACGATGAAAAACGTGCCGAAAAAATTATGGAAGACAAGACAATACAAAGGGGAAAGAATTACGAAGTCGGACTTTTGTGGAAGTGTGATCAATTTGATCTACCAAACTCATACACGATGGCCTACAAGCAACTTTTGTGCCTCGAAAAGAGACTAATTCGAAGTCCACGACTTCAACAAGAATTTACAAACCAAATGAAACAAAATGTTGAAAAAGGTTTCATGCGCAAACTATCCCCGCCTGAACTAGAGGCTTCTTGCAAACACATTTGGTATATGTCTGTATTCATTGTCAAAAACCCTAATAAACCAGGAAAAATTCGTCTCGTATTTGACGCTGCAGCCAAAGTTGATGGCATCTCTCTAAACACTATGTTGTTGACAGGTCCTGACTTTACGAGCCCACTTCTAGAAATTTTAATGAGATTCAGGGTCCACACATTTGCCGTGACTGAGGACATTCGTGAAATGTTTCACATGATCCAGGTGCGCTATGAGGATCAAATGGCACAGTGCATATTATGGCGTGATTGTAAACAAACAGAGAAACCCGATATATACGTTATGACCGTCTTAACATTTGGTGCGACCTGTTCACCGTATCAAGCCCAATATATAATGCGAACGAATGCGTCAAAATACGCCGGTAAATACGGCAATACAGTCACGAGTATAACTCAAAACACATACGTTGACGACGTGCTTGACGGGCGTGAGACGGAAGATGAAGTTATCAAACTGGTTCAAGAAATGAAATACATACACTCAGAAGGTGGGTTTGAAATTCGAAACTTCAAATCGAATTCTTCAAAACTGCGCATGGTACTAAATCAAGTCGAAGATCCCAACGCATCGTATGATCTTAGTGGGAATGACGGAATTGAAAAGGTCCTTGGAATCTTTTGGAGCATCAATGAAGATTGTATAACGTTTTCACTTCGTTTCAACAAGGCGAATAAAGAAGTCCTTAACGGAGCTCGTAAGCCAACAAAGCGTGAAATTCTTATAACGCTTATGTCAATTTATGATCCACTTGGACTTATTTCTCATTTCGGTTCTGGGCTGAAAATGATTCAACAGGAGACTTGGCGTTATAAACTAGGCTGGGACGAAAGCATACCAGGTGACTTAGATAAACGATGGAAAAAGTGGCTTAGTCAGCTTTACACGTTTGAATCACTAAAAATTCCACGTCGCTACATATCAGTTCCTTGGATTGAATGCAGGAACCTAAGCATTCATACATTTGTCGATACTGGTGAATCAGCCTATGCTACAGCAGTGTATTTAAGAGTGGTAACAGCAAATGATATTCAAGTTTCACTCATGACAGCAAAGGTCAAAGCCGCTCCTCTCAAATATACACCAATCCCGAGACTAGAGCTCCAAGCAGCAACAATCGGTGCCAGACTAAGCAACACGGCCCAAAATGCACTTAATATTACGATACATAACAAATATTTCTGGAGTGATTCAGCTGTTGTTTTATCTTGGCTCCATTCTCGCAAGAAATTACCTGCATGGGCCGCATGTCGGGTCGGTGAAATTCGAGAGACAACTGACATACACCAATGGAGATGGGTGCCTTCTAACGTAAATGTAGCAGACATTCCAACGAAATGGCGCGACACAATTGAGCTTAACGCCAAAAGTTGCTGGTACAGAGGACCAGACTTTCTCATGAAAGGGGAGCAATTTTGGCCCAAACCAAAATGTGTAGATGAAAATGAAGCAAATCTGTTTGAGTCTGAAGATCCAACATTCGAATACGTTGCGTTGCATTCCGAAATTACTGACATCATAGATATTTCTCGGTTCAGTAAATGGAACAGGCTGTTGCGCACTACAGATTATTTTCTCATGTTCATTAACTTGATTAAAAAATCCACAATCACAGAGCAAAAAGGAATTCTAAAGACTGAAGAATTGAGACAGGCAGAGATATTTCTATTTCGTGAAGCTCAGAAGCTGTACTCCGCAGATGTTGCTCTGTTAAAGAAAAAAGGAAGAATCCCAAATCAAAGTCAATTATATAAGCTCTCCCCAATGCTAGACCAAGATAAAATTATCCGTCTGAGAGGCAGAATTGAGAACGAGTACCCAATCATTCTTCCGAATTCACACCGTATAACGATGCTTTTGGTCATGAATATGCATGAGGAATGCGCACATCAATTTTCTGAAACTGTGGTTAACAGACTGCGAAGGCAATTTCACATACCACGGTTACGTGCACTGGTTAAACAGATTCAACGACAATGCCAAAAATGCAAAATGCGTCTTGCCAGACCAGCACCCCCGGAGATGTCACCACTTCCAGCTGGACGACTTGCTGTTAACCAAGCACCCTTCTCACATACGGGTATTGATTGGTTTGGTCCACTTATGGTCATCGTGCATCGTAAGCCCGAAAAACGTTGGGTAGTTATCTTCACGTGCTTAACTATCAGAGCGATTCATCTTGAATTGGTTAGCGAAATGACTACCGATTGTTTTTTGATGGCCTTTAGAAATTTTGTAGCGAGAAGAGGCCAACCTTTAGAGTGTTACAGCGACAGAGGCACCAATTTAATCGGAGCGGAGAAGGTGATTAGAGCCGCATATCAGGAGGTGAACTTCGAAACCATAAAAGAAGTCACCACAACTCCAACGTTAAAGTGGCACTTTAACCCTGCTTTGTCCCCACATATGGGCGGAGCCTGGGAAAGGCTGATCCGTTCGGTGAAATCAGCAATGAATGTACGCAAGCCATCAACCATAACCCTTTACGCAAGCCATCACCAGAAGTGCTACAAAACATATTAATTGAAATTGAATTTCTAGTCAATTCCAGGCTTTTAACGTATGTTCCATTAGATGACCCAGGTCAAGAAGCCATTACGCCAAATCATGCACTACTTGCTTACAAAAACCCAGCCAAACCCCTTGGGATTCCGATCGATAACAAGGCACCAAAATTATTGTGGCGACAGTCACAACAAGCGTTACAACGGTTTTATCACCAATGGGTTTTAACCTACCGTCCTACCCTAACCAGGCGTTCAAAATGGTTCGAATCGCCAGCTGAACTACAAGTAGGTGATCTGGTTGTAATTTTCGACGAAAACGACAAAACTCGGGGCTTCCCTAAAGGAAGAATCATCGAAGTCACACGTTCCAGAGATGGACATGTACGAGCAGCTACAGTGCAAACGAGTGGAGGAATATACGTGCGTCCGACGGTGATGTTGGCTAAGCTGGACGTCGATGTAGGAAGTGATGGGCATCCAGCACGGTCCGGGGTGTAACAACTAACGCCGTCAAATGGTGCCATGTCGAACACACGAACTGTAATCATGGTTACCAATTTACAGTGCAAAACAAAACCTTGGAAGAAGACCTGCACCTTACCAGAGGGTACAGTTATTTTCAACAAGTGAGTCAGTTCGTGATTAAAAGTGCAGTGCGTAATCCGATCCAATATAAAGTTTCATAAGATAAGTTTAAGTTTCATCCGATCCAATATACTCTTCAATTATAAAGCTTATTAAGTAATATCACACCTAAAGATATTTTGTACAAGTAAGTAACGACTTTAATTTATATCAGATCATACTTCACCAAGAGAGCTTGTACATGTTCGACAACAAATTTTGAGCGGCTACACAGCTAGTGGCAAAAACAAGCTGTCGAAACATACAAATAAAGAACTATTCAGTTACAACACTGCGTTTCATATCACCGCTACAAAATTTTAAATTTCAACAACGTGGATGCCGAAAATGTTCAAAAAAACACAATACGTTGATCATCTCGGCAATTCAATCTCAAGGAATGGTGAACTTACTCTATCCAGCATAAAATGTAATGGCATAACAAATTCGAGTGCTAAAACAGTTTTAGCGACACAAATCGCTCCGAAAATGAAGGGCACCGTCTTACTTAGCACAGCTATCGTCAAGTAGATAAACCAAGAAGGTTCTGTGATAGAGTGTCGAGCAGTGCTTGACTCGGGCTCGCAGCTGAATTTTATGAGCGAGCGGTTAGCAAAAAAACTGAACTTACAGCAAACATTCGATCCGCTAAATATTCAAGGCGTGGGATATGGTATGATTCGAGCGCAGCATAGAGTCAATGTGCTGCTTCATTCAAAGGCAACAGCATTCTCTGCAACAGTCGAAGCATTCGTTCTACCTCAAATCGTCGGTCAACAACCGGGACATTTCATAGATACTACGAAGTGGCCGATTCCTAATAACGTCAAATTAGCTGACCCTCAGTTCTTCGAACCTAGGCATATAGATATGCTATTAGGAGCCGAGCACTATTTCGAACTGCTATCAGTAGGCCAGATTTGTCTGGGGCCTAATTTACCAACCTTGCAAAACACTTTACTTGGATGGATTATTGCCGGGCGTATAGTTAATGAAGGAGGGCGCAATATAACGTGCGGAATCACGCCCCCGAAGACACTCAACTCAGCATACAAGTGGAACGTTTCTGGAGAATGGAAGAGCCGGAGAAGAATCCGAAAAGACTGTCTTCCGCTGAGCAAAGGCTCTAACATCTCACTGAATGATGTGAAGAACACTTTCAACAAACGCTGAAAAGAAAAATTGAGGGACGATTCAACGTCAAACTTCCGTTTGCTGATAGCCCCAATCAACTAGGCGAATCTAGAGATATCGCAGAGAGACGATTTCACTCTTTAGAACGGAGACTCGCAAAAAACCCAGATGTGAAACGTCAATACATTGAGTTTATGCGTGAATACATTACGTTGGGACACATGGAAGGGTGTGATTTGGAGAAAATCCAACACCCATATTATTTCCTTCCACATCATTGTGTTATGAAGCCTGAAAGCACATCCACGAAGTTACGGGTAGTTTTTGACGCATCGTCGAAAACATCCACTAACATCTCACTGAATGATGTACTTCTCACTGGTCCTACCTTACAAGATGAACTCTTTTCGATTCTGCTTCGATTCCGACTTCCACGCTACGTCTTCACAGCTCACGTAGAAAAAATGTACCGTCAAATATTAATTGATGACGAAGACAGGAAGTATCAGTTGATTGTTTGGCGAGAGGACCCAACCAAACTGCTCAGATACTACAAACTGTGTACCGTTACGTACGGAACAACAACAGCACCATACTTAGCAGCAAGGTGTCTTCAAGAACTAGCAACGCAACATGCCGCACAACATCCGTCAGCTGCTAGAGCTCTCACAGAAGATTTTTATGTCGATGATGTGATGACTGGAGCAAATACGGTAGCCAAGGCATTAGTAATACAGACAGAATTGAACAATGTACTAAAAGATGGAGGAATCAAACTACGCAAGTGGTGCTCAAACTGCCCTGAATTGCTCTCACACATACCAGCTGAAGACAGAGCAATTCAACTTGATTAAGATGATCTTGACGATCATTCTGTGAAGGCGTTGGGGTTAACGTGGCTTCCGAAATCAGATGACTTCCAAATTAGGACTCATTGGGAACCTTCAAGTAAGGTAACCAAAAGAAAGGTGATATCTGACATCGCACATTTATTTGATCCTCTGGGCCTGTTGTGCCCAGTGGTTACAAGGGCTAAGATATTTCTGCAACAAATATGGACTCTCAAATTGGACTGTGATGCTGCGGTACCAGTCGAGATGCATACAGCTTGGCTTCAATACCGTGATGACCTCAAAGTGCTCAACGATATCCGAATCCCACGACACCTATACTCAGGAGAGGTAGCTCAAACAAGTGAGCTCCATGCATTTTCAGATGCTTCAGAAAAGGCATCCGGTGCTGCGTTATACATACGTTCCAAACTCCAAGATGGAACCATTATTGTCAGGCTATTGTGTGCGAAGTCAAAGGTCGCGCCAATAAAGACCATCACCTTGCCACGATTAGAGCTATGTGCAGCTAAGTTGTCCTCTCAGCTTGTGTTTCGGGTGAAACAAGATTTGAAATGGGATCAACCTTGTTACTTTTGGACAGACTCTGAAATAGTCTTAGCATGGATCAATTCATCGCCATCAAGATATCATACATTTGTAGCCAATCGCATTGCAGCCATTCAAGAAGTCACGTTACCTAGCCATTGGAGGTACGTCCCATCAAAACAAAATCCGACTGAATTAATTTCACGAGGAGTGTCAGCAAAGGTGTTGAAAGAATGCACTACGTGGTTCTATGGACCTATATTCCTTCATGCTCCAGAATCATCATGGAGTTTCAAACCCACAATCTCTGAGCCGAACTTAGAAGTTAAACAAGCAAAAATAATTCTGGCAGCTACGCTTGAACCTTCGTACTTGTCCAGTTCAATTAACCATCGCAACTCGTTCGGTTTTTTGCAACGAGTAATAGCCTACGTTTTAAGGTTTGTGCACAATTGTCGTCAGCAGAAGAAATTACATTCTGGACTTACGGTCAAAGAACTAGAAAACTCTCTAACAATCATTATTAAAGAAGCTCAAGAACAAGGATTCGGAGACGAACTAAAACAGCTTAAGCGCACGGGCAATGTCAGTGCAAATAGTAAACTCAACACCCTTACTCCATTTCTCGACAGCAATGGCATTATAAGAGTAGGAGGGCGACTGGAACAAGCATCCATCTCATATGATGCTAAGCACCCCATGCTTTTACCCTATGCTCATGATGTCACCAGGCTACTCATGGTTCACACTCACATCACTCACTGCCACGTTGGAGCTAAAAACTTACTCGCCCACATGCGACAACGATTCTGGCCGATTAAGGGAAAGGATGCTGCACGGTTAGTAGTGAATCACTGTGTACGCTGTCACAAATCGAAGCCAAAATTATTGAACCAACTTATGGCACCATTGCACTTAGAAAGAGTTCAACCGGCTAGACCATTTTTCAATGCTGGTGTGAAATTTAGCGGTCCATTCTGGATAGACTAAAAGATTAGAGGAAAGCGACCTCAAAAGGCTTACGTCGCAATATTTTGCTGTTTCTCAACAAAGGCCGTTCACATTGAAGTTGTTAGTGATTTGACAACAGATGCCTTCATAGGCGCATTAAAGCGTTTTGTCAGCAGAAGAGGCAACTATCGAACCTTACATTGTGACAACGCTACTAATTTTGTGGGTGCGATAAACCAATTACATGAATGAAAGGACGCAATATACCATAGTAAAGCTGAAGAGAAGATATCTCGCATCTGCGCCAGTAAAAACATCGACTTCCGCTTTATTCCTCCCAGAGCTCCTCACTTTGGAGGGCTTTGGGAAGCAGCCGTAAAGTCAGCTAAATATCTGCTTCAAAGAAGGGTAGGACCTGCAGAGCTGACATACGAAGAGTTGGAAACTGTTATGACTGAGATTGAAGCCATTTTGAATTCGAGGCCATTAACTCCACTGTCATCCGATCCCAATGATCTATCCGCCCTGACACCAGGTCACTTCCTCATTGGAGAGCCATTAACAAGTAAAACTGATCCGACCACGACTTCACAGAAAGGAAGGTTGCTGCAAAGATGGAAACTTGTCAACCACCTAAAAACCGAGTTTTGGAACCGATGGACGAAGGAATACTTAAGCGAGCTCCAACATCGGTACAAGTGGAAGCAAGAACATGTCAGCATTAAACCAGAAACAATGGTCAAAGTAAAGGAAGACAACGTGCCTGTATTAAAATGGCCCTTAGGAAGAGTTGTCAAAACCATCGAAGGAAAAGACGCCCTCGTCCGTGTGGCAGACGTCCGAACAGTTTCAGGAGTGTTCAGAAGACCAATTCATAATCTGGCTCCACTTCCAATCGCGAATCATAGTGAAGACTCTCCCTCTACCAACGCTTCACCCATTGGAGACTCGGCTGAAGCACGAGAATCCAGTCGCCGAGTAAGGTCAGCAGAAGACAATGAGAGACCATTGGAGTCCGCAAAACGACACCGAGCGGCTTCACACATTTGAAGGCTTACAACCATCTCACCATCATCCGCAGCTTGCTGTATCAAAACGACTCGTCGCTGCAGCAGCTAAAGTTATCGTTTTAAAAAATTTCGTCCCAACACCAATTTAGCACCTTAGTTGAACGTCGTTCAAGGCGGGGAAGATGTTCAGATGAACTTCAAATTTTTCGCGCGCATTCATTAATACCGCGCTCGAAACGACGACGGCGTAACCGGGAACTTAAATTAATATTTCTTTATCAATTTTTATATTTGTAAATAACAGTTAGGTCATAATATGTTTACTATATAAGAAATCAATCACAAATAAAATTGTCTCAGTGAAGCATAAAACGAGCAAATACCAATTGCAAGGGCGGACCAGCAGGCTATTTAAGTGGAGAAAGAAGCAAGGAAATAACGGAAAGAAGAAAACTAAACTTTGGTGGAGTCTCAGATACGCTCAACGTTGAGTGCCATAAAAATATTCCTGAAATTGGAGAAGAAAAACCAGGCCTTGTAAACCAAACAACAGCTAAGTGCAAATTTGTATAAAATTGATAATTTTCGATAACTGAAGAAAAACAAAACAAATTATTGGCAATGTCTTTTTTTTAAATTAGAATTGAATTTACCAAATTATTCATTTAAAAACTATACAGAATTAACAGAGAAACACGATTTTGTTTTTGGCGGTTTTGATATATTACATCAAACGTGAATGGTGTGGGTTTGCTGAATTTTTCATTTCATTACGTTTGTTTTATGATCATTTCTTTTTTTCTCGTTATTAGACTTTAGTATTTCTATTTTATATTATTATTTTTCCACTTCTCTTTTCTGTCACTTGTGGGAAATCACATTAACACATGTTAAGATTTGTGTTAACCAAGTCCGGCCGGGTTTGGGTATGAAAATTTACCCACACCAGAATAGTATGCATTTAATACAATATAATTTGAATCATTGAATATAGTGTTAGTGTAATGAAGTCTGAAATATATACATTGGCATAATGACTCAGTAAATAACGTCTTTAAAATATTGATTCCCAAAGTCTTCCTTTCTTCTCCTTATTGTGTGTTGTCCTTATCTTGCGTGCCGTAACACGAAGGAACTCCTCTGCCCTAAACACCCACGCCAGACTGAGCTAGTCGGCAAAATGAAGGCACGCTGGGCAATTTGATGAGCAGACCTTAATACAAAAACATGCTGCATTGACGGCTGCTCAACAGAGTATAGTTCAATGCAACAATAGGCGCGTTTTATTATACATCCAGAGTAGTGCAGGATATCGATTTGCACACGAAACAACAACAACATCCAGAGTACAAACACTTGTGAATTCAGTGGAGTTCGTACTCGTGCTCTCTGTGGAACGTATTTCGAAAAGTCATATCAACTGGAATAGTTGGAATTTTCAAAAATTTCCATGTCACCCTGGCAACCAGGATAAATAGTCATACATTTGAAAACGGCGTTGGTTATATGACAGCTCAAATTTTGAAATGACAACTGTCTGACGGAAAAAAACTCGCGTGCTACTCTGGATCGTTTTATTATGCATCCAGGATACCTACTACACTCTGGATGAAAATAAAACGCAGCTAATATATATATATATATATATATATATATATATATATATATATATATATATATATATATATATATATATATATATATATATATATATATATATATATATATATATATATATATATATCAAAAAATTTCAGTGAAAAAATCTCAGGAACGCGCCACCCGATTGAACTGAAATTTTCAGAATAGTGTCAAAAAATAACTTTTGCAAAAATGTAATGTAGATAATGAATTTTGAACGTGTTCTAAATGTAAATATGATAACGTTTTTGAAATTTTTAACCCTATGTGTGCGCTAGGTACTTAAAATGACATTGGGAAAATTAGAAATTTTTTGAATTGCGATAAGTTTTTACTTGATTATGAAATCATTATGAAACTTACAGAACATATTAATGTTGTTAAGTTGCACACTTGCGTAGTTTTTGATGAACGTGCTAGCAACCCTGTAGCTACAGCAGGCACTGAAAGTGAAAACATTCCAACCATCGAATCTTCTAAAAAATATCCGTTTCTTACAATAAAAACTAACCTGTATACAAATTTTTTGCTTTATCTACACAGCCAAAGTAAAACTTTGGAAATTTCATGTCGGACAAGAACGGTAACCCTTTCCCAATTTACCTATATTTTTAACATCAAAAAATTCTGTTCACGGGAACTCACGAACCAATAATCAGATGCAGTTGAAATCAACAGAATACATTTAACTTAAATAGGACCAGGTCTGATAAAAAAGATTTAGAATTGTGAGCAACTCTGTGCCAGTGGTGCCAGCTTGAACAATTGCAAAGAAAAAAAAACTCTAGCGCACCTGAACCGCTACAAAACTAATTTTCGTAGAAATTGTCTTTGAGTGACAAAAAAGTGTGGAAAGACGTAATACACTGTTTTGCAGAATCATATCAACCATTCCTTATCCAAAGCAACAAAACTCAACTATAACACAAATGTTGAAAATGTTCAGTGCTGGTAACACTTTCCGAACGAAGCAGCATTAAGTTTACCATAACAAGCTCATACTTAAACCAACTTATCCTTTGAATTTCGTTCTCATCGCAGGATTTCATCGAACGTTTCAGCGGTTAAACATTGTTTGAGGCTGCCATCCGAAAAATGTTCAAAACTCGGAAAATTTAAAATAGAATTCCTTATTTTTATTGCAAATGCTTTGCATATGAGAACGTTATTTGAAGCATCTGTTGGTGCAATATTAACGGAAATGGCACATTGCTGGTTAGCCTGTGTCAGCAGCAAAGCAAAATATATACCAAATCTGCTTCACGTTAAGTTAAACCCAACCAGTAAATTTCGTTTCGATTGAATCACTACGCTGGAAAGTATACGGGTGAAAAGAATTTTAGGGTTACCACCCTCAAAACTTTTCAAATTTTTAAAACGTTAATATTTGTTGTTAATTTTCATTGCAGGATCATTCTCCATTGAAAATCTAATGACATAATCGCTCAGTAAAGAAATTCCACAAAATTACAAAAACGGTTATAGCTGGCAGTTCTTTCATGATTTTTTTACGAAATTCCAACCACATTTACTTCAAACTAAGGTCCATTTACTGCATGATCTTCGTTTTGATTTCTACACTGGACCGGAAGTTATAGGGAAAAAAGCTTTATTTTGCTGAGCAAATTTGCAAGATTTATGAGACGAAAATCACTACAGCTGCCAGCCCTATACTAATTTTTCAACCAAATTTTTACCAAATATTACATAAAGTAACATCCAAGTATTGTATAAATTTTGGTAATATCTGATGGCTGAATCGGAAGTTATAGGCCAAAAAGATGTTTTTTTTCTCAGTAGTTTTTCAAGATGGTACCACTGCCACAGGGTTGTCCGCATTTCAAAATCACTTCTATCAGACCTGGTCCTAGCTAATACCAACATATCCTGTAATGATCGGATTATCCAGTCGTCAGTTCTCGTGAACAGAACTTTCGAGTGCGGAAAAAAGAGGTAATTTGGTGATGGGTTGCCGTTCTTATGCAAATCGGAATTTTGAAAATTTTATCTTTTAAATTTTTGTCAAACATCAAAAATTTTTCAGGAAGGTCAATGATTTGAAGGATTTTTTTTCAGCAGCCTGCCACAGCTACAGGGTTACGCGCTTTATGCTGAAAATCAATATGTGCCAAATTTTAGTCAACATCAATACGCTCTGTAATTTTCACGATGATCCATTGTTTTTCTTACAAGTAATGACAAATCAAAATTTGGAAAAAAATTCCTTGTCTACTTTTAGGCACCCTGCACCCACACATGGCTCAAAATTTCCAATTCTTTATCATAGACAAGCTTAGAACATAATTAATTTTCATTCCCAACACTTTTCTTTAACAAAAATTTACACTGCTTGGAAATATAGGAGTTCCTCAAAATTCACTAAAACGCTCGCCGCCGCCAAAACGTTTAGGATATCTGAATTTTATAAAGTCATGGACCTACCTACTATATACATCTACGTTTTTCGAAAATTTCAGCTAATTCGGATCGGCCACTCCAGAGATTATCTCCCTCAATCATTTTGCTGATATATATATATATATATATATATATATATATATATATATATATATATATATATATATATATATATATATATATATACGTATATATATATATATATATATATATATATATATATATATATATATATATATATATATATATATATATATATATATATATATATATACGTATATATATATATATATATGTATATATATATATATATATATATATATATATATATATATATATATATATATATATATATATATATATATATATATATATATACATATATATGGAAATATGAATTTTTGGCGAAACGAGTTTAATACTATTGTTCTTCGAACATTAGTAAAAAACTGCTTTTTGCCCTATTAATTCTTATTCAGTCACCAGATTTTGATGAACTTGACACAGTAGCTAAACCTTACTCTAAACTCTGTTTGATAAAAAATTGGTTGAAAAATTCAATTTGTGCTGCCAGCTATGGTAATTTTTGTGTCTTTGGTTTTGAAAATTCGCTTAGGAAAATAAAGTTTTTTGCCCTACAACTTCCAGTGCACTCATGAAATCAATACGAATTTCATACAATTCATGTAACCTATTATAGACATTACTCAGGCCGAATCTAATTGAAAAGCCAAGATAGGGTTGCCAGCTATTGTTGGTTTTGTGTTTATTTGCAATATCCGTATTAAGCAATTTTATCGTGAAATTTCCAAATGGTAATGATATTGTAGTGACAATAAACACCAAATATTTAGTTTTCGATTATTTGAAAAATTTTCGGCTGGTGACCCTAAATTTCTTTATACTCCTATAATTTCGAATGCAGTCATTGGATCGAGACGAAATTTGCAGGGTAGATTAATTTTAACGTGAAGCAGATGCGATTAATGTTTGGTTTTGATAATGGCAAAAAGTTGCCAGCACGAGTCGGTAGTGCTATTTTTGTGTCAACAAATGCTTACAGGTTGTATTCATACCGGAAATATTTACAATGAAAATACATAATCAATGTTTCAATTCACAAAGCTCTGCAAATATTTCGGATCGCAGCCCCAATCACCAACTTCAGTTACAGTGCTGCAGGCACTGAGCATTTTCTTCATTGATGTGGTATGAGATGCTGCTTTGAAAATTTTTGTGAAATAAGCAACTGATGACGAATATAACTAACAAGTGTTTTGCTCTCATAAACTTTGAAATTCATGCCAGTGGTAATATCTAAAACCTTTCCACCATATGAGTTATAAGACCAAAGTAAAACGTGGCGTTTGAAACAGTTTGGCTGTAATAAGCAGCTCGTGTGGTAGAATATGCATTCAAAATCTGCACGATTCTTCTACTGTTCTTCGAACATTAGTGTTTCTAGCGGTTCAGGTGCGCTAGAGTTTTCTTTTTATATTCAACCAGCGGTTGAATATAAAAAGTGTTGCCAGCACGTCGGAAAAGTGTTGCCAGCAGTTGAGTTGAGTTTTGTTGCTTGGGATAAGGAATGGTTGATATGATTCTACAAAAATGTGTTTAACGTCTTCCCACATTTTTTTGTCACTCAAAGGCAATTTCTTCGAAAATTAGTTTTCTAGCGGTGCTGATGCGCTAGACTTTTTTTTCTTTTTTTTTCAAATTCACGTACTTATTCTCACTTTCTACTAGAATGATCTGGTACCGAGCTCGTAGGAAACCTAACGACAAGCGGCGAAACATGAAACCGACGGGTCGAAGAAAGCTAGGAGCGACTCGATGACCGAGTTAAGAGTTTGGAGCTTAAGTGATAAGACTTAGATCGTAATGTTTAGACAATTTAGTTAAGCATCTCTTTCTCTTCTTCGAGCTTATAAGTGTAAGTTTTAATTCTACGACTTAGATATGTAAGTTTAACTCTTAAGGCTTATAAATTTAAGTTTATATCTTAAGTCTTGGATTTTAAGCAGTCCAACCTCGGAATCTTTTAGTCGACATATTTCTTCAAATCTTTGACCCGCATTCTTGCCCTTTCCATCTACCAGTTGGTAGGTGCATCCCGACACACGCTTGTTGATCCAGAAGGGTCCTAAATACTCGGGCGCCAGCTTAGCGGAATAGAATTTTGCTGCGTCCGAAAACATATAATTCTTTCGCAATACCGGTTCGCCTTCGGTGTAACTTGTATTTCGTTTCCGCAAATCACATCTCTGCACGCTGGATTGTGTAGCATGTTTCATCCGTTTCAACACATCCTCTCGTATCGTTTTAAGCTCCATAGCCCTGATCGTAGGGTACAAGATATTGTGATTCTATGGAGGTGGCTCATCGCTTAGGCATAAACACTCCTTCTCGGTGGTTGTATACTTTTTCGGCCCTCGACGGAGATCGGCTAAGGTAGCAGATTACCTTCACTCCCTCAGCATGCTGTTGAGACAGAACGGCCCCCAAACCCAGATCTGAAGCATCTGTCTGGATTGAAAAGGGTAAGCTGTAGTCCGGGCAGGTAAGGATTCGAGCAGTCGAAAGTTTCACCTTCGCCTGGGTGAAGGCAGCTTGACAGTCCTGGGTTCACTCGTAATTTTGGTGCTTCTTAAAAAGATTCGTGAGTGGCGCTGTTGGTGTGGCGAAGTCGGGTATGAATCTCCTATACCATGAGACCATTCCCAGGAACTGCCGTAATCCCTTCACATTTTTAGGCGAGGGAGGCTCCATCAGACTCCTTATCTTATCCGGATCCACGTTCAGACCCCTCTCGTCTACGACGTAACCCAGATACTTTAGTTGGGGACGACAGAACTCGCATTTATCATGAGACACTTTCAGACCCGCCTGCCTCAACCGTCGGAAAACTTCCCTCAGGATTTGCAAATGCTTCGCGAAATCTTGCGTCACCACGATGATATCATCAAGATATGTGAGCACACAAGGTTCGAAATCCGGTCCAAGTACTTGGTCAATCAGCCACTGCCATGTTGCTGGAGCATTCTGTTAACCAAATGGCATCCTCCGAAAATGAAAGAGGCCCCGATGGGGCACGGTAAAAGCAGTGTACTTCCGAGATTGCTCTGCCATTGGCACCTGCCAATAAGCCGACTTGATATCGAGTGACGATAAATATTTTGCGTCGCGTAATATATTTAAAGTGGCTGATACGTACAAGATTGGATAAGCACCGTGTTCAGTAACCTTATTCAATTTGCGGTAGTCGATGCACAGCCGGTAAGTGCCATCCTTTCTCTTTACCAAGAGAATGGGTGAGGCCCATGGCTCCACTATCCCCTGTTGTAACATCTCGTTGAGCTCTACATCCACATGCTTTGTACGGCCGGCGAGATGGGGTAGTAACGTTGCTTAATAGGAGGTGAGTTGGTCTTGATGACATGCTCTACCCTGTTAGTACAACCAACACCATCCCCCATTAATTGAAACTCTTCCTGGAGCAACTGGCTAAGAGCGACCTCCTGCAACTCTGTAAGGAGACCTCAGCTGTTCGCCAGAGTCTCTTTGCAATGCGCTGATGAAGCTCCAACTTTCTTCACTCAGTGCTATTACCAGGCCAAAACGTCAAACGAAGTCTACCTCCCATGTGAGCACCTGCGTAACGATGGAACAACAAGCACTCTAATCCACTCCTGCTTCTCCTTTAACTGGATTGGGACCATTACCGTCCCGCAATTGTACATCCCTCGCTTTTGGCCTTTCGGATCACCCTTTGGTTGGAGTTCAGGAGCTCTACACCCAGCTCATCTAGCACCCTCCAACCTTCTCCTCCTGCCACTGTATTAAAGGCACCGAATCCAAGAGACCCAAGAACTTGTGACCGTATATCTCCACCTCAAGGTGTGGTCGGTTATCTCCCTGTCTCTTCGCCAACAAATAGTTCAGTTGCGCCTCCGCTGCGGCCTCTCTTCTACTGTTCCCCGTGCCCAGGTTGCCGCCTATTGAATACAGCGTCCGCTTCCCTGTGACGACCGGGTTCGACCTTCAGCTTAGCAAATTCCTGATACCGGCCTTCCATTGATTCCTGCATTTTAAGAAGTTCTGTCGTTACGAGGCTGGTTTGGATGACTCTGACAATTTGGGCATGTCACTCTTCTTACGCCTTGTCGTCCACACCCAAAGCATCTCTGTGGCTCTCGACAGTCCCTGGACGTGTGACCATTCCTCTTGCAATTCCAGCAGATCACCTCTGCAGTGGTGCTAGATCCATTCCGTCCGAGCAGCCAAAATAGGCCAGATCCAGCTCCAGAAGGCGTTGTTGTCGCCGGGTCGGAGGGGGTAAATATGCCCGTGTTACCTCCAAAGATTGACCTACCCTGATCATATCAGCAATCCTACGCACCGGAGTTAAGGCCAGTTACGTCATATAGAACGGGGCTATATTTTTCCGTAGGATGCGTAGTTTCTCTTCCTCGGAACACGGGACGGTACGACGCCTAAACAGCCCCTCTATCGCTGAAACATATACGCCCATCAATTCTTCGGGCCCGTGTGTGCGCCTACTGATTTCAACGAGCAGGTGGTCGTCATAGTCAGGCAGTAGAAATTCAGCCCGCATTTCTGTCACCAACTCCTGCCACGAGTTGACTCGACTCCGGTTGGCACGGTACCATACCAGTGCTTTACCGCTGACTGGAATAGCTGCCGAGTTGATACTCTCCGGGCTTCCCAAGAAGGCACTCAGTGAGCCAGAGTCCCCATTATAACGGAGCCCCCACTTGAAAATTTCCTGCCCCTTCGAAGTCATAGCCGCTAGCTTGGGTGTCGATGATATAGGGCCATTGAACTCATTCAGTTCCCGGGCTGGTTCCACGTTTCTGCCCCCCATACGTTCCGCCTCGTCACCCACATCAGGCGTCGTACTTTGCCTCTCGTCCTCTTCGCCATCGTGCCTGAAGTGTGGCCCTGCCTCTCCTCCCTCGCCCCTTGGGCTTTCACTGGAAGTTCTCCCATGGCCATGATCAAGCGCACTTTCAACTTTCCAGCGTCCTCCCCCATTTCACCGGTCTCCTGCTGTGAATTGTGCAACCACCGCATCGCAATTTAATTTTGGTTTCGATCTTTTGAAATTCAGAAGTTTGCAGGTTTCTAGCGAGGACGATAAGTGATTCCAGGCGATAAGTGATTCCAGCTTCTCCTTAACGGCAGCAACATGCTCTTTCGTGGAGTAAGGATAATCTCTTACTGAAATCAGACAGGTGTCCATGGAGGCCTCTGCCCATAGTGCCACTCGAAGGGTCTTCCTCATTGCTTCCACAGTCCCAGTCTACTGCTCTCTGATTTCCAATTCATAGGCCAGCTCGTCCTTGCTGAGCCTATCAATTTGGATTTTGTTGGTCTTTGGTGCTATTGTAGCCAACTCGCCCCTACGCGGACACTGAGTTCTCCTAAACCGCCCTCGACCACTCGTATGGCGGCCTCAAACAAATTCGAAGCCGACCTCCGTAGGCTTGACTCGAATCGAGTTCAAGTTCGGATCAGAAAATTGACACAGTAGCTGAACCTTACTTTGAGCCGTGTTTGATAGAAATTTGGTAGCGAAATTCGATTGGTGCTGCCAGCTTTGGTAATTTTTGTGTCGTTGGTTTTGAAAATTCACTCAGGAAAATAAAGCTTTTTGCCCTATAACTTCCAGTGCAGTTAAGAAATCCATACGAATTTCATACAATTAATGGAACCAATTACAGACATTATTCATGCCGAATCTAATTGAAAAGCGACAATAGGGTTGCCAGCTATTGTTGGTTTAGTGTTTATTTGCAATATCTTTATTAAAAGATTTTATCGTCAAATTTTCAAATGGTAATGATTTTGTAGTGACAATAAATAGAAAATATTAAGTTTTCGATTATATGAAAAATTTTGCGGCTGGTAACCCTACATTTTTTTATACTCCTATAACTTCGATGCAGTCATCGGATCGAGACACAATTCGCAAGATAGGCTAATTTCAACGTGAAGCAGATGTGATACATTTTTGGCTTTGATACTGGCAACAGGTTGCCAGCACGAGTCGGTAGTGCTATTTTTGTATCAACAAATGCTTACAGTTAGTACACTCAGAAAACGATCCTATTCAATTAATAGGAATTCAATAGTTTTTTAATTATTTTTCCCATTAAATTTGGTCAATGTGTTTTACCACATTAATTTGATATTTTCAAAATTATTAAGCCTACCATGTGTGTATCCCACCAAACAAATGTGAATATCTCATTGAAATAATCAGCAGACTAATAAATTTAAGAAGATTCAGACTATACTTTCTATTATAATTTCCTGCTAATTCAACATTTACATCTCATGCAAATAAAAGGTGATTACCTTATGAAAATAAACGGAAGGCTTATTAAATATATCGTTCACAGCCTGTATCATCTATTATTATTTCTTATTAAAGTAATGCGTCAAACCCTATAAAATTAATAAGAAACTCCGTAGCCTCTATAATATGATCTCATTATTTCAATGGAATTTTTTTCCATAATTTATTATCCACATAAAACAAAAAAAAACATTTTCAGCTGTAAGTTTTTATTGTTGCTTTTAAAAATAAGATAAACATAATTCAATATATTTTAATAAAAAAACCGATTTTTCCTTTAGAAGCTAGATATATTGAATTTTGTGACAAATATCGATATTTCGAGGGTAATCTGCCCTCTTCTTCAGTGTCTATCAGTCTAATCTTAATCTGACTTATGTATGCTACTTATGGAGCTTACTTTTAAACTATTGACTTATACTAATTACCAACTAATTGTCTATTAATGGACTTTATACTAATTACCAACTAATTGCCTATTAATTACTTTATTATCCATATTAATTAAATTATCCTCCTCACTATGAAATGAATATTCAAATTAGCCTGAACAGTGGTGATGCACAGTTTCCTTGGTCTGTGTTTAGTCTTCTATGCATAGGGGTTTTCCATATGTGCAGGCTTTCGTACGCATCCAGTTTTCGCACCTGCTGTACCTCCTTGATCACCTCCACGTTGTCCCAAGTTATGTTGTGATCCTCCTCCAATATGTGCTTTGCTACTGCTGAACGTACTAATGTTGTATTCTTTTTCCTCGCTGAAGCTGCTTCCCGTTTATGTTCCGTTAGTCTAACACCAACTAACCGTTTCGTTTGCCCGATGTATATTTTTTCGCATTCTGGGCAGGTAATTTTATAGACTCCACATTTTTCCTTTTTATCCTTTTTGTCTTTGACGTGACATAGTATAGTACCTAATTTTTTAGTTTTACTGGTTGGAACTGCTTTAATATCAAAGCGTTCAAGAAGTACCCGAACTTTTTTGAATACTGATGAATAAATAATTGGAACTCTTATGGTCGTTTCTTGTTTTTCCTGCGTAAAAAGCGTCGTTAAAAGATCACGCTGTATTCTATACTTTTTCTTTTTGACAAGATTTCCAATTATCCTCTCGTCAAATCCATTTTTTCTCGCCGTATCTTCAATATATTTAACTTCTGAGTTAAAACTATCCTGATCCATGGGCACAGTTAATAGCCGGTGAATCATGGAATTAAAGGGGGCCATTTTTTGGGAATGCCAATGATCAGACGTGGATGGTGTTGTCCTCTGAGTGTGTGTGGGCTTCCGGTAGATATTGAAACTAAGAAGACCTTCTTTCCTTATGACCATTAAATCCAAGAAGGGTAGTTTCTCATTCTTTTCGATTTCCATTGAAAATTGGATGTCCTTATGTGCTTGGTTCAACTTCTCCAACGTTTCTCCCAAAGCATCTTTTTTAACTATAGCTAGAATATCGTCTACATATCTCAGCCAAACCCGCGGAAGCGAACCTTCTTCATAAAGTTTCTTCTCTAGTCTATCCATAAATATTTCACTCATAAGTGGGGATAAAGGATTTCCCATTGCTACACCTTTCATCGCTTTGAAGTATTTCCCCCTGAAAGTAAAATAACTTTCATTCATGCAAACCGTAGCGAGTTTCAAAAAGTCTTTAGCCCTCTTCCTCCCCTCCGGTGTGCTATTCCTCTCTAATAGCCAGTCCTCAAAGAACGTGAGTGCTTGTTTTACTGGCACGCTTGGGAACAGAGCCTTGACATCAAATGATACAACTAGCTCATCTTCCCCTATTGTTGCCACTCTTCCAAGCCGCTCTATTACCTCGTCTCGATTCTTAACTGTTCTATCGCTAATCTTCCCTAAGGCCCTACACTCGTCTACAATCCATTTTGCGATTCTCCTTGTTGGAGCGCTTGTAGCGGTGACAATTTCCCTAAGTTCACTTCCTTCCTTATGTATCTTTGGAAGGCACCTAATTCTTGGCAATGACGGGTTTGAGACCCGCAGCTTGTTCACCTCTCCTATCGTCCCTTTGCACTCTTTCAAGACTCTTTCAACTCGTTTGATAGAGTCTGGTAAGGGATCTTTCCTAAGCTCATGGTAATCCCCGTTGTTGAGTTTTTCCATAACTAATCGGTCATATTCGTCTTTGTCCATTACGACCACGGAATTTCCTTTGTCAGCTTTGGTATAAAAGACCGGTTTAGCAGCCAACTCTCTGAGCACTCTTTGTGCATTCCCAGTGTTCCCCCTCTTACGATTTTCCCTCCTGATGAGTTTAGCCACATTGCCTCTAATCTGTGCTTTCTCCTCTTCGGGCAGGGTTTTAACCGCTGCTTCGATGTCTACTACCAAGTCTTCTGCTGGGAATGTTTTTCCCTTGACAGCAAAATTCAGACCTTGGTTAAGTAGCTTCATTTGCTCTCCTGTGAATTGAACCGTGGATTTATTCACCACATAGTTGGGGATAGTCTCTACGGCATTCTTTTTCTTTTCAATGGTATCCTTTCCTCTCGTCAGCTCCTTCAGTTTTTTTGTGAGAATTTTCCTCTTTCTATCTTTCTCACATTCAAAGGCCCTGTTTGCTTTCCCTATTATATCTACAATATCTCCTTTCCTACCTAAAGACTCACTTGCCATTTTAAGATGCAAGGAATAAACTTTCAGTGTAAGATCCCCTAATCTCTTATAAAGCCTATTTACGGAATCTCTAATCAGATTCCTTTCGGCCAGGGCAATTTGTTTCCCTACTCCTAACATATGGGACCTAAATTTAATAATATGACTTTTAGGAGTCACATTCTTTTTTAAACATAATCTGAGGAATCTTATGTCTTCAGAGATTCCACCGATTACTTTTTTGTAATCTACGAATTGAATAAAATTGGACTTTGACCTGGTAGTCATTATTAGTTGTATTTAATGTGTACCAATTTTTTCCTAGCTCAAAAAAAATATTTTAATAAAAAAACCGATTTTTCCTTTAGAAGCTAGATATATTGAATTTTGTGACAAATATCGATATTTCGAGGGTAATCTGCCCTCTTCTTCAGTGTCTATCAGTCTAATCTTAATCTGACTTATGTATGCTACTTATGGAGCTTACTTTTAAACTATTGACTTATACTAATTACCAACTAATTGTCTATTAATGGACTTTATACTAATTACCAACTAATTGCCTATTAATTACTTTATTATCCATATTAATTAAATTATCCTCCTCACTATGAAATGAATATTCAAATTAGCCTGAACAGTGGTGATGCACAGTTTCCTTGGTCTGTGTTTAGTCTTCTATGCATAGGGGTTTTCCATATGTGCAGGCTTTCGTACGCATCCAGTTTTCGCACCTGCTGTACCTCCTTGATCACCTCCACGTTGTCCCAAGTTATGTTGTGATCCTCCTCCAATATGTGCTTTGCTACTGCTGAACGTACTAATGTTGTATTCTTTTTCCTCGCTGAAGCTGCTTCCCGTTTATGTTCCGTTAGTCTAACACCAACTAACCGTTTCGTTTGCCCGATGTATATTTTTTCGCATTCTGGGCAGGTAATTTTATAGACTCCACATTTTTCCTTTTTATCCTTTTTGTCTTTGACGTGACATAGTATAGTACCTAATTTTTTAGTTTTACTGGTTGGAACTGCTTTAATATCAAAGCGTTCAAGAAGTACCCGAACTTTTTTGAATACTGATGAATAAATAATTGGAACTCTTATGGTCGTTTCTTGTTTTTCCTGCGTAAAAAGCGTCGTTAAAAGATCACGCTGTATTCTATACTTTTTCTTTTTGACAAGATTTCCAATTATCCTCTCGTCAAATCCATTTTTTCTCGCCGTATCTTCAATATATTTAACTTCTGAGTTAAAACTATCCTGATCCATGGGCACAGTTAATAGCCGGTGAATCATGGAATTAAAGGGGGCCATTTTTTGGGAATGCCAATGATCAGACGTGGATGGTGTTGTCCTCTGAGTGTGTGTGGGCTTCCGGTAGATATTGAAACTAAGAAGACCTTCTTTCCTTATGACCATTAAATCCAAGAAGGGTAGTTTCTCATTCTTTTCGATTTCCATTGAAAATTGGATGTCCTTATGTGCTTGGTTCAACTTCTCCAACGTTTCTCCCAAAGCATCTTTTTTAACTATAGCTAGAATATCGTCTACATATCTCAGCCAAACCCGCGGAAGCGAACCTTCTTCATAAAGTTTCTTCTCTAGTCTATCCATAAATATTTCACTCATAAGTGGGGATAAAGGATTTCCCATTGCTACACCTTTCATCGCTTTGAAGTATTTCCCCCTGAAAGTAAAATAACTTTCATTCATGCAAACCGTAGCGAGTTTCAAAAAGTCTTTAGCCCTCTTCCTCCCCTCCGGTGTGCTATTCCTCTCTAATAGCCAGTCCTCAAAGAACGTGAGTGCTTGTTTTACTGGCACGCTTGGGAACAGAGCCTTGACATCAAATGATACAACTAGCTCATCTTCCCCTATTGTTGCCACTCTTCCAAGCCGCTCTATTACCTCGTCTCGATTCTTAACTGTTCTATCGCTAATCTTCCCTAAGGCCCTACACTCGTCTACAATCCATTTTGCGATTCTCCTTGTTGGAGCGCTTGTAGCGGTGACAATTTCCCTAAGTTCACTTCCTTCCTTATGTATCTTTGGAAGGCACCTAATTCTTGGCAATGACGGGTTTGAGACCCGCAGCTTGTTCACCTCTCCTATCGTCCCTTTGCACTCTTTCAAGACTCTTTCAACTCGTTTGATAGAGTCTGGTAAGGGATCTTTCCTAAGCTCATGGTAATCCCCGTTGTTGAGTTTTTCCATAACTAATCGGTCATATTCGTCTTTGTCCATTACGACCACGGAATTTCCTTTGTCAGCTTTGGTATAAAAGACCGGTTTAGCAGCCAACTCTCTGAGCACTCTTTGTGCATTCCCAGTGTTCCCCCTCTTACGATTTTCCCTCCTGATGAGTTTAGCCACATTGCCTCTAATCTGTGCTTTCTCCTCTTCGGGCAGGGTTTTAACCGCTGCTTCGATGTCTACTACCAAGTCTTCTGCTGGGAATGTTTTTCCCTTGACAGCAAAATTCAGACCTTGGTTAAGTAGCTTCATTTGCTCTCCTGTGAATTGAACCGTGGATTTATTCACCACATAGTTGGGGATAGTCTCTACGGCATTCTTTTTCTTTTCAATGGTATCCTTTCCTCTCGTCAGCTCCTTCAGTTTTTTTGTGAGAATTTTCCTCTTTCTATCTTTCTCACATTCAAAGGCCCTGTTTGCTTTCCCTATTATATCTACAATATCTCCTTTCCTACCTAAAGACTCACTTGCCATTTTAAGATGCAAGGAATAAACTTTCAGTGTAAGATCCCCTAATCTCTTATAAAGCCTATTTACGGAATCTCTAATCAGATTCCTTTCGGCCAGGGCAATTTGTTTCCCTACTCCTAACATATGGGACCTAAATTTAATAATATGACTTTTAGGAGTCACATTCTTTTTTAAACATAATCTGAGGAATCTTATGTCTTCAGAGATTCCACCGATTACTTTTTTGTAATCTACGAATTGAATAAAATTGGACTTTGACCTGGTAGTCATTATTAGTTGTATTTAATGTGTACCAATTTTTTCCTAGCTCAAAAAAAATATTTTAATAAAAAAACCGATTTTTCCTTTAGAAGCTAGATATATTGAATTTTGTGACAAATATCGATATTTCGAGGGTAATCTGCCCTCTTCTTCAGTGTCTATCAGTCTAATCTTAATCTGACTTATGTATGCTACTTATGGAGCTTACTTTTAAACTATTGACTTATACTAATTACCAACTAATTGTCTATTAATGGACTTTATACTAATTACCAACTAATTGCCTATTAATTACTTTATTATCCATATTAATTAAATTATCCTCCTCACTATGAAATGAATATTCAAATTAGCCTGAACAGTGGTGATGCACAGTTTCCTTGGTCTGTGTTTAGTCTTCTATGCATAGGGGTTTTCCATATGTGCAGGCTTTCGTACGCATCCAGTTTTCGCACCTGCTGTACCTCCTTGATCACCTCCACGTTGTCCCAAGTTATGTTGTGATCCTCCTCCAATATGTGCTTTGCTACTGCTGAACGTACTAATGTTGTATTCTTTTTCCTCGCTGAAGCTGCTTCCCGTTTATGTTCCGTTAGTCTAACACCAACTAACCGTTTCGTTTGCCCGATGTATATTTTTTCGCATTCTGGGCAGGTAATTTTATAGACTCCACATTTTTCCTTTTTATCCTTTTTGTCTTTGACGTGACATAGTATAGTACCTAATTTTTTAGTTTTACTGGTTGGAACTGCTTTAATATCAAAGCGTTCAAGAAGTACCCGAACTTTTTTGAATACTGATGAATAAATAATTGGAACTCTTATGGTCGTTTCTTGTTTTTCCTGCGTAAAAAGCGTCGTTAAAAGATCACGCTGTATTCTATACTTTTTCTTTTTGACAAGATTTCCAATTATCCTCTCGTCAAATCCATTTTTTCTCGCCGTATCTTCAATATATTTAACTTCTGAGTTAAAACTATCCTGATCCATGGGCACAGTTAATAGCCGGTGAATCATGGAATTAAAGGGGGCCATTTTTTGGGAATGCCAATGATCAGACGTGGATGGTGTTGTCCTCTGAGTGTGTGTGGGCTTCCGGTAGATATTGAAACTAAGAAGACCTTCTTTCCTTATGACCATTAAATCCAAGAAGGGTAGTTTCTCATTCTTTTCGATTTCCATTGAAAATTGGATGTCCTTATGTGCTTGGTTCAACTTCTCCAACGTTTCTCCCAAAGCATCTTTTTTAACTATAGCTAGAATATCGTCTACATATCTCAGCCAAACCCGCGGAAGCGAACCTTCTTCATAAAGTTTCTTCTCTAGTCTATCCATAAATATTTCACTCATAAGTGGGGATAAAGGATTTCCCATTGCTACACCTTTCATCGCTTTGAAGTATTTCCCCCTGAAAGTAAAATAACTTTCATTCATGCAAACCGTAGCGAGTTTCAAAAAGTCTTTAGCCCTCTTCCTCCCCTCCGGTGTGCTATTCCTCTCTAATAGCCAGTCCTCAAAGAACGTGAGTGCTTGTTTTACTGGCACGCTTGGGAACAGAATATTCATTTCATAGTGAGGAGGATATTGAATATTCATTTCATAGTGAGGAGGATAATTTAATTAATATGGATAATAAAGTAATTAATAGGCAATTAGTTGGTAATTAGTATAAAGTCCATTAATAGACAATTAGTTGGTAATTAGTATAAGTCAATAGTTTAAAAGTAAGCTCCATAAGTAGCATACATAAGTCAGATTAAGATTAGACTGATAGACACTGAAGAAGAGGGCAGATTACCCTCGAAATATCGATATTTGTCACAAAATTCAATATATCTAGCTTCTAAAGGAAAAATCGGTTTTTTTATTAAAATATTTTTTTTGAGCTAGGAAAAAATTGGTACACATTAAATACAACTAATAACGACTACCAGGTCAAAGTCCAATTTTATTCAATTCGTAGATTACAAAAAAGTAATCGGTGGAATCTCTGAAGACATAAGATTCCTCAGATTATGTTTAAAAAAGAATGTGACTCCTAAAAGTCATATTATTAAATTTAGGTCCCATATGTTAGGAGTAGGGAAACAAATTGCCCTGGCCGAAAGGAATCTGATTAGAGATTCCGTAAATAGGCTTTATAAGAGATTAGGGGATCTTACACTGAAAGTTTTTTCCTTGCATCTTAAAATGGCAAGTGAGTCTTTAGGTAGGAAAGGAGATATTGTAGATATAATAGGGAAAGCAAACAGGGCCTTTGAATGTGAGAAAGATAGAAAGAGGAAAATTCTCACAAAAAAACTGAAGGAGCTGACGAGAGGAAAGGATACCATTGAAAAGAAAAAGAATGCCGTAGAGACTATCCCCAACTATGTGGTGAATAAATCCACGGTTCAATTCACAGGAGAGCAAATGAAGCTACTTAACCAAGGTCTGAATTTTGCTGTCAAGGGAAAAACATTCCCAGCAGAAGACTTGGTAGTAGACATCGAAGCAGCGGTTAAAACCCTGCCCGAAGAGGAGAAAGCACAGATTAGAGGCAATGTGGCTAAACTCATCAGGAGGGAAAATCGTAAGAGGGGGAACACTGGGAATGCACAAAGAGTGCTCAGAGAGTTGGCTGCTAAACCGGTCTTTTATACCAAAGCTGACAAAGGAAATTCCGTGGTCGTAATGGACAAAGACGAATATGACCGATTAGTTATGGAAAAACTCAACAACGGGGATTACCATGAGCTTAGGAAAGATCCCTTACCAGACTCTATCAAACGAGTTGAAAGAGTCTTGAAAGAGTGCAAAGGGACGATAGGAGAGGTGAACAAGCTGCGGGTCTCAAATCCGTCATTGCCAAGAATTAGGTGCCTTCCAAAGATACATAAGGAAGGAAGTGAACTTAGGGAAATTGTCACCGCTACAAGCGCTCCAACAAGGAGAATCGCAAAATGGATTGTAGACGAGTGTAGGGCCTTAGGGAAGATTAGCGATAGAACAGTTAAGAATCGAGACGAGGTAATAGAGCGGCTTGGAAGAGTGGCAACAATAGGGGAAGATGAGCTAGTTGTATCATTTGATGTCAAGGCTCTGTTCCCAAGCGTGCCAGTAAAACAAGCACTCACGTTCTTTGAGGACTGGCTATTAGAGAGGAATAGCACACCGGAGGGGAGGAAGAGGGCTAAAGACTTTTTGAAACTCGCTACGGTTTGCATGAATGAAAGTTATTTTACTTTCAGGGGGAAATACTTCAAAGCGATGAAAGGTGTAGCAATGGGAAATCCTTTATCCCCACTTATGAGTGAAATATTTATGGATAGACTAGAGAAGAAACTTTATGAAGAAGGTTCGCTTCCGCGGGTTTGGCTGAGATATGTAGACGATATTCTAGCTATAGTTAAAAAAGATGCTTTGGGAGAAACGTTGGAGAAGTTGAACCAAGCACATAAGGACATCCAATTTTCAATGGAAATCGAAAAGAATGAGAAACTACCCTTCTTGGATTTAATGGTCATAAGGAAAGAAGGTCTTCTTAGTTTCAATATCTACCGGAAGCCCACACACACTCAGAGGACAACACCATCCACGTCTGATCATTGGCATTCCCAAAAAATGGCCCCCTTTAATTCCATGATTCACCGGCTATTAACTGTGCCCATGGATCAGGATAGTTTTAACTCAGAAGTTAAATATATTGAAGATACGGCGAGAAAAAATGGATTTGACGAGAGGATAATTGGAAATCTTGTCAAAAAGAAAAAGTATAGAATACAGCGTGATCTTTTAACGACGCTTTTTACGCAGGAAAAACAAGAAACGACCATAAGAGTTCCAATTATTTATTCATCAGTATTCAAAAAAGTTCGGGTACTTCTTGAACGCTTTGATATTAAAGCAGTTCCAACCAGTAAAACTAAAAAATTAGGTACTATACTATGTCACGTCAAAGACAAAAAGGAAAAATGTGGAGTCTATAAAATTACCTGCCCAGAATGCGAAAAAATATACATCGGGCAAACGAAACGGTTAGTTGGTGTTAGACTAACGGAACATAAACGGGAAGCAGCTTCAGCGAGGAAAAAGAATACAACATTAGTACGTTCAGCAGTAGCAAAGCACATATTGGAGGAGGATCACAACATAACTTGGGACAACGTGGAGGTGATCAAGGAGGTACAGCAGGTGCGAAAACTGGATGCGTACGAAAGCCTGCACATATGGAAAACCCCTATGCATAGAAGACTAAACACAGACCAAGGAAACTGTGCATCACCACTGTTCAGGCTAATTTGAATATTCATTTCATAGTGAGGAGGATAATTTAATTAATATGGATAATAAAGTAATTAATAGGCAATTAGTTGGTAATTAGTATAAAGTCCATTAATAGACAATTAGTTGGTAATTAGTATAAGTCAATAGTTTAAAATTAAGCTCCATAAGTAGCATACATAAGTCAGATTAAGATTAGACTGATAGACACTGAAGAAGAGGGCAGATTACCCTCGAAATATCGATATTTGTCACAAAATTCAATATATCTAGCTTCTAAAGGAAAAATCGGTTTTTTTATTAAAATATTTTTTTTGAGCTAGGAAAAAATTGGTACACATTAAATACAACAAATAATTCAATAGTAAATTAACCATCATACATTATTTGGTATAAACTTAAACTAAATGTGTAATTCTAACGTGAAGTTTGCGAAATACAAAAATCAAATTTCTAATTAGTGTCTCTTGAGGCGAATTACTTTCTTTCCTTCATTTGTCAAATAAACATGTATTGGAGGTCCTGAGAAATTTTCAATACTATGAAGAGAAAATGCATTTTTATCATCGGCAACTATGTATGATTGAATATGATCAGAAAACCTGTTCACAGACCACTCTTTACAAACTAAATATACGGCGCTCTCATCGCCGATTATTATATCTGCAATTTCAAATAAATAGGGAAATTCTTCCTTAATTTTTATCAAACAAAATCCATTCTTATAAAGCAATCCACAAAAACGAATTTTCCCCGTGCACCGAGCTAAACTGAACTTATCATCAACGTTTTTAAGTTGATATTTATTTATAACATTGCAAATAACGATATTTTTTTCATCTACTTGCAAATTATTTTCGAAGAAATTGTTATCAAGAAGCGAATTGGAAAATATTAAGCTTGCCTTTTTGCACAAACTTAGCGCAATGTTAATGCGAGAATGATTACTAGTACAATAATCTTTGAAAATTTTATGCATTGATTCAAATCTCATGCACCATATATTTTTCAAAGGACCGCAACTTCGAATAGCTGCAGGGTAATGCACAAGAAAATGAAATTTCGGTTTCAAGAATTGTCCGGAAAGTGTTTGGTATAAATTATTATGTTCTGATATTAAATTTGCAAGTGTATCAATTTCTTTGGATGATAAAGCGGACAATAAAATTATATCGATTATTTTTACCAGTGTTATAAACAAATTCCATGAGTCGTCAGCTACTGGAATTAAATCACCGATAATAAGGGGAAGAAAATGAACGAAGGTCAACATTTCACTGGCACTAAATTTAAATGAAATATTTTTTAGCGAGGAAATTTGCAAAGGTGTGGATACATTACTAAATTCAGTCTCGCCATAATTAAACATTTGCTTTCTGTAGTTGAAAGTTTCAATTGAAAAGTATTTTTTAGTTTCTATTAAGTTTAAGAGAATATATGACAAATCATATCTGCAAACTCCTTCTAGCAAGTCGTGCATGATATCATAATATACATTTTGCGTAACATGAAATGATTCTATAGAATTAAATACACAATTTTCGCGGATACCAGATTCTTTTTCTTCATTCTTTAGTAAATCTTCTTCATAATTTTTTTATTTCTAAGATAATTTGAATATTCATAGTTATCACTCTGCATTTGGGTCTTTGTTCTTTTGCAAGATCTACAATAATGCATTGCATTAAAACTCTTTGAAAATCCTAGTACTTTATTAAGACCAGCATTGTCGCCTATTACAAAAGCTAGTATAAAGCGAATATGATATGATTGTTTTTTTACTGTTATATCGATACCATTGTCTTCTAGTCTCTGAATCTCGGTAATGAAAGGTTTTAAATAAACTTGTGTACCAAGGTTTTGAATATCCCTAGCTTTAAAAAAACCAGCAACAAACATATTTTTTAGCTTAGAAGTATACTGCTTAGGAATAGTTGCAATCGAATAATAAATGCCGCAAATGTTTTGTTCTGCGGTATGAGATCCTAACGGATTGGCAATGGAAAAATCATCTAAATATAAAAGCAACGGTAGCACTATCTCTCCCTGATATTTTTGAGTTTTTTCTTTCCAACTTTGGGCATTTATCAAATTATACAAATAGCCAGTAGTTAAATGGGTTTCTTCCAATTTTTTCATATGACATGCAATGAAATCAAAAACGTTTTCGGATTCCAAATATTTTTTTAATTGAAAAGCAATTGGCATTATCATTCCTGTTACTCTGTTTGGCTCTAAAACCGGAGTGCTATGAATTATTACTTCTGAAATCTCATTACTAATAGTATATGACGTTGGGTTTTCGTACATGTTTAAATGCTTTAAATTATGTATTAAATTTGCTTCAGTTTTTATTTGAGAAAATGATTTTTTTATTTTATGCAATACTTGAGTTGCCTGATCTTTATCGTAATCGTTTTCAATTATTAATTCATAAATGGGTTCAATGACCTCATACAACACTTTTCTACTTATAAGCGTGACATCTTTACGACTTAAGTTATTTTTGTTATGTAATTCTAATGCAAACCTTAATCCTAAATTTTCATCAATAACAGTTTGAGATGATGGATTTTTTGTAACTGCATGCTTTGAGTCTATTAAATTATTAATAATAAAATAATTTGGAGCAATACATGAGTTTTCTGGACGCCTATGATGCAAATTACTATTTGTTTTTACAGAAGTTTGTTTTGTTGTGTTTTTATGTTTACGAGTTAAATGACGCTTAAATGTATGTATGTTATCAAATGTTTGATAGCACGAATTTTGACAACAGGTAAATTTGTTTAACTTGTTTAGTGAATGATTTGACTTCAAGTGGTCAATCAATAAAGAGCAATTCGGGAATTTTCCCTGGCATACGAAACAAAAAAACAGGGCCATCCTTTTCGCCAATATTTCATTAAATTTAAGAATTTGTTGCGTCTGTAGTTAAAAGATATTCAATTAAATGTGTATAATTTGAATTTGAAGTTTCTTTCTTTATATTTAAATTATAAAAGTAATTTTCAATAAAATGGTAGAAATTTTCACTTTCTTTCGGATACTGCAGGTTCATAACGTGAAAAATCTTAAACAGTATATCGAAAGCTTTCAAAAAAGATGTAAATTTGTACTTAACGTCATTAAACAAAACAATGAATTGTGAGGATTCTGAAATTTCATTTTGCTCACCAATGCTGATTATGATTGGTTGTAGTGTCAAACCCTTACTAAGATATTTATCTCTTAAATGTGATACAGTTTGTTCGAAATCGTTCGTATTAAAAATACTGGTCACTACTGCTTCTTGGCTGTCGTGTATTGATGGCTTCCATCTTCTTTTAACTTTATTCGAATCCGTGATTGAAATAGCTGCTGGTGGTTTTAGCACATTGTGCAATAGGTTTAAAAGTATGAACTGTCTATTGGCTAAAAAATAAAAATTTATGGCATAAGCATATCATATAAATATTGTACGCTAATTTTCCTTACAATCGTTTTTAATTTTCCCTAGTCTATTTAAAGTTGCTATTGCAGCTGGCTGTTTAACATTATGCTGATAAAATGCAGTTATTTTATCAGAAAAGAAGTTCCATTTTAAAAATAACTCATCCTTTTCAACTTTAAGTGAGTGGTAATCAAGGTCAACCTAAAATTTTCGAGTGTCACTTAAGAATCTAAATACCAGTAAATAAACACCCACCAAAAATGAACCGAAGGAATTTCGATAGAGAGGCCATTCGCTCAAAATGTTGCATTTAGCATTCAAAATATATTTTCTTCTTCTGTTCCAAACCATGCACCACTTTTCTTCTAACTCTTTACTCTTAAACTCTACGTCACATTGACATTTTAGCCAATTTACTACTCCTTGATTGTTGTCCCCTAAAATAGTTGCTATGGAAATACCTTTATCTTTAAATACTTTATCGAAAATTTACCTGTGTCATCCACTGCGCAATTAGTGCTTTCAGCTTGGCTAGTAGATTCTATCGATGTAGATTTTCCGATTGTATAAGGAACCAATATATTTTCCTTTTTCCTCGAATTTACTGCTCTATCGTGAAGTTTACCTATGGGATTTTAACCGTAATAATATTCCTAGAAAAAATTCAGTATTATTATAATAATGTAATTTCCCTTAATAAAAAATGAAAACAGTTACTATATTTTCCGTAGGAAACTCAGCAATAATGTTTCTGCTATAAAATTTTATGTCTTCCATGGACATATTTTTACGCCGTAGAGAAAAAAAATCGACAATTCTTTTTACAATAATATCCCGATGTTCCTTTTCCAAATGTTTTTTAGAAGCGTAATATTTCAATACTTCAATTCCGTCAAATGACCTACTTAAAATTTCTTTAAGCGGCGTACGATTGCATGTTTGTAAACATGATGAGCTACTGGATGATGACTCAAGCCAGGATTGTATATAAGTGTCAGTACTAGATGCCAATTCTGTTGAAACCTAAATGTATGCTTAGATAATATACTTGCAAATAATTTTACTATTACGTTTGATTCCCTCCAGATACGTAATTTTTCCTTAAATTTGACTCGTAAGCCAATATTATTTCCAAATATTGCATTTACGTCATCATTTTGAACATACCGTAGAGCCTCGATGTCTACTTGATATGCTTAAAGAACAAAACAGGATTTTTAGCTTTCACCAAACGATTCTATGAATAAAATTGAGTCCAATGTTTCAACCTAATACGATTGTTATTCGCATAGTATGCTTTGGAATGTCAAACAAATACGTCCTGAACTTAATTCATTAAAAACAATTGGACATCAATATTTATTTCCTTCCTTACAATATTAATCATCTAGAATTTTCGATACGAATACTAACATTTAAGTAAATTGATATTTATTTGCTTATTTGCTTCTTTGATGCATGATATATTTTACTTACACTTCAATAAGCTGTAGACACTTTCCTCGAAGCCGAATTTATTACAAATTAAAGCACGAAGCTCTTCATCTTCATTCGTTTCTAAATACACGTATTCTAGAACTTCGTTTGAAATGTCAATTGAACTCAAATCAGACTCGACACTTTTGTTTTGAGAATCCATTTTCATGCGCACTAGCACTCGACGTATCGTTTAAATAACACAGAACACCAAAGCACATTCGCCCGATCACGAATAACTACCGTTTGAAACCACAAAACTGTACAGTAAACTTTCGAAGACAATAATACGACGTAGAACGATTTTATGATACGATCGAATCATTTCTATAGTATATACCATTCTCATACCCTTTATTACTGTACAGTGCACACGATTAGTAAGGCATTATCTCATTACTTCAATGCTGCCTCCCATTAGTTAGATGATACAGGCGTGTCGTTTAAATAGTATATACTATTGACATTATAGGATATTCCCATAAAATATACAATTTACGCTATCAGTAAAAAGGAATTTGTTTATAGTTTTGAGCGTATTACATTTATGGTCAGAATACTACTGAATCCATCAGATTTCTTCGGAATTTGACCGAAATTTTATCCTTTTATTTTTATAAGACTGGAATCATATTTTCAACGGTATGACATTTTCTGAGTGTATTTATACCGGAAACATTTACAATGAAAATAAATAACCAATGTTTCAATTCCCAAAGTTCTGCAAATTTTTCGGATCGTAGCTCCAAACACCAACTTCAGTTACAGTGCTGCAGGCACTGAGCATTTTTTTCATTGATGTTATATAAGATGCGGCTTTCAAAGTTTTGTGAAATAACCAACTGATAACGAATATAATTAACAAGTTTTTTGCTCTCATAAACTTTGAAATTCATGCCAGTGGTAATATCTGAAACCTTTCCACCATATGAGTTGTAATGCATTCTTGAGACCAAAGTAAAACGCGGCGTTTGAAACAGTTTGGCTGTAATAAGCAGTTCGTGTGGTAGAATATGCACCCAAAATCTGCACGATTCTTCTACTGTTCTTCGGACATTCGTATTTCTAGCGGTTCAGGTGCGCTAGAGTTTTTTTACAAGTTGACATTGTAAACTTATCTTTTCCTTAAATTTATACCACTTTTCGTTAGCTTTTTAGCTAAATAGCTTGTTAGTTAAGCAAGGAGTTAAAACCATTACTGCTTATGCATGTTATTCAAATAATTGAAACATATTCTAAGATTATCTATGTCTATTTTTTATATATCTGGAATTAATTTTAGGTAAATGAAGAAACTAGTGGCTCTTGGCAAAATCCGGTTCTTACGTCCTTAGTAGAGCATTCGCATTTAAGAGTAAAGCATAGTACTGAGTTCGATTTCACGTGAAATTTTGACATGTCTCCATTATCTGGTCATTCTTTCGAGCGAAAATTTTGGCAATGCAGAAAAGCAGAGACAATGCTCATTTCTGACGGATAAAATGTCAAGAATTTCACTTTTCGATCGATTTTCTTATTGGAAAGACATTTGCACTGCCCCATTTTCAAATTGAAACACCAAATGTATCTTTTTCGCTCGAAAGAATGAACTGCACAAACTAAATTTGCGTGAAATGATTGGAGACATGTTTCAGTGCCATCTACGTTCTCAACGCGAAAGCAACTTTTCATACTTAGAACTTAGTACCACTCTTGCTTATTTTCAAGCTAAATTTTCGCCGAAACAGATTTCACGTGAAATTTTGAATTCGAAATTTTGAAATCGAACTCAGTACTATGCTTAAGTAAATATATTTTCGCCATTTATTTTATTCAATTTTTACCCAGTCATCTTCACGGGCCTCATTGGATATGATTACCTGCAGTCCAACAGAATTAATGCGATCGGTTCCAGCTGAGGGATATTTGGCTTCCTATCAAAATGTGGTAAATAGTAATATGTGCACACTCGATATATATATTTAACTTTGGTGTCGTTATATTCAGATAAGTTTGATGAATTACCTCAACGAAACGCCTGGTGGTTTGGTTTTTCTTGGCGATGCTAGTGAAGGGCAAAATGTTTCTCCGATGAAGGTGAAGCAAAAAAATGTTAACGGTATTTTACTAATAACTAGCTGTTCAGATATCTAAAAACATATAAATGCGGGCTAATATGAATTCGGAATCAAAATCAGATACTTCGTCTCCAACAAATACGGTTTGTATATTTGCATGAAACATTTAAACATTAAGCATAGTACTGTGTTCGTTTTCACGTGAAATTTTCATACAAAATTTCACGTGAAATGTGTTTCGGCGAAAATTTAGCTTGAAAATAAGCAAGAGTTGTACTCTGTTCTTAGCATGAAAAGTAGCTTTGAAGTTGCTTTCGCGTTGAAAACGTAGATGGCACTAAAACATGTCTCCAGTTATTTAATTATTTATTATTTATTTATTTATTATTTATTTAAAAAATGCGGTTTGTATATTTGCATGAAACATTTAAACATTAAGCATAGTACTGTGTTCGTTTTCACGTGAAATTTTCATACAAAATTTCACGTGAAATCTGTTTCGGCGAAAATTTAGCTTGAAAATAAGCAAGAGTTGTACTCTGTTCTTAGCATGAAAAGTTGCTTTGAATTTGCTTTCGCGTTGAAAACGTAGATGGCACTGAAACATGTCTCCAATTATTTCACGCAAATTTAGTTTTTGCAGTTCATTCTTTCGAGCTAAAAAGTGACATTTGGGGTTTCATTTGCAAATGTCTTTCCAATAAGAAAATCGATCGAAAATTGAATTTCTTGACATTTTATCCGTCAGAAATGAGCAGTGTCTCTGCTTTTCTCCATTGCCAAAATTTTTGCTCAAAAGAATGACCAGATAATGGGGACAAGTCAAAATTTAGCTTCACGATTAACTCAGTACCAGCCTTTAGCTTTTAGATTTATCAGTTCGTTTGCTTTGAAATACTATTTTGTGTTAGCTCTTATGTAAAATATGTGTGTCAAATCTCTTAACAGATATTAACAAAAAGTTAAAAAACAAACAATGTTTCAAAGCAAAAGCAGTTATACATGAATCTTTTAATTAGGTGAGGGATAACCAAAAGGCAAAAAGAAAATTAGTATGTAGCGGATTAAAAAATAGCGGATTAACAAATATAAGAAATTATAAATATTTTTAACATCGATAGCTTGGGGCAAACATATTTTGTGTTTGCATTTAATTCATTGATGTTTTCATGTTATGGTGCAGGTGCTTTCGTTAATGCCACTGTTTAGAGCCTTAGACTTGTATGTAATAGCTCCATATTTTAGTATTGTTTAAACTTTCCAGTGTCGTATTTACAATACTTTATAATCTTAAGTGATGCATCTATGATACAGTGTTGTTTAGAATCTTTAGTGCTGCTTGCAAGTTACAGTGTTGTGTTCTATATTCTTTCACTATTTTATAACATTAATGTCAAGTAGTGTAAAACTATATGAACGATTAAAAAGTATTTTTACGCTTTTATGTTGCGGGTGGAAATGGTACAATTGGAGTCAATATACTTATAAGTTTAATTTGATTTGGGATACAAGTATTTTGAGCAATACATGCAGTGGGGTAGAATGTGCAGAGAAAACAAAGATAATAGCGAAATTGCAAGCGAAAATAAACACAATGAAGAAAAAATTAGACTGCAAAACCAAAATAATTCTCAGATTGTGAAAGCAAAATCAACGAGTAAGAAAAAAGTTTCAAATACCAGCAGTTATTAGATTCGCTATATGAAAAAGATTTAATGGGCGAAAGTTTGCGGGAAACGCTTGAAAAATTAAGTGGTCTATGCAAGAAAGTATTGGAAAGACAGCTCTTTAGATCAAGCTCAAATAAATTGCCGCGAGCTTATGATCTAGAAATAAGAGCATTTGCATTTAATTTAAATTTCATTTCTCCAAAAGCTTACGAATTCTTTTGTAAAATTAATAATGACTGTCTACCTCATAGCCGAACACTAAGAAACTGTTATGAGGGTGCTGGTTTCGGTCCAGGATTTATACGAGAAGCATTTCAACCGATCAGAAAAGTTGTACAGTCCACAGAAAAAGAGGAGCACATTGTAATAAATCTGGTTTTCCATGAAATGAATATTAGGCAGCACGTTGAATGGGACGGAAAACGTTCGTAGGGATATGTGAACGTAGGCAACAGTGGTTCCAGTGAAACCAAGTGCTAGTTTTTTCGGTTGTATTTATCAACAGACCATGGAAAATTCCAATCGCTAATTTTCCCATTGCGAGTATGACTGCAGAGCAAAAAGTTAATATGGTCACTCTTTGCATCGAGCACCTTCTCGATTCTGGTGTTCAAGTGGCCGGAGTTACATTCGATGGACTAGCTACAAATATGTCGATGTCAAAGCTGTTAGGCTCAGATGTGTGAAATATAAACTCCCAAGGATATGTAAATTTTAACGGAAGCTCGGCTAAATATATTCTGCATCCTGACAGCTGCCACATTTTCAAGCTTTGCCGAAATGCTTTAGGGGATTTGAAAGTGATAAAAGATTCCAAAGGCAATCTCGTCAAGTGGGAATACATTACGACTCTCCAGCAACTTCAAGATAGTGAAGGTCTGCACTTAGGAAATGAATTGAGAAAAGCGCATGTTTGTTTCCAAAAGCAAAAAATTAAATTTAAATTAGCAGTGCAAACCCTGAGCAAATCAGTGGCAGATGCCATCGATTTTTGCACGGAAGTTTTAAAGCTTAAGCGATTTGCTGGAAGTGAACCGACTGCCAAGTTCATTGAAACATTTAACAACATTTTTGATATGCCAAATAATAGGAAACTGTCCGAGTTTGAAATGACGAAACAGGCGCTGTGCAATAGAAATATTGCTTTTATTAGGAACTTTTCTCAAGACGTAATCAAATATATTACGGGACTAAAGCATCCATCAGGCATTCTAACAATGCATTCAAAACAAAATGTAGGGCTCATCGGCCTAATAGCTTGTCTTCGAAATTTGGATATACTATATGAAAGATTTATTGAATCTAAAATTTTAAAATTTATTCCGTTACATAAACTGAGCCTGGACCATTTAGAATTATTTTTCGGGTCAGTGAGGTCAGGTCTGGGATATAACAATAATCCATCGCTGAGACAATTTCATGCGCGCCTCGAAAAACTTCTGTACTGTTACTGTTTGCCACTGGAGCACATTCCCATATTAAATGTCAGCCGTCTAAGCCCGGTCGAAGAAATTAATAATAGCAACGAACGCTCTGCCATGATAGAAGACAGCCCCAGAGACAAAGAATTTTCAATACTAGATCAACAGTTCTTTGAGGAACATAGTTACGTGGCAGACACGACAAGGTTGCCGGAGTATACTCAATACACAATTGAATACACAGCGGGTTTTATTGTATTTAAACTATTCCAATCACTTAAATGTAGCACCCGCATTCAAGCTGTCCAGGGAGAAATTAGTCGAAGCTCTTAAATTTATTATAAAAATAGAGGACCTCTTGACGTACCCTCTAAAAGTGTAGTATTTTTATGTAAGATTACTGAGCAGGAAATCAAGCGAGCGGAGTGCTGTGGAAATGATCGCCTTCTGAGCAAGGTATCTTTTAGCTCAATCTTCAATATAGTTCAAAGTGAATGCATCGGGAAGATCCTCTTTCGTGAGCAAACGGCGTATATGACTGAAACTATGCACTAATGCTTGCTCACAAAAGGAATAACTGAGAAATATTTTCACACAAGGCATTATTTTATAGCGAAAAAAGTATCAGAAAAACTTTCTGTAAGGCAGAACTTAAATAAACTTGTCCACTTTAAAGGAAAGTGAGTTGGATTTTAAACTCATAGAATGTAATGTATGTATGTAATATGTAATGTAGATTAAAGGTAGAACTATAATGCAATTAAATGAACTTAAGTGAGCGCTGAAACTGAACAAAATTCACTCAATTGAATTCATTTGCCCATAATAGAATTAAGTGAAGCTTCATGATGCTGCCGCCAGAGTGGCGAATATGAATTTGAATTTGCATATTGCATTTGTGGAATATATTTGAATAGGATTTTGAGGCAATTGAAATATAGTTGTCTTGATAGCTTGATAGCTCTGTTGCAAGAAATCGTAGAAAATTGTTGCTAAGCTGAAACTCGGCACTTTGCTGTAGATTATTAGATCTATAAAAATGGCCTTAGTGCAGGCTCTTAATTTGTACTTATATTCAAGTAAGTGTACGAAAGAAATGTTTTTTGAGCAATATTGGTATGCGACCGGAATATATTTCATCAACCAGGTCTTTGCTGCTGAAGATTAAAATTCAATAGTGGACAGCTGAAGCATGGTGTGTGGTTATTCTTTGGATGAAAAAAAAGCTGTGTGATGGCATTTTAAGTAGTTTATGTACTTTTTTTTTTAAAAAAAGTAAGTAATTTAAAGATACAAGTAATTAAAATCCTATATAATTTATTATTTCGTATGTACTTTCATTTATTATTTCGTATGTTGTTCAACGCGTTTTCTCTTTGAAATTAGTTTGGTACTCATTATTCAAAGTGGTTTCGAAAGTATGCACTGATTTTCATTAGACAATAGCACACAGTACATGCTTGATTGAAGTGACCACTTGCAGTTGGAAAACATTAATTTTTATTTACGCTAGTTGTGACAAATTTTAACATCTCCGACTTATGTATATCCATCGACATAATATACCTGTAAAGGTTATTTAATTGTGATCATGGTTCCCTTTTTGTCTATAAATCAGCATAGACAACGTATATCGTCTCTAAAGCTTATCAAAGCAGAGAATATTGATACGGGAAACTCGATCGTTTTGCGGAATAAGCCTCCGAAGCCGAATCAAGCGTAAATAAAAGTTAATGATTTCCAACTGCAAGTGGTCACATCAGTCAAATATGCACTGTGTGCTGGTGTCTGATGAGAATCAGTGCATACTTTCGAAACCACTTTGTCAAATAAAAATTTTCAATGTAAATAAAAAAAAATATTTCAATTTTAATCATCCCGCAAAAACAATTCCAATTTGATTCGGCTTCGGAGGTTTATTCTGCAAAACGATCGAGTTTCCCGTATCAATATTCTCTGCTTTGATAAGCTTTAGAGACGATATACGTTGTCTATGCTGATTTATAGACAAGAAGGGAACCATGATCATAATTAAATAACCTTTACAAGTAAATAATGTCGATGGATATACATAAGTCGGAGATGTTTTTGTACTCCGTTTTACTGAAAACTGAAAAATTCCTCTCTTTCAGTAAATTTCAGTAGGGTCTGAGCTACTGAAAAATACTGAAAACCGTCAAATGGTTTTTGGCGTAATGTTATTATGAAGGACGAATATTTTGTACCTTCAGTTAACATAAATAATAAATGTAAATAGAAAGTTGACATAATCCCTGCCAGCGTCTTAATTCCGCCAATTCGGTCCCAAACCCGGTTCGAAAGGAAGAGGGAGGTGCTTGCTCAGGAATATCTATATTTTACATCTATAAATTTAACATTTTCAACTACTTATTTACCATTAACTCCCATTGCATCATTACATGTTCCGCATCGAAGTAAAATTTTATTATCAAATAATATCCAACTTATCTGAAGAATTAAAACTCAGACGAGTAGCTTTTGAGATGGATTTTGCCATGATTATATTTCTTGTCGATCTGTTCAAATTTGACTGTACTGTCCAGTTGATGCTTTTTAACGAAAAGTTTGGATTTGATACAGGTTTCTTCCATAGGTTTCGGATGTGCATTGGAATGCAAAGCAGTTTTTCGTAGGTTTCACGGATGTACTGTATTTTTTTCGGCGTGCTAATGAGTTCAAAAAAAAATTATTCAGGCTTGCTAGTCAATAGCATGTCGTCTTACCCTTCTTTTGTCGCAATATTGTTTTCCCATAGTTCCACTATTTTGCGCCCACATATTGTATGAAGGGCGTAGACAGACAGGAGCTCAGACCAGATTTTATCAGATCCTGAAGATTTCAGAACGAAATTGGCAAATTCCAGAGCGACGTCTGAACCTTTGGATAATTTGAAACTTACTATAGTAGTGCACAAAATGTTGATAAATTCCAGGAAACTTGGATAAAACCACTTTTATCTATTTGAATACAATTTATAGTACTCATTATGGCCTTTTAAGCGTTTACCTGAATTAAATGTTTACATTCCTTATAAAAATAGTGGTTCAGTGCTTTCCTAAAGAGTTTTTCGCACTCATCCACCTGTTTCTTCGAATACGCCCAACTGTTCTCAATCATTAAGAATTTCAACCAGAGTTCAAGAGCGACAGGATACACAGAAGACAATAGTTCATAGCTTAAATGGATCTTCACCAAATCCGAAAGTTCACTAAAATAAAATCAAAACAAATGATTTTATTAGACTAAATACCATTTTGAAAACTCACTGTGCTATTTCAATGAATTGCACGTAGTTATCATAACCATATTTATTTTGATCAGTCTGTCCCAGCAATGCTTCCTAGAAGTAAGGGCCGTCATGCAAAATGATGACGTCACAGCAATAGGCCAAAATGTCGTGAAAAACACACGCAGTCTTATGGGACGTCCGCGAGAAAATGTTAATTATACAGGTTATGTTAAAGTGAGTGAAATGAAAATAAAGTGAGGTGTGCGGAACAAAGCTAGTGAACAGCTGAAACACAAACTCATTCGGTGCGCGTGGTATAATTCGCTACGAAATGTTTATCAGTTGTTGTTAGGTTATGTGATGTTTTGTGTCGATTCACCTTCGATAGAATTGATTGACGCAAAATGCAAGTTATGACTAAATATTATTACTACAACGTGTCCACGCACAAAAACTAACGTTTTAATCATATTTAAGCTTAAAAACCGCAAGTGAAATCTCCGTGTGTGTCAGCACTGCCTCGTGGAAATGTCAAAATTGCCTATCGTCATTACGTCACAGCGACAACGATTACGTAGCCTGACGGCCCGTACTTCTAGGAGGCATTGGTCCCAGAGTCTCCAGATATTCCTTAATCAATCGTTCTTTCTCATTCCGCCATGCATCAGATTCATCATCATCATCAACATCGTCCTCGTTTTCAGCTTTTCCATCAATCTTCGTCGTTCGATGGGTCATCGTCATTGGATTTAAGGAGAGCTCCCTTCTAATACAACAAACACAAAGAATAAACAAACTGGATACCTAAAGATCTAATACCGGATGGACATTTTCCAAATTTCAATCCAGTGGGAAGTCTTCACTCACCTGGGCATCATCAAGATCGTCAACGTCATCGTTGTCGTCAGCACCGCCATCCGCTAAAGAATCTATTTTATCCGACATGTTTTCGCCAGTATACTATTAAATTGAACATTGAAGTTTATTGTTTACAAGTTCATACATTATCTTCATTTACTTTGCGCCGTGAGCTCGTTTTTGGTTATTTACGGAAGCGTTTGACAAGCAACGACGCAATCGACGGTCGCTAAAAGCTGCTTGATGTGGCGAGTGATGTTATAATGGAGGTATAAGACTTTAGAGTGGCCGTATCCATGTAAGCGCCTGTAGGTGTGTGTTTCGAGCGTTTACTTGTTTTTTTGTAAAGTTCTTCTCCCCTCGCCTTCACCTGTCAAGCTTTCGGGGCTGCTGTCAAGTACCCAGGAGTCAATCTTGAATCAAACACACAAACAAACCAAAAAAATTTTGCGATGAAATGAGCTAGAACAAGCTGCGTTTTCAAAACAAATATAGTGACGCGAGCGTCGAGAAGTGTAGAAAATCTTAAGAAGTATAAAATAAGGTTAAAAGTGGCAAAGTGACACCTTAAATTACTATCTTAACACTGGCAACGAAATGGGAAGTGAAGTGTTGTTCAAAAAATACGCACTCCTGGCTGCCTGGCTAATCTTTCTGCAGGTAAGTAATTACCATTTACCTTATGGTAAAGTTTGTAATGGAAATTAAGTAGATTCGGATACTTGGCGTGGCCGAAAACCAGTAATTTTAGTGCATTTTTGCGATGTGGACTCAAGTGCTCGTCATCTGGCCACGAATCTGGCACCTGAGTACTTGGCAGTCTCTCTTGAATTCCGAAATGGCGGAAATGCCAATGAAGTAGGCTTAGAAGTCCATGCATAGGGGCAACCGATTTTAGTTTGAGAAATTAAATAAGACGCACGAACTAAATCAAATTCGTGCAGGAAAAAAATCTACGACTAATAGTTGCGTATATATCACATAGAAGAAATTATACTTTTTGGGAAAATGTATGTTGTTAATTATTATAACATAGGTTAAATTAAAAAATTTTATTAAAATGGCATGGCTTCGACTATCATAAGTACAGGTTAATTTTAGAAGAATGAATTCATGTAAATAAAACGAGCCCAGAAAATCTGCGTAGTGCCTCAATTCCGCCGAAGCCGGTCCCAAGCCCGGTTAAAAAGAAAGAGAGAGGTAGTAGAAAATTTACCATCTCATTTGCATACAGATCTATCATTGTAAGCAAACGTTATGATGTGAAAATAATTCTCTAATTAATCTGCGTACAGTGGTTAAATAGCGTTAATGCAGTTAATGAAAATGTGGCAAGATAATAATATATAGTTCTTCAACAATTCAACAATAAAACTCTTTTCGTTCTACTTTATAGAATCAAATATTTTAATTTAAAGAGAAAGAAACCATATATTTCAATTTATTGAAAAATATCAATGCTGAAGAACAAAGACCGACCACGATGTTGAGTGCAGATTACCTTCAAATATTAAATATGCGAATATTTATCTTTGAATTTTAATGTTCCCTTTTTTTCAAACATGCGCGCTAAGTTCATGCCCCCAAAACGAGCAACTGACCTTTACCCCGAAAGATATTTCGTTGTATTTGAATAATTTGTGGATATGGGTGACCTCGAGACAGACTACTTCTTTACCACCACTATTCATGTCTTATACCTTTATGGATGTTATTTACTGCGAGATGACCAGCCCCTGGACACGGACGGTATAACTTTCCACCATTAGCCCCTTCAATCCACTCGCGCACAAAGCATGTTAAAGCTGCCTTTACGCCATTTCGCTCTCATTATCAAATTGGAGGGGAACTACTTGGATTTGACCCGATTTGACAATGAGCAGACAAAAAATTACTACCATACCCTACAATAGGTCTGTTCCCGGACTTTCAGTCACTGAATTTTCCTGAATTTTCCTGAATCATGTGGTGGGGGAAATTCATGAAAAGCACGGGAACGCTCTCATTGCATTTCCTGAAAATTGACAAACAAAAGTGTCAGTTTTCGGTTTTTGGAAGAACAATAGTGATTGTACGGTTATCCTGAGCGGTGATAAATTATCGCCACAAAAATATTCGACCTTCATAGCAAAATTACGGAAAAAATATGTTGCTTGCCGCGCACATTTGAAACTATTTACTCGCACCACACCATTTGGCACTTTTCAGTATTTTTCAGTAGCTCAGACCCTACTGAATTTTACTGAGAGAGGGGAAATTTTCAGTTTTCAGTAAAACGGAGTACGGGAACAGCTTCATTGCAATTAATCGCGATTAATTGTAATTAATGGTGGTACGGGAACAGACCTAATGTAAATCTTATGGGCATGTCCACTCCATTTCTAATACCTCACTGGAGATGACAGTGCTGTTAGTGCGAGACATAGAGGTATAAGACATTAAGAGTGGTGGTAAAGAAGCATTCTGTCTCGAGGTCACCCATATCCACAAATTATTTCAATACAACGAAATATCTTTCGGGGTGTAGATCAGTTGCTCGTTTTGGGGGCAGTAACTTGGCGCGCATATTTGAAAAAATAGGAAAATATTAAAATTCAAGGAACAATATGCGTATATTTAAAATTTGAAGGTAATCTGCACTCTACATTGTGGCCGGTCATTGTTCTTCAGTATTAATATTTTTCAATAAATTGAAATCTATGGCTTCTCAAGTAAAAATTAGTCATTAAATTAAAATATTTGCTTCTAAAAAGTAGAACGAAACGAATCTTATTGTTTAAGAACTATATATTTGCCGTGTTCCATTTTTAGTAATTAGTACTTGCAAGTACTTGGGAGTAGAGCACAAAAGGAACGCCATCTTCGTTCATACGAGCAGATTCTAACCTGTCAAATTATATGCAGTTTTCAAATGTAAAACAGTTGAAAATAAAGGGAGAAAACAACTAGTATAAACTACCACAATCGATAAAGAATATAAAAGGAACTAGCAGAAAATTACATCTTTTAACTTTCCACACATTATGAGGGCTATTTCTAATTTCCTAACTACCAAAACATTCAACATAACCATGAAAAAATCAAAACCACCTATTGACAGCTAACACTACCAATGACACCTAACATAGCCACCTCACGGCAAAAAAAGGCGTAACTACTTATGAACTACTCGCGAACGAGAGCGCGAGTAGTTGGAAGTAGCCAGAAGTACTTGCGAGTACTAAAGAGTAATAATGGAACACGGGCATTATTATCTTGCAATATTTTCATTAATTGCATTAACGCTATTTAACCACTGTGCGCAGATTAATGAGAAAATTATTATCATTTCATTACGGTTGCTTACAATGATAAAACTGAACTTTTGTATGCAAATGAGGTGCCACATTTTCTACTACCTCCCTCTTCCTTTTTAACCGGGCTTGGGACCGGCTTCGGCGGAATTAAGGCAAAACGCAGATTTTTCTAGGCTCTTTTTATTTACATGAATTCATTCTTCTTAAATTAACCTGAATTTATGATAGTCGAAACCATACCATTTTAATAAGTTTCTTATTTTAGCATATGTTACAATAGTAAACAGCACAAATTTTTCCAAAAATTATAATTTTTCCTTGTAAATGTACGCTACTAATAATCGTAGATTTTTTTCTGTTCGAATTTTATTTAGGTCGACCGACATGTTTTTTGAATTCTTCAAACTAAAATCAGTTGCCCCTGTGTATGAGCTTCTAAGCCTACTTCATCGGCATTTCCGCCATTTTGGAATCCAAGAGAAACTGTCAGGTACCCAGGTGTCAGATACGTGGGCCAGCAGACGAGCACTTGAATCGGCATCACACAATTTTACTAAAATTACTGGTTTTCAGCCACGCCAAGTACTCAAATCTACTTAATTTGGACTACAGACTTTACCATAAGGTAAATGGTAAGCACTTACCTGTAGAAAGTTCACCCAGGCAGGCAGGAGCCCGTATTTTTTGGACAACACTTCACTTCACATTTCGTGCCCGGTGTTTTGATAGAAACTGAAGGTGTCACTGCCACTTTTAACCGTATCATATACTTCTAATGGCTTTCTACACTTCTCAGCACTCGCGTCACTAAATTTGGTTTGAAAACACAGCTTGTTCAAGCTAATTTCATCTCAAAATCAATAGCATACTTGAAAATTGTTTGGTTTGTTTGTGTGTGCGATTTGACATTGACTCCTGGGTACTTGACAGCACCCCGTAAAGCTTGAGAGGTGAAGGCGAGGGGGAGAAGAATGTTCGAGACACACACCTACAGGCGTTTACACGGATACCGCCACTCTAAAGTCTTATACCTCTATTGTGCGAGATGACAGTGTGATAGATGCGATGTTCTGTAATGGTACTAACCACAGAGATAGTATATAAATGGAGTTTACATGCCCATAAGAAACACACTGAAGGGGAGGGTATCAAAATTTTTACTAATTTTCGAAGAAAATTAGTATTAAACTCCTTTCGCCAAAAATTCATATTTCTTTCTACAATTATTATATTAATATATTATTTCTTTATTAATTTATTATTTCTTTATATATATCAGCAAAATGATTCAGGGAGATAATCTCTGGAGTGGCCGATCCGATTGAACTGAAATTTTCGGTGGACGCGATTTGCTAAAATTTAGATATCCTAAACATTTTGGCGACTGCGAGCGTATATTTCCAAGCAGTGTAAATTTATGTTTAAATAAATAATTGGGAATGAAAACTTATTATGTCTTAAACTTGCCTATGATAAAAAAATTGGAAATGTTGAGCCAAGTGTGGGTGCAGCATGCCTAAAAGTAGGCAAGGATTTTTTTTCAATTTTGAATTTGTTATTACTTCTGACGAAAACATTGGATCATCGCGAAATTTGCAGAGCGTATTGATGTTGAATAAAATTTAACACATTTGGATTTTCAAGGTAGTGCGGGTAACCCTTTAGCTACGGCAGGCTTCTGAAAAAAATCCTTCAAATCATTGACCCTCCTGAAAAATTTTTGATTTTTCACAAAAAATTCAAATCATTCATAAATTTTAGCCTTTGTCCATCATGTCAAACTAAAATTTTTAAAATTCCGATTTGCACAAGAACGGCAACCCATCACCAAATTACCTCTGTTTTCAGCACTCGAAAGTTCTGTTCATGAGAACTTACGACCGGATTATCCGATTATAATGAAATTTACAGTACGTGTTGGTAATAACTAGGACCAGATTTGATAGAAGTGATTTTGAAATGCAAACAACCCTGTGGCAGTGGTACCATCTTGAAAAATCACTGAGAAAAAAAAACAGCTTTTTGGCCTATAACTTCCGATTCAACCATCAAAATTCACACAATATTTGTATCTTTATTTCGATAACATTCGGTGAAAATTTGACTGAAAAATTAGAGTAGAGTTGTCAGCTATGGTGATTTTTGTCTCCTAAATCTTGAAAATTTGCTCAGCAAAATAAAGCTTTTTTCCCTATAACTTCCGGTCCACTCATGAAATCAAAACGAAGTTCACGCAGTAAATGGACCTTAATGTGAACCAAATATCGTAGGAATTTCGTACAAGCTATGACCATTTTTGCAATTTTTTGGAAATTCTTTACTGTGCGATTATGTCATTAGATTTGCAAATGGGAATGATCCTGAAATGAAAATTAACAACAAATATTAACGCTTCACAAATTTGACAAGTTTTGAGGGTGGTTACACTAAAATTCTTTTCACCCGTATAACTTCCAGCGCAGTGTGTTACCGTTATTTTATGAGTATCGCAATCTAAGTATTAACTACCCTGGTGGGAACACCCGGGCGGCGGTTTTCAGGCGGCCTTTGCTCGCGAGAAGGGGGTGGGTAGGGCGCCACTCGCTTCGAAAAACTGAAAACTCGCCTTTCGTCCGTTGCCCCGAAGCGAGAAGTGGGCGACGATTTTCAAAACAACGACACCGAATCTTTAGCACCAAACTATACCGGATTCACACTATCGAAAATTTATTCATTCAAATTCGTTACACTTCAAGGGTAGACTATTCGCGTTACCATTTATGGTAATTCCACTTATGCTCTAAATAAAATTCTACGTAAATCCACCACACTTAAATTCATTATCTATCTTTTCAAAAGAACATGACTATAGTAACTAATATTGAGCTTACAATCTACCTAACCTGGACTTCTCCTTCCTGAATCGCCTGGAACGAAATTTTCCCTCGCTGGGGCCCTTGCTCGTCGATTTAACGCCTCCGATCGCTGTATTCCACTCGTCGCTCGAATATATCGATTTATCACCCGCGAATCTTCGATCTGATTTTTGCCCCTTTTACGTACTGTAGCTCTGGCTCGTACTTTTACTGGTCACCAAAAGAAATCGCCGATTTCCTCGTATAATCGTAAATCCGTCCCCTGGTTGATCAATTGATTCTTATCCAGCACGGTCCCAGTTTGATTCCAATTCCGAAAAGAATATCAGAGATAAAATTTCAATATCGGTCGATCGCCGCAGCTTATGGGACTTCCGTCCACTTACCCAGTTGTATCGCAAGAGACCCGATTTTTCACTTCCCGGGGCCCAGGAAGATTTTTGGCGGCAGCGGGATTTTCAAACCCCGTTGATCGAACTCAACAGAGTTCATTCTCCTCTAACCGGGTGTTGAGTTTCAATTCCACCACGAGATCCACTTTTCGGGCACTGAGATCTCACCACACGTTTCAACTGTCAGCTGACGTCTCGTGACAGTTCTCGGTGGCGACATAAATAACAAACTAAATAAATATTCCAGGCGTTAACTCACGCTCTATTTTTAGTGGATCTGTTCGATTTTTGCTGAGGATGAAGGTAAGTTATGGTTCTTGTGTCGTGTCGCACTCTTCCTCCGAAAATCCGCGCCGGTCTGGTTTAATTCGGGAGATGATATGTTATGCTCCAAACAAAATGATCGTCGTCATTGCTACGTTCCGCGAACCGTCTTTTCCGCGTTTTTAGGATCTATTGCAAATGTAATTATTGCTACTGCGGTGTGCAAGCCCCAGTATTCATTGCCGCCGCCTCAGGTCTGTTCGTCGATATCGAACACGACCCATGTCTGTGACGACTGTCTCATGGCAGTTATAATTGGGTCAAACATTGGCCTAGGTCCGGGTTCACCGATCCGAACAGCACGGCCCATACACTGATCTGACATGCGTATGTATATCTATATCGCGCTTTAATTCTGCGGGTTGTTACTGTCTGTTGTCCAATTGTGTCCTGGTTGTGGGTCTGAGTCGAAGTAATCGCGCCCCGCTTCTTCAAATTACAATGTCGTCGATTTTGTGTCGGCTGTACTTCCCCCTAACTTATATGAATTAAAATCTAAACTTTGTTACACACAAAACCTAATATCCGGTCATTTAGTGCATCGATAGCGCGGCTCAATCTCCATCGTTCTCTCCTTCCGAGGACGGTGGAGATTTTTTTTTTTTTTATTTTTTTTTGTTGATTAGCACGCGAAAATTGCCAACACCGTGACACCCCCCTCTCCACAGAGAATTACGTAGAAATTCTCGACTTTACTTCTTTGCCGGATTTTACGCCGCACTAAGTTTCAATTCATATATGATCCACATGCCTTTGTATCTCGGATTCACGAACGGCTTGATTCTTGTTTGAATTTTGGTTTGTTCTACAACTCAATCAACTGAAAGACAAACATCGTCACTCACACGCCACTCATCCACGCGATCACTATGGTGCGCTGCCTACTTTCTAAGCATAACAAAAATGACAACTATATTACTTCCTAATGTATGATTGTATGTGTCGTCTAGTAGCTAGTATGGTGTTGGTGTCTCTTTCCTTACTCTATGAGAAACTAATGCGAACTGAACCCGTTTTTAGGACACTATGGGCACATGATGGAGAAGAAAGACAAGGAGAAAAAGAAATAAATGACCTAAAAAAACTGAAAAGATTAAGCTATGAGCCAAAAAAAACAAAAGGGAAAGGAGAAGAAAAAGTAAAATCATACCGCCCCCACACGGAAACACCACCCAGCTATCGGTATTTCTTTCATTTTTATTAAAATAAACTTTCATTATCATTAAAACTAACCCTAGAATATATTATGAAACATAAAACTAACCACCGACTAATATTATATAATATAACCCACCACCAACCAACTTGCTAACAATCCAACTCGCTATTTGTAGCCTATGTACCGCCTTTTTCTGGCTAACTATAGATTCTACTCCTCATCACCTTATCAATTTATTACCTGCTAGGGCCAGGTGAAACAACTCTACTCCTATTAAATATTTAATCCCACCATCATATGTCCTTACTACCAAATCTGTTCTAACGGAATTCTTTAGTATTAAACCCACCACCGACAATAACTATCACTACATTGCCTATATACGTTCTTCCCCATTACCCACTATTTCACGCGCCTACTATCTCCGAGCTCCCGTCTGGCTGACGGTCAACTTCTATACAGCGCTTCAAATCTTTTGCGTGCCATGTACCTGCGGACTTCCTCTTCATGTCCACGAGTTCATACGTCCACGCTGACAGCTTTTTCCACAACCTAAAGGGGCCAACGAACGCTGGAGCGAGCTTCGCCGTAAAATGTTTACTGGCATCTGACAGTACGTAGTTTCTCCTCCACACTAGATCCCCGACCTGGAAAGACTCCGACCTTCGGCGTAGATCATACCTCACTTTACTAGATTCAGCGGCCTGCCTCATTCTCCTGACTATTTCCGCTCGAATTGTTTCCAGCATCGTCGCGCTCCTCGATGGTGAGAAGTCAACCTGCTGATCTCCCGGAGGCTCTGACTTTTCCCGGAATGTAACCATCTCCCTACCAAAGTTAACGAAATAAGGTGAGAACCCCGTCACCTCATGTTTATAAGTCCGCAAGGCGCAGGCGATTTTTGCTAGATATTGATCCCAAGATCGGTGGTTTTCCGACGCGTAACACCTTAACATGCATTTAACATCCTGGTTACGCCTTTCGGCCGGGTTGGCCTGAGGGTGATACAATGCAGTGTAGCTCACCTGCACGCCATACTCTTCCACCGCTTTCCTGAATTGGCTGCCCCGGAACTGTACTCCATTATCACAAATTAGTATCCTGGGGACACCGTACACCAAAAAAACATTTTCCTCTAACAGACGAAAAACAGTCGTTGCCGTCGCACTTCGCACAGGTAACAAAACTGAATATTTTGAGACGTAATCGAGGACCGTTAAGATATAAGAATGACCTCTCGACGACCTCGGCAATGGCCCTACCAAATCTACACCGATCATCTCCCATGGGACTTTCGCTTCACCCGCACGAGTTGACATTAACCCAATCGGAGCTTTCCGTTCCACTTTGCATGTCTGGCACACCTTGCATCTTCGGACGTATTCCCGGATATCCATATTCATCCGCGGCCAGTAGTAGCTCTGCGTAATACGGGCTATCGTTCGTGTCGCTCCCATATGGCCCGCTTTTGGGTCATCGTGATAACGCTCCAGTATCGCTGGTCTCTCACCTTTGCTGACAACTCGCTTCCAGACTTGAGCAGTCCCACTGCCTGTCGCTCGAACTGTGAGCTGTTTCCACAAGGTATCTCCGATCACCTTCCAGTCCAGAAACCTATCTGGGTTTTTCCCAACCTTGTCCAACATGCTTTGATACCAGCGCTCTGTGACCCGGGGCGTGGATACGTCGCCTACGTCTATCATTGCCCGCGAAAGCGCGTCCGGAACCAGATTTTCTTTTCCCTTCCTATGAACCACCTCAAAATAAAATTGCTGCAACCGCACTGCCCATCTAGCTAACCTACCCGTCGGGTCCTTCAATCTGTTCAGCCAGACGAGCGAATGATGGTCGGTGATTACAACAAAATGAGTCCCTTCGATGTAGGGTCGGAAGTTTTCGATGGCCCATAGAACTCCCAAACACTCCTTCTCCGTTGTGGAATACTTCCTTTCTTGTTGAGACAACGCTCGGCTGAGATAGCACACGACCTTCTCTCCAGTCGGGTGTGCCTGACTCAGCACAGCCCCTATACCAACATCGGAGGCATCAGTCTGCACCTTGAAAGGAAGTTCGAAGTTCGGACAAGATAGTACGGGTGCAGTTGTAAGCTTTTGTTTGCAGAACACAAACGCGCGATCACATTCCTCAGTCCATACAAACTTACGACCCTTCTTGATTAAGTCGGTCAACGGCGCCACCATTGTTGCGTGATCTGGTATGAAGCGTCTGTACCAGGACACCATGCCCAAGAGCTGCCTCACTTGCTTGACCGAGGTAGGACGGGGAAACTCGCTTACCGCCCTCACCTTCTCGGGATCTACGTGCAGTCTCTCCACATCAACCAAGTAGCCCAGATACTTCAGTTGTGCTCTACAAAATTGGCATTTCTCCCTTGAAACCCGTAAACCAGCTTCTCTTAACCGAACGAAAACTTCACGCAATACCTCAAGATGCCGGTCAAAAGTTTCGGTCACAACTATCACGTCATCGAGATACGTAAACACAAAAGGCTCTAGTGCAGGTCCAAGCACCTTGTCTATCAGTCGTTGCCATGTGGCCCCCGCATTGTGAAGTCCGAAAGGCATCCTACGGAACTGATACAAACCTCTTCCTGGCACGGTGAATGCGGTGTACTGCTTAGATTCCTCTGCCATCGGTACTTGCCAGTACGCGGATTTGACGTCCAGCGTCGACAAGTACTTCGCATTTCTTAACTTGTCTAACGTAGCTGAAATGTACGGCAGGGGATAGGCGTCTTTTTCCGACACCGCATTCACTTTTCGGAAGTCAACGCAAAACCGGAATGTCCCATCTTTCTTCCGAACTAGTAATATCGGCGAAGACCACGGACTAGATGACGGCTCGACTACTCCCATTCGTAGCATCTCGTCTAACTCCGCATTAATTTGTTTTTGCACCGCTGGTGAGACTGGGTAGTATCTCTGCTTGATTGCATCTGCTTGAATCGACTGTCGGGATTATCTTCCACCAACGCATAGTCTACGATCGGCTGATGACTACTCCGTTCCGGCCTTGATATCGTGTTCGCTCGGCCGCTTAACGAGCACGACGATCGTTTCCCGATCCCTGCGTATCTTGTCGAGCCCGGTTTTCCGTCCCACTAACTCTCCCTTGGCATGATGGGCATGAAGCACGCATGACCCCCTGACGACCACAGCCAAAACATCGCCTGGGCTCAGAGCACTCCCTGGATACGTGACCTTCTTTGCGGCAGTTCCAACACCGCACGCGACTGCTCCCGGACATCACCGCCACCTGCGCTGTAGTCTCCGCACTCACATATGCCAGATCTGGCTCCAAACACCTCCTCGATCGTGCAGTCGGGGGTACGAACGCCGCTACTGAAGCCCTCGTTGCATCCAATGTGCGCCCCATACTTACCAATTCGGCTATTGACCCGACTGGCTTCAGACATAGCTGCTGCTGATAGAAGGGGGCGATATTCCTTCTCAAGGTCCGAAGTTTTTTTTCTTCAGAGTAACTCTTCTTTAACCTACTAAAAAGGCGCTCCATTATCGCCACATAAACCCCCATCGACTCGTTTTCCCCTTGAGTCCGTCTTCGGATTTCCTCCCAAAGGCGATCTTCATAGTCTGAGGGCAAGAATTCTGCCTTCAGCTCTTCTACTAACGCGTCCCAGCTTTCCACAAGGTTGCGGTTGGCCCTAAACCAAATCAACGCCCGCCCATCGAAGAGATCGACTGCTGCCCGGAAAAGCTGAGATTTGGTAAGCCCTCGTGCCTGGCGTAGCTCTTCGACCCGCTCTAAAAAGGCATTGATAGAGCCTGACGAGTCGCCACTAAACTTAAGGCCCCATTTCGCCACTTCCGCAAGACTTGTGCTCCGTGCTGTTGGAATTACGTTTGTCACTTGGTCTTCGTTCGGGTGCTCCGCCTCATCGCCACTCGAGTCACCTACTCTCTCCTCCAAAGAACCCATCGCCAGGATAAACCTATTCCGGAGGGACCTCGCTCCCTTCTTTTGCTCGATGGTCACTGCCTGCATGTTTGCCAAACGCCGGAATCCAAACTCGACCTTAACCTTCGCTTTGACATAGTCCGATGCCGCTCTATCCCCTGTCACCCTAGCTATAAGCTCCTCGACCTCTGACGCTTTTGCCGTAAGCTCCGCATAATCCGTCGCATAATCGAACGGGTACTCCGTTTCGACGTGTGATGTATCCAACGCTGCTTCTGATTTTAGCGTCGCCCTCAGGGTCTTTCGCATATTATCGACTGTATCCGCCGGGAAACCCCGGATCGCAAGCTCATACGTGAGCTCATCCTTGCTAAGTCGATCCACTATAATCTTCATCACTAAAATACCGACTTCTAAATCACGCAAGAGTGGAAAACTTTAATCACCGATTAACAAATGCACCCCCCAGCAAAAATAAGAATAGCTAATGACGATATTTTCACTGTTCAAAATCACCTATTTCACTAAAACTAAAACCTAAAATTCACCTCCCCTGTGACTCGACGCGATAAAATTTATCCCCGGAACTTACTAACTAAACCTGAAAGAAATGGCCTCTTACAAGCTAGTACCTATAACACACGCACTCCAATTTCTGATTTTATTCCACCCAACAAAATTCACTTAAAGAAACCACTCACTCTCAATCTTCCTGTCACACAACCAAACCAAAATTCAAATAAATCAAGAAAACTCAAGTAAATAATAATTAAGCAAAATATTCAATCGGTCATGCACCAAAAATTGCTTTTCAACGCCTTATTAAGCCGCGAATTCCGATAAAGGGACTCTCAAATTTTCCGCGTCCCGTTAACCCCGATATGAACGTTAAATCCGACAAAGCCTTTTCAAACCGTTATTACCGTTATTTCCGTTATTTCCGCTATTTTAGGCCCCACGTTGGGCGCCAATTTGTTACCGTTATTTTATGAGTATCGCAATCTAAGTATTAACTACCCTGGTGGGAACACCCGGGCGGCGGTTTTCAGGCGGCCTTTGCTCGCGAGAAGGGGGTGGGTAGGGCGCCACTCGCTTCGAAAAACTGAAAACTCGCCTTTCGTCCGTTGCCCCGAAGCGAGAAGTGGGCGACGATTTTCAAAACAACGACACCGAATCTTTAGCACCAAACTATACCGGATTCACACTATCGAAAATTTATTCATTCAAATTCGTTACACTTCAAGGGTAGACTATTCGCGTTACCATTTATGGTAATTCCACTTATGCTCTAAATAAAATTCTACGTAAATCCACCACACTTAAATTCATTATCTATCTTTTCAAAAGAACATGACTATAGTAACTAATATTGAGCTTACAATCTACCTAACCTGGACTTCTCCTTCCTGAATCGCCTGGAACGAAATTTTCCCTCGCTGGGGCCCTTGCTCGTCGATTTAACGCCTCCGATCGCTGTATTCCACTCGTCGCTCGAATATATCGATTTATCACCCGCGATCTTCGATCTGATTTTTGCCCTCTTCACGTACTGTAGCTCTGGCTCGTACTTTTACTGGTCACCAAAAGAAATCGCCGATTTCCTCGTATAATCGTAAATCCGTCCCCTGGTTGATCAATTGATTCTTATCCAGCACGGTCCCAGTTTGATTCCAATTCCGAAAAGAATATCAGAGATAAAATTTCAATATCGGTCGATCGCCGCAGCTTATGGGACTTCCGTCCACTTACCCAGTTGTATCGCAAGAGACCCGATTTTTCACTTCCCGGGGCCCAGGAAGATTTTTGGCGGCAGCGGGATTTTCAAACCCCGTTGATCGAACTCAACAGAGTTCATTCTCCTCTAACCGGGTGTTGAGTTTCAATTCCACCACGAGATCCACTTTTCGGGCACTGAGATCTCACCACACGTTTCAACTGTCAGCTGACATCTCGTGACAGTTCTCGGTGGCGACATAAATAACAAACTAAATAAATATTCCAGGCGTTAACTCACGCTCTATTTTTAGTGGATCTGTTCGATTTTTGCTGAGGATGAAGGTAAGTTATGGTTCTTGTGTCGTGTCGCACTCTTCCTCCGAAAATCCGCGCCGGTCTGGTTTAATTCGGGAGATGATATGTTATGCTCCAAACAAAATGATCGTCGTCATTGCTACGTTCCGCGAACCGTCTTTTCCGCGTTTTTAGGATCTATTGCAAATGTAATTATTGCTACTGCGGTGTGCAAGCCCCAGTATTCATTGCCGCCGCCTCAGGTCTGTTCGTCGATATCGAACACGACCCATGTCTGTGACGACTGTCTCATGGCAGTTATAATTGGGTCAAACATTGGCCTAGGTCCGGGTTCACCGATCCGAACAGCACGGCCCATACACTGATCTGACATGCGTATGTATATCTATATCGCGCTTTAATTCTGCGGGTTGTTACTGTCTGTTGTCCAATTGTGTCCTGGTTGTGGGTCTGAGTCGAAGTAATCGCGCCCCGCTTCTTCAAATTACAATGTCGTCGATTTTGTGTCGGCTGTACTTCCCCCTAACTTATATGAATTAAAATCTAAACTTTGTTACACACAAAACCTAATATCCGGTCATTTAGTGCATCGATAGCGCGGCTCAATCTCCATCGTTCTCTCCTTCCGAGGACGGTGGAGATTTTCTTTTTTTTTATTTTTTTTGTTGATTAGCACGCGAAAATTGCCAACACCGTGACAAGTGATTCAATCGAAACGAAATTTACTGGTTGGGTTTAACTTAACGTGAAGCAGATTTGGTATATATTTTGCTTTGCTGCTGACACAGGGTAACCAGCATTAGCCATTTTCGTAAATATTGCACCAACAGATGCTTCAAATTACGTGCTCATATGCAAAGCATTTGCAATAGAAACAAGAAACCAAATTATAAATTTTCCGAGTTTTGAACATTTTTCGGATGTGCAGCATTCAGAAATTTCAATCGAAATTTCTGGATGCTAAATTTTCGATGGCACTGTAAGGGCTATCGAAAACCAGAAGTACCGCAAGGTTTTGTATTTTCGAGAACGAAAACCTAGCGGTACTCTGGACAGTCGGTTTCAGATCGAGGAAAAAGGCAGTCGTAGCTACGGGCAGCCTTGGCGAGGGGAGTCGCGGTGAGAACGTGACCAGTACATAATAGGGCCCATACACGACGCATGCATGCATGCACAGTACATTGATTGTGCAATATTGCGCCTGCCCTACACGATTCATGCAAAACTGTGCAGTTTTAAAAGAACTTGAAGTGGGTAAGATGTACACTGGACAAAAACTTCTAAAATTTGAGCTTGAATGCACAATATTTAACATACACCTCTCATGCAAGCATGCACAGTCGAGAAAATATCAAAAAGTTTTGTAATCATACAGTCAGCATGTGCATTCAGTCAATCATTGCCATACACGTTCAATCCGCATGTGCAGTCACTCGATTGTGCATGCATGCATGCGTCGTGTATGGGCCCTATAAGTTATAAAATTCGAAATTTTCGTTCACTGCTCTCGTGGTAGTGTTGTTTGAAAAGATCAGCAATAATCATTGGGGAGTTGAGATTCGGTTTTGGGCAGGATCTTACCGGAAAATCGCGTTTAGACATTGATTGGATCGCGATTTCTTGTTAGCTTCGAATTGGCCATAATCTTCACCGGGCTGACTTTACTTACCTGCACAGTGAATGCTAAAACGGTGTATTGATCGATTTTTGAAAGGGCGGATAGTGGGAATATTCTGTAAGCACGCGATGATGTTCGATTTGAACGCCCCGGTTAATTTGACCGCAATTTGATCGATGTAGTGAGAATGACAGTGAATTTACCTAGCTGGTGAAAACCTGACTACAGTTCCGAATTGCGTAAGGAATTCACCCGAGTTCGGCAAATAATTGCACAGCAATAAACCATGGAATATACAATTGCGATTTGTCCTAAGACATGTGTGACTCGAAATAAGTTTCAAGTACCCCAACCAACCCCTAGTCATTGTGATGTGTTTCAAACATGGAAACAGAGTCGAAAACTGAGTCCATAGGGAAGAAATTGTACGACAGTGTGCTATCCAACATGTGGCTGTAAATTTCACATCCATGAAACGTGTTCAATTTTCCGCCTTTAGTGTATGCCGATATCAGCTGAACTAATGTTTTTCGATACACAAATTGGTTAGATTGTTGGATCCCGTTCTGAGAGAATAATACAAGCTACTTGTATGGGAATAATTGCACATGTATGCAGGAATGTTTAAGCTGAAAATAAATAAAAACAGGTAATATGTACACCTTGCAAAGTGTGTTTTCGCGAAAACTGTATTCCACGATCAAAGCAATGAAGACGCATTAATTCCCAGCGCAGTCATTCTTCTACGTGAGCCTTAAAGGATATTTTTGCTGTTGATTGAATCGTTCTGGGAGCCTACACTTTTCCAATAGACGTTATCGCCGATTATTTTCTTAGCGTCAACGGTGAATAGCGTAAAGAATGTCACTTACCGAATTTGGAGTTATTTGAGATTTCATCGTGCTAGCAGCACAATATCGTCGCTAGTATAGGTTAGTCCGCTGCCGAGCCTGAATTCCTGTCCCCCTTTAAATGCATGGGAAAAGAGTGACGGAATTCCGGACCTGAATTTTTTTTCAGGTCACTAGAGAAAATCGGTACGCTGCCCGTCCTGAAACGTTGCTTGAAAAGTGTCAGAATTTCAGTGTTGCTCTTCGCTCGTAGGTGGCTCTGCAGCACAAGTGGAGAGTTTTTTCAAGCACGAGGTGCCTGAATCAAATGGTCTGCTATTTATTTGGTCACGGAAAGCAATCATTTTGGCCATTTTGACCGCGCGTCAAATTTGAATTTTGTTTGAAAATTTGAAATTTGTTGTACGTCGGAACTTTCTGTCTTCTAATTTTATGCGTAGGATAGTTCGTGCAGAACTTGAAGCAATGATTTTCCAGCACATTTGGTTTTTTTGGCAGATACGTTTGCTAGGAAGCACTTTAATTAGCTGGTTGGTTAATTGAATTAGTGCGACGTTATAAAAGATCTGTTCGCGTACTTCAGCAAACTGCAGCAGTAACATAATTTGGCAGCTGGCTTCTTTTTGCTGCAAAATTTGGCTTGAAGCAATTATGCGAATCTATTTGAATATATTATAATAGATTCAGGTACGCGAACAGACCTAAAGTTTTCAACACCGCATGTGTACGCGATATGAAATGCATGGATGGAAATTATGTATTCGTGTGAAGGAAATATATATCAAATAAACAATTATTAAATAGATTACATATTTGTTTTACTTCGAAAAACTACGCCTATTTTCATTCAGTCTAATTGAATTTAAAGTGAAAGTAGTTTTTAAAATTTGCTACTAGAATTTGGTTTCTTTCATAAACTTTGGTTTGGTTCATAATATAGCAGTATGATGAGGCAGCAAACCTGAATGAATTTAAAATTGAAGAGCTGAAAGAAGCATTGATGGAATAGTAACATAGTATTTCACATACAGTTGGTAGATTGTAAAGGTTATTTTCAAAGAAAGCTAATTTCTAAATCCCATGCCGCCAAAGTTGAGAGCAATTAACTGTCACTTTGTAATATTCTACACTTCTCTACACGAAAATTTTTCCGTGTAGAAATAAATAGCACAACCTAGTGTCCGGAATTCAGGCTCGCCAGCGTACTAACCTTATACCATAAGACCAAACCGAAGGATTGAGGCGTACCGATTTGAATCGACTGGCCCCTCTCACTCTCCAGGAATATTATGAAGGCTCAGAGAGAAACTAATTACCGATCCTTAATACCGAGAGGCGTATGGATCTTTAATCGAAAATCTTTCTACCTCATCGTCACGTATGTACCCATTAAGGCATGTGATTACTGCTACCCGATTGGGCGTACATATTAGGTGCGTTTTTTTGCTCCGATACAGAGCAGAATAGAACTATGCCGCAAAAACAACGATCTACTACAAAACAACAGTGCTTTCGCTAAGACTGACATAGGTTGCTGCATTTGCTGTGGTACCACACAACAGCTGAAAATAAAGAAAGAAAATAACGAATATACACTACCACAATCGATAGAAAATAGAAAAAGAACTAACAGAAAATTATTTCTTTTAGCTTTCTATACATTATGAGTGCTTTTTCTAATTTCCTAACTAACAAAACATTCCACATAACCATGGAAAACCGAAAGCACCTCACAAAAAAAACAACTTCTCATGAGCTTTTCTTTTTTCCATCAGCACATTCTACACTTCAACACGTGAACTTCAAATGAGGAATAGAATTTCTGTACTAGTGAATTCACTGGGACAGGATTGTTGTTGTTTCCAATGCATATATCCTATTCTCTACTGGATAGAGGAGCAAAAAAACACGCCTATTATAACATAATTTCCAGCGTTTTCTTGGCGGTAAAATCTTTTTTGATGGGAAATTCTCATTTGTAGTAAAACTCCAGATTCTACTATGTTTAATATTGAGAATTGCTAAACTTTATAAAGATATTAATTTCCTTTTTGAATACTGGTTATGCATAATACTGGAGACGTATACAAGACAGGTGCATATAGTAGGCCCGCTTAATCTCTCCTGGATAACACTTTGGTATATATGGACACAAGTAATTAGTTGATAAAATATATATATTTGCAAAACGAAATTATACTATTATAAAATCATATGATAAGCTTTAGTAACGTTATTGATAATTGCAAGTAATAGAAATGATTTGGTCATGTTGATAAAAATGTAAGACCAATTGACGAATGCGGGGAAAAAGAAAAAAATGCATATGAAGTGAACTTTTTTAAATTTAAATATAATATTACTTAGAACTACTAAATTTATAAATGAAAAGTCATTGATTAATTAAATACCGATTAGATTTTCTATGCCTATAAAATATTTAAGGCAGGCAAAAATAAGAATATTCTAATGTGAAAACGTTTTCAACATTTAGGAAATTCGGACCGAAATCGATCGCCCATATTCTTTTTTTTTGGAAAATTAATAAAACTAACCAAAATTCAAATATGAGATTGCAATTAGGAAGCAAACTGAAATGCAACTGTTTCACCTAAATATTATCACACTTCAATTGAAATAATGGTCACCATATACTGACAATCCGAAAATAGACTTATTGCTTCAATTTCAACAACAATGCGTTAAACACAACTTAAGAATATACCTGTTTTAGTTTATGTTTAATAAGTTTTCTTGTAATTCGTTTTACAAAACACGATGCTGTATTTGAATGCACGTTAATCTGAAACTTGATTGATTAAGTTAATAATAATAATAAAATTTTGAATTTGAACCTCACTGGCCTTCTTATTGGGCGAAAGTCCGTGAAGTTCTTTCTTCATTTTTAGGGCCCGCGCATGGCCTGGCAGGCCAATGGCTGATTAAAGTCCTGTTTTCGTGACTTTTCAGCAATTTTTTTAAGGGAGCGATACTGGCCAATTAGTTAGTTTCTGATTTTTGATTTAGCTTTTTGATTTTTGGAACATGGCCAGTATCAGTGGATGGAGAACCCCAGACCATCGGGGTCAGGGCTCCGCCACCATTGGGGGCCGGGGCTGTCTGCCTCACGCGGGTTCGTCTGAAAAGAGGAACTTCCTTCTTTAGATTTTCAATTTTCCGGCTCCGTGCGTCGTCACGAGCACTGGGTCTGCTTAGTCAGCCCATGTTGCAGAGCCACGGGTGGTTTCCATAACGGAACTTTGTCCTTTTTGTCCCTTGGGTATTTTTATATACCAGTTTGCGGCTACGTAATCATGGCGGATGAAATAATACGTAGCATCCCGTTTTCTTGGAGAGCAAACCAACTCCATTATTTCATGGACCCACCCCAGCCGCAGCGAGCTAGCAAAGCGGCACCCCAGCATCCGTCGGGGTTGGTTGAAGGGTGCTCCGCTTGTGGACGAGGGGCCTTCACGGCCATTTCTAGGGCACCCAGCTCTCGGGGCAGCTCTTTTTTTTTTAATTTGCCTCTTGAATGGCAGCAGCCATTCTCACTTCTGTTGGACCTTGGCCATCTTGGTTCCAGACTTCGGTCTGGTATTGAGTTGTGCTAAGTCTAGCACTCTCAATCATGCACAGTCGCTACAGATGGCAGCCTCAAACAACGTTTAACTGCTGAAAATTTTGATGAAATCCTCCGATGAGAACGAGATTCAAAAGATAAGTAGACTTAAATTTGAGCTTGTTATGGTAAACTTATTGCTGCTTTTTTGGGAAACTGTTACCAGCACTGAACAGTTTCATCATATGCGTTTTAGTTGAGTGTTGTTACTTTGGATAAGAAATGGTTGATATGATTCTACAAAAAAAGTGTATTACGTCTTTCCACAGTTTTTGTCACTCAAAGACAATTTCTTCGAAAATTAGTTTTCTAGCGGTTCTGATGCGCTAGACTTTTTTCTATTATAATGTCAATGTCCCCTGCAGGACTACTACAGTGTCAAGCTGACAATCAAATGCGTTGCGAGTGCCGTGCAAGTCCAAAAGTAGTTTGCCTTTTGTAAAGTAGTAAACTAAATTGACACAGTACAAATAGCTGAAACGCGTATGAATTACAAAACTCAAACGAAATTGTATAGTTCTTTTTTGTGACAATTTAGTGCGAAAGCAAGAAAACAAAATGAAGTGCATAGTGCTGACTTGTGCGAATAGGGTGAAGAATCGACAACCTGGACGTTCATTTCACAAGTAAGTGGTCAAAATATAGCTTTGACAACAGTCTACTATCGTAATTTGCAAAAACTATTACAATGTAATTGGTGCTTCATTAAAAAAAATGTGATTTTAAAAGCTATATAAGAATTGTTTACATTTTGTTTGAAATCATGACATTTAGTATTTTGAAAAATCAAAATAGTGGCGTTCATTGTTAGCTTGGGGCAGTTTCTGGTATAGTAATATGGGTTAATTTTGTTTAGATTTCCCGGAAAGGAATTGGAAAAAATTATATGGAAAACTGCTATAAATATGCCGGAAGTTGCAATAACAAAATTTAGTCGTATTTGTTCGAAACATTTCGCTGAGCAGCTTTTAATTAAAGCCAGCTGGGCAACAAGACTTACTGCTCTTGCAATTCCGGTAGTTCATAAAGAGCATCCAATTAATTCATTTGTAGGTAATTTGAACGGTCGCATAGAGTTGAAACACAATATATTCCACTTTCAGAATAATCCTATGATAGTAAACTCGTATGTGGAAAATGTGGATAATTGGATGTACACGGTAAGGTTTATATATAAATTTAAATATATATATATATTTATATATATATATATATATATATATATATATATATATATATATATATATATATATATATATGTATATATCTATATATATATATATATATATATATATATATATATATATATATATATATATATATATATATATATATATATGTATATATCTATATTTATATATATATATATATATATATATATATATATATATATATATATATATATATATATATATATATATATATATATATATATATATATATATTTATTTTTATATATGTATAAATATATATTTAATATATATATATATATAGATATATTTATATATATATATATATATATATATATATATATATATATTATATATATATATATATATATATATATATATATATATATATATATTATATATATATATATATATATATATATATATATATATATATATATATATATATATATATATATATATATATATATGTCTATATATATATATATATACATGTATATGTATATATATACATATTTATATATATATATATATATATATATATATATATATATATACATATATATATATATATATATATATATATATATATATACATATATATATATATATATATATATATATATATATATATATATATATATATATATATATATATATATATATATATACATATATCATCATCGAGGCACTACAGCCCGAATCGAGCCTTCGCCTCATTAATACGTCGCCTCCATTCGTCTCGGTTCAGTGACCGCGTCCTCCAGTTCGGTGCTCCCAGAAGTGACCCTCTGTCGGCATCGATCGAATCCTCCCAGCGCTTGCGTGGCTTACCGACTGGCCTGGCTCCGCTCGCTCGCCCTTTGAGAGACCGTTTGGGGATTCGATTATCGCTCATTCGTTCGACGTGGCCAGCCCATTGTAATTTTTGTAGTCGTATGACGGTAGAGACTTCCGGCTCGTCATATATGGTATACAGCTCGTTGTTGTATCGGATTCGCCATCCATCTTCCTCCCGTATTGGACCGAGGATCCTTCGCAATACCTTTCTCTCGAACGTATTCAAGGCTTTTTCAGGGTCATTGTCCAGGTTTCGCTTCCGTAGAATAGCACAGGTCTAATAATCGTTTTATAGATGCGAAGCTTGGTATTCCTGTGTACGCATCGAGATTTCAAAATGGGAAGCACCGAAAAGAATTTCTTATTGGCTAATTGAATCCGTCGTTTGATTTCGTCAAGCTCATTCCCACCCTTCGAGAGGTTCGTCCCTAGGTACACGAAGTTGTCCACATTTTCAAGATTATAGTCCACTATTGTTATGTTCTGTCTTATTGGCGTCCTTTTCCTTGATTGAATCATAGCTTTTGTTTTTTGTTCGTTAATTTGAAGACCAACTTCCTTGGCGGTTTCGTCTAAAGCTACAAATACTTCCTTGGCGTCATTGAACGAACGTGACATAATGTTGATGTCATCAGCGTAAGCTACTAGCTGTGTCGACTTAAATAGTAAAGTTCCTCTCGTGTCAACGGGGATTTTTCTGATGACATATTGAAGCGCTAGGTTAAAGAGTACCGAAGCTAATCCATCCCCTTGTTTTAGTCCTGTATTCGTCGAAAACGAGTTGGTCATATTATTCTGGATCAGCACTTGTGACGTGGAGTCGGTCATGGTCATTTTCACCAGTCGTACCAACTTTGCTGGGATTCCGAACTGCAGCATGATGTTATACAATGCAGTTCGGTTGATGCTGTCGTACGCTTGTTTGAAATCGACGAATATTTGATGGACATCAATGTTGAATTCCCAGCATTTTTCCAAAATTTGTTTGACCGTAAATATTTGGTCATTTGTCGATCTTCTACGTCTGAAACCACCTTGATATTCACCGAAAATTTTCTCAGCGTGATGGGAAATCCTTAACTCTAAAATTTTTGTCAAGAGCTTGTACGACGTACAAAGTAGTGATGTGCCCCTGTAGTTTTTGCATCGCAGTTTATCTCCTTTCTTGTGAATGGGACATATAACACTTTTTCGCCACTCATCCGGCATCGTTTCTTGTTGCCATATGTCAGTCACCAATCCTTGGATAGCCTTTAAAATGGAAATCCCGCCTGTCTTCAGGAGCTCCGCGGGGATCCCATCGATGCCCGGTGCTTTGTTGGGTTTCAAGCGGTCCATGGCCTGCCGGACTTCATCTAGTGTAGGAGGGTGAGATGTGGCACTGTCAGGGTATGTACCAATTAGTGATGGCGATTCGTCGGGTGCGGGGACATTTCCGTTTAGTAATTGCTGGAAATATGACGCCCATCTTTCTTTCACCTGTTCTGAGCCACTTATGATGCTTCCGTCGGCAGCCCTACATAGGCCAGTTCCTGGTTTAAAGCCTTGTTTTAAGTGCCTCACTACTTTGTACGCTTGTCGAGTGTTGTTAGCCATAAAGTTGTCATTCATGTTATTCAGCATGGTGTCAAAATGCTTTCGTTTCTTACGTCTAATTATTCTATTAGCTACTCTCCGAAGATCGTCATATTTTTCTTTCTTGGCTCTAGTCGGTCGTTCAATGTGGATTTTGTAGGCCGCATTCTTTTCGTCCAACGCGGCTTGACATTCCTCGTCGAACCATTCATTTCTGCGTTGCCCGACTGTGTATCCCACTACTTTTTCGGCTGCTGCATTCACTGCGCTTTTGATCGTAGTCCACACTTCGTTGATAGACGTGGTGTTAGGTGTGGAAGGTAGTTCCATTTCCAGAGCAGATCTATACTCGGCTTCCACCGTCTTATTTCGAAGCTTGACGACATCGAACTTGCGTCTTGAACTTTCTCTGGCTTCATACGACATTGATATTCGACATCGATATCGAGTCTTCACTAAGAAGTGGTCGGAGTCGCAGTTGGCCCCACGGAAGGTTCGCACATCTATAATACTAGAGGCCCACCTTTTCTGAATCAGAATATGATCAATCTGATTAAAGGTGTGGCCGTCCGGGGATGCCCATGTCCTTTTGTGAATGTCGCGATGCGGGAAACACGTGGATCTTACGATGAGGTTTCTGCTACTCGCAAAGTCGACAAGTCGTTGTCCATTGTCGTTGCATAGGTCGTGGAGACTAAATTGGCCGGTCGTTCGGCGATGTGTTTCCTCCTTTCGAACCTTTGCGTTGAAGTCGCTCAGCAAGATTTTCACATCATTTGATTGCAGTGAATCATACAGCCTTTCCAGAAGGTTGTAAAAATTATCTTTCACTGCCTCATCCTTATCTTCAGTAGAGGCGTGAACGTTAATGAGCCAAACGTTAAAAAACTTTGCACGAATGCGGATCGCACACAATCTTTCATTGACAGGCTTGAAGTCGATTATTTGCGGTTTCATTTTTCGGTCCACAATGAAGGCCACTCCAAATTCGTGACTTCCCGATGACTTTCCGCTTTTGAAGATTGTGTACGATCTCATGTCCATAATCTCAGCACCAAACAGTTTCGTTTCCTGGACAGCGAGAACGTTTATTTTATAGTGAGTGACCTGTTCCAGGAGGGCTTTGATGGCCGCCGGTCTGTACAGGGTTCGCACGTTCCAGGTTCCAATAGAGTAGTCCATATTTCGTTTGCGTGGTCGTTTCCGTTGATCCAATCCAAGTAGCCGAGGCGAAGTATCAGGTTCCTGAATAAGTCAAGTTTTACGGGAACGGGTTATTGGCCCATTGCCCAACCCCCAGCCTGGAGGGCCAGTCTGGTTAATGTTCCCGATTTAAGGCGCGGGAAACTCGCCCTCACCTTCCTTCGTTGGCAACATTCATGATCTGAAATTTCATGAAGGGTCCCGGCAGCCACCCGATGTGAAATTGTAAAATCACATCTTCGAGGAGGTCGAAGGTAGGATTCAGTAGCAGAGCTGTAGATGTTGTTTCCAGCAGGCATTTCTCGGGATTTCAATTGCTTCGTCGGTAACCAGCACCCGATGACGCCCCCGTGGCCTATGCTACCATTTGACTACATATATATATATATATATATATATATATATATATATATATATATATATATATATATATATATATATATATATATATATATATATATATATATATATATATATACATATATATATATATATACATATATAGATATATATATATATATATATATATATATATATATATATATATATATATACATATATAGATATATATATATATATAAATATATGTATATATATATATATATATATATATATATATACACATATGTATTTAATATATATATATATATATATATATATATATATATATATATATATATATATATATATATGTATATATATATATATGTATATAGACACATAAAATCTATATAAATATATATATATATATATATATATATATATATATATATATATATATATATATATATATATATATATATGTATATAGACATATAAAATATATATATATATATATATATATATATATATATATATATATATGTATATAGACATATAAAATATATATATATATATATATATATATATATATATATATATATATATGTATATAGACATATAATATATATATATATATATATATATATATATAGATATATGTATATAGACATATAAAATATATATATATATATATATATATATATATATATATATATATATATATATATATATAGATATATTTATATATATATATATATATATATATATATATATATATATATATATATATATATATACATAAATATATATATATATATATACATATATATATATATATATATATATATATATATATATATATATATATACGTGAAATATTATCAATTGTGATATTCAAAATATATTATCCTATTCACAAATAGCACCCTATTTTCAATTTTCACAGAATGATAGTACAAGCCTCGAGCTAGCATCAGTAACGAACAGCATCAGCGTTGATCCTTCCCCCGTAAGTCATGCACATTATTATTATTATAGTCATAGTCTCATAATCCATAATTGTATTTTTAATAGGTAATCTGTTCAGTTGAAGAAATGAATTGTGCCAGTTTTTGCGTAAAAAATGTAAGTTCGCTTCATATAATTTTAAAAATTGCTTATATATTTTTATTTTTAGAAACATATTGAAAATATGGTGGGTGAGGATGGCAGCACAAATAACAGTGCCAAGGAATTTGTGACCACAGTGAGCTGTAATTTAATTTATTTCGGCATGCGAAGGTTCTTTCGAAAGCTAAGGTTATATTCCAAATTTTTTTTTTTGTGAATTGGTCAGTAGATCATGATTTGGGATTTAGTCTTCTTTTGGAATATTTTACTTTATTTTATTAATTCACCAAACAAGGTACAAAATCTTATATAAAATAACAAAATAAAAATAAAATGGAAAAGTAAAGTGAAGTAAAAAGTAAAAACAAACAAGTTAAATAAGTAACAAACAAATGAAAAAAGTAACAAAAAGATTAATAAATAACAATCAATAAATAAAAACATTGACATATAAGCTATGGCTTAAGGTTTAGGGGTATGGATGGCATGCAAAAGAGAGGATTTGAAGGATGATTTGGAAATCGTAGGGGAATATAAGTGACTTATGCTGTTGAATATTCTGCAGCATCTATTTATAGGCTCATTTGCTGCATATGTCGTCGAATGTGAATATTCTTTTAGGAAACGATTGGACCTGGTGTTCCTCACAGGGATATTTATCGAAATTTTACTATTCAGGAATTCTACATTAAGAGCGCCTCTAATGACGTCGAATGTGAAGCAGGCCGATATCATTATTCTTCTGGAGGCTAGTGTCGATAAGTTTAAATGACCCAGTCGAAACTCATAAGGGGGTAAGCTATTAAAATCATAAGGGTTGTACAGTTCTCTCAAGGCGAAAAGTAGAAATTGTTTTTGTATTGACTCGAGTCTGTCACTGTAGGTTTCAAAAGCGGGATTCCAGCTAATGCAAGCGTATTCGAGAATAGGACGTACAAGTGAAGTGTATAAGGATCTTGTGACCCACAGACTACGGAATTCTTTGGCACGTCTTTTGATGAAACCTAGCTGTTTGTTCGCACGAGAAAACATTTTATCAAAGTGTAAGGTGAAGCGGAGTTTTTCATCTAAGATAACACCGAGGTCAGCAATGTTATCAACTCGGGTTAGCATATTATTGCCGAGAAAGTACGTATTGTGTGTGACCGTGCATTTCCTGGAAAAACTAATAACTTGGCATTTGCTGATATTGAGAGAGAGCTTGTTTATATTGCACCAATGATCAAGTGAATTAAGCTTGGATTGGAGAAAGGGGGCATCCGATTTCGATTCAATAGTCTGATAAAGTTTGAGATCGTCTGCATAGAGTAAATGAGGTATGCCTGCTAGGACGTCAGATAAGTCAGAAATAAATATATTAAAAAGAAGTGGGCCAAGATGGCTACCTTGGGGTACACCAGAGGTAGCACTAACGTTTTTCGATAAAAATCCTTGAAATTTTACACATTGTGTGCGATCGCGAAGGTAGGAGGTCAGCCAGCTGAGTAAAGACCCAGCAATACCAAATTTCTGAAGCTTTAGAATCAAGGTAGAATGGTCAACTCTGTCAAACGCCTTACTGAAGTCAGTGTAGACTGCGTCAATTTGGTATCCTTTTTCCATTTTGCATAGAACGTCAGAGATTAGAATTGTCAAATTCGTGGTAGTTGAGCGACCTTTTCTAAGGCCATGTTGTTGCTCGTTCAAACGGGAATCAACAAGCGGAGAAAGTTTATCGTATACCACCTTTTCGAAAAGTTTCGGAATCGAAGACAAAATGGCAATGCCCCTATAATTTCGGATACAGCGTCGATCACCATTTTTGAATATGGGTGTGACATACGAAAGCTTCCAACAGAATGGGAAAATTCCCGACGAAAGTGATCTATTAAAGAAAATATGCAAGGGATCTATAAGCTGCTCTACACACTTGCGCAAGAAGATCGGAGGAAGAAAATTAGGCCCAGGGCCTTTGTTGCAGTCGAGATCCAAAATAGCTTTACGTATTTCATCACGGGAAATTTCTAAATGGTTCACAAAAGCTGTTGAAGCTGAATCAGCGGAAGAAAGGTGTGAGTTTGATGGGTCTGGTGCATTGAAAATTTCTTGGAAACTATCAGCAAATAGGTCACATATCTCTTTAGGAGAGGAAGACGTTATATTATTAAGAAACATGGACGATGGATAGCCAGTAGTTTTTCGCTTCACATTAACAAAATCAAAGAATTTTTTCGGGTCGCGGACTATATTTTCGCCGGTTGTTCTAATGTAAGTGTCATAAGCCTCATGAGACTTTGCTAAAAATTGCTTAGCAACTTCATTATATTCTTCCTGAATAGTAGGAATAACATCGGTATTTTCTTTAATAAGCTTATAAAGTTTGTTCCTACGATTTCGCATATGCCTAAGGTCCCCATCAAGCCATGGCTCAGACAATTTATTCTTTTTTTTTATCTTTGGAACATATCTTTCAACGGCGTCAAATATTTTGTTGTAAAAAGAGGAAATGGCTGTCTCGAGATCTTGTGTTGAAAGAGTAGTCGACCAATCAGTAGTATCAAGAACATGTTTAATGCTTTCATAATCAGCATTACGGAAGTCAAATACAATTGAGTTATTGTAAGCTTTCAAGCAAGTGGAATCTGGAGTGGAAAGTTCGACTGACAGTGCTGTATGGTGTATGGTGAATAATACTCATGGATAGGTTTGAATGTTTTTTAAAAATGCCAAATTTGGCTTTATTAAGTTTTTCTTACGTTCCGCGATTACGAAAACAATTTCGGATCTAACTTTGAATGATTTTATTTATTATACTGCGAAGATTTATATTTACGATGGCAGGATCCATTTGTCATTACTATACAGCTTCACTACACTTTTGTGTAATTTAATTAATATTTTTAAGTGCATATACGAGGAATATTACAACGAATATTAGTAAATTTTAAAATTTGGAAGGACTTTTTATATATTAAAAGTACAAGTTTTATGAAAATGTAAACCTGTCGTAGGCATCAAATATGCGTCCTGATGAAACGAATGCCTTCATTAAGATGTTGGAAGCAAAAATGAAAAAACAGCAAGTAATAATCAAGCGAAAATACCAAATCGTCCATAATATAAGACGGCAAGCCCATCGAAGAAATAAAAACCCTATACTACACAAGATCTTTTACAAGTTTTGAAAGAGAAAAACCTTATTTGCGAAAGCACAAGTGAGCAATTATGTAAGAGCAACATTTAGTAATTTTCTTTCACACACCAGAATATTGAGAAGATGAAACGAGACAATAAATTGTGAAACTGGATATATTAAAGAAACTTTCCAATCAATTTTTTTTTTTTTTAATATAGTGCTTTATTTCCATATCATGACAGTAAATTACACAATTCAATTTAATACACTACTCCTCCTTTTAAGGTAAGGAACCTTGTATTAGGAGTGAGGAGTTGAAGATAATTTTTCATTTCAAAGTTGTACAATTAAAAAAGAAATGACTTCCAGCTCATTATAAAATAAATACATAAATAATATTTAAAGTTAAAAAACAAAATTATTAAGAAAACCAAAATATACAAAATATTAGCCACAATAAAATAAAACTCGCACAGCCTTGAAAAAAACTGGAAATAATAGAAATAAAAGCAACAATTTAATGGCTAGAACAATATAAAATAAGTTAGAATAGAAGCAATTCAATGAAAACACACCACTAGCTAAAGCATGGAAGATATTATTATTTCAAGGCCAAGCAAAAACCAAAAACTACGAATGGTGAGAGAGAAAGCGAATTTATGGTTAAATCCCGTAATATAATTCTTTAAGTTTTTTTTTGAATATTTGTAAATGATTAGCTCTCTTGATGGACCTTGGCAAGCTATTGAAAAGTTTTATTCCCATATCTGTATAATGGCTCTGACCTAGTTGCGTCATACGGTTTTTTTTTATTTTATTTTTGGACTTGCTCCACTGTTAAAACATTGATTGTACTAAAGAGTTGTTCACTGCTAAATCGTCTGGGCTTGTGTAATAAGATTTGGAGTATAGTCTTTGTTGTATAGACATGAATTAAGGTTTTCATAGTTAGTAAGACTAGTTAATAAGTCACTGTAATATTGTAGAGCTACGACTATGAAATAAAGAGCACCAGCAGATCATACGACATGGCGCAGCCGGTACATAGATTCCTGAAGTAAAGTTGAATATTTTTAAAACAAAGTTAAAGAAACAGTGAGTGAATCAGAGGGAAATGGATTTAAAAAAACCGCCACCATTAGTGTTAGAGGGCAGCTTGAAAGAAAATTTTGTAAAATTTATGAGAAACTACAAAATTTACGCGGTGGCTACGAAAACAGTGGATGAAGCAGAAGCGGTGCAAGTTGCACGTTTTTTAAGTTGTGCCGGAGAGGCTACCGTGGAACTTTTTCATACATTGAATCTAACGGAGGAGCAAAGATCTGATATTGCAGAAGTGACAAAGGCGTTTAAAGAATATTGTGATCCCAGGACAAACGAGGTTTACGAAAGGTTCAGATTTTATAGTCGGCGGCAGCGAGATGGATTCGATTCGTTTTTCGCAGACATAATGAAGCTAGTGGAAAACTGTAATTTTGCGGATCAACGGGACAAAATGCTTCGAGATCGGATCGTAACTGGTGTTGCGGATTGAAACATCCAGAGCAAGTTGGTGAAAATGGAAGACCTAACGCTGGACAAAGCCAAGGAATTTGGCAGAGTAGCAGAAATAACTGAAGAGCAGGCGAAACAGATGCAAGGAGTTTCTATTGATGGAATCAGCAACAAGAAGCAGGAAAGTAAAAATACATATTTAAATGGAAATTTTAGAAAACAAAATAATTCAAAACAATTTAGTTCAACCAGTGTGCAATGTAAATACTGTGGAAAAAGGCATAAAAAAAGAGAATGCCCGGCATATGGCAAAACTTGTTTTACATGTAATTTCAAACATCATTTTTCGACCATGTGCAAGAGGAAACATAAATCAAAGGTAAGCGACATAACGTGTTCTATTCGTAATAACAGTTATCGTGATAACGATATTGCAAGTATTGAGAGCGAAACATTATATGTTGATAGTTTACATTGTGCAAAGCATATTGAAAGTAGTTGGTTTGAGCAATTAGAGATAAGCGGTAAACAAATCACATTCAAATTAGATAGTGGTGCAGAGGTGAACGTTTTACCTAAGTATATATTTGATTAAATTGGCTCGGGTCAGAAATTGAAACAAGTTGTTGGTCATTTGGAAGCATTCGGTGGTCAAAGGTTGATTCCGATGGGACGGGTGATTTTACATATTACATGTAACAAAAATAAAAATTCAATTCTTGCCCCATTTGTGATAGTTGATGTGCAATGTAAACCTATATTAGGTTTGCAGTCGTGTGTAAAGCTAGATCTGATTGAACGTAGTGTTGTAAGTGAGATTGAAAATCGCGTCGGTAAAGAAGCGTTCATTAAAGAAAATAGTGATGTGTTTACTGGATCTGGAAGATTTCCAGAGGAATGTGTATTGAAGTTGAAAGATGGTGCTGTTCCTGTGCACAAACCACCACGCAGAATTCCTGTCGGACTACGGGAAAAATTAAAGAGAACCTTAAGTGAATTGGAGGCACGTAAAATAATTGAAAAATAAGGTAGGTCCGTCACCATGGGCGCATAACCTGGTGATAGTGGAGAAGAAAGATGGGTCGTTGCGTCTTTGCTTAGATCCCAAGGAATTAAACGAAAACATTATTTTTGAACATTTTTTAATTCCTTCGCTAGAAGATTTTCGGTTAGCTATGAAGGATTATCGCTACTTTTCAGTGCTGGATTTGAAAGAAGGTTTTTCGCAATTGCCACTTTCAGAAGAATCAAAGGATTTAACTGTTTTTAGCACGCCATTTGGCATGTATCGATATTATGTACTTCCATTTGGTGTAAGTACAGCTCCTGAAAAATTTCAAAAGTTAAACGTGAAATATTTTGGTAATCTTCCTGGCTGTTTTGTGTATATTGATGACTTAATTGTGGGGGGAAGAACAATTGATGAGCATAATATTAACCTGCAGGGTGTATTGAATATGGCAAGAGAGATAGGGATCAAGTTTAATCCAATAAAATTTCAATACCAGGGAACAAAAGTGAGTTATTTAGGCCATATGTTTTCTAGGCAGGGAATATCCCCTGATCCAGAACGCATCAACGCTCTTAAAAGTTTGAAAGATCCTTCATGTCGGAAGGAATTAGAACGGGTTTTGGGAATGATAAATTATCTTAGAGAGTTCATTCCAAATTTTTCAGAATTGAATGCTCCTTTAAGGGCGCTACTTAAAAAAAATATTGCGTACCAATGGACACCATATCATTCAGAAATCTTCAACGCGATAAAAGACCAACTTTCAAAATCAACAGTGTTGCATTCATTTGATCCTAAAAAAGGAATTGCTATACAAAGGGATGCATCGAAAAACGGGTTAGGATGTTGTCTGTCTCAAGAAGGAAAGCCTATTGCTTTTGCTTCTAAAAGCCTCACAAATACAGAAGTTAATTATGCACAGATTGAAAAAGAACTGTTTGCAGTTGTATATGCAGTTCAAAAATTTCATAACTACATATATGGGTATAATTTTACGGTGCATACTTACCATAAGCCGCTTCTTGCAATTATTAAGAAGCCTCTTAGTGAAATACACTCCACAAGACTACAACGAATGTGCTTAAGATTGCAAAAATATAAACTTGAATTAAAATAAATTCCGGGTAAATTTTTACATGCAGCAGATTCGCTTTCAAGAAGTGCCGTTGTTGATGAAAATGTTGATGTTGGTCATATATTAACCGATCTGGTTCATTCAATAAATATGAGTGATTATAAACATGAATTATTTGTAAAGCACACCAAAGACGATGAAACTTTTCAAAAATTAATAGAGGTCATTATGAAGGGATGGCCGTCATCCAAAGATAAATTGGCTGACAGCATAAAATTTTATTGGAACATTAAGGATAAAATTTACTATGAAGATGGTTTACTTTTATATGAAAATAGAGTTTTAGTCCCGAAGTCGTTGATAAAAGAAATGTTAAATTTATTGCATGAATCGCATTTAGGTATCACCAAAACAGTGCATAGAGCAAAAACTTTATTATTTTGGCCTTTTATGAATAGAGACATTTGCGATATGCTAGCAAAATGTCGAACATGTGAAAAATTTAAGCCCTTGAATGTAAAGCATTCACTAATACCACATGAAGTCCCAGAAACACCATTCCAAAAGTTAGGGGTCGATATATTTGAATATGGTAACGAATATGGTAACGACAGTTTTTTATCCGCAATAGATTTTTACTCAAAATGGATAGAAATAAAAGAACTGAAAAGTGAAAGAGCAGGTGAGGTAATGAGAGCATTAAAAGAAATATTCTCAACTCATGGAATACCACAAACAATAGTGGCTGATAACCAACCGTTTAATTCGCATGAATTGAAAAATTTCGCAAAAGAATGGAATTTTAACTTTATTTATTCTAGTCCGAGATATCCCAAATCTAATGGAATGGCGGAGAAAGGCGTAGATATAGCAAAAAAGATAGTAATGAAAACAAAAGAAAATAATTCGGATTTATGTAGTGCATTATTGGAACAAAGATTTACCATGGTTTCTAAACTAGGTTTAGCACCTTGTGAAATATTAATGAATCGTCAATTGAGAGCAAAGCTTCGAATATCGACAAATCTATTGAAACCCAAAATTGTTAAAGGTGTACGTGAAAAACTCATATCGATACAAAAAGAACAAAAGTTTCACCACGATTCATATAAAGTTAGGAAAGAAATAAATTTTAAACCAGGAGAAAACGTTGTCTACCGCGAGAATAAACGTTGGCAACCAGCTCAAGTAGTTGAGAAGCACTCCAATAGATACAGCAAAGAAACTAGCCAGAATAATAATATGTCTAAGGCGCACAATGAAACTATCAACAGTAATGAAAGTACTCACTCGATATCACCATCCGACTCTCAAAAACTATCTGAAAGAGAAGTATCAAATGGTGCGTATCGAACACGCTATGGTCGTTTAGTTAAAGAACCCAATAGGTTCACTTGCAAATAGATCAAAGCACACATAGTATTTACATTCAAACATAATATAAAAAAAAAAGAAGAGGGCAGAGATATATTAAAATTCAATGTACTTACAACGTACAGTTGTTAAAAGTTGAAATTGAAAAACAAATACTATGTTTCTATTAATAATTCTGCATATTCAAATATATGAAACGTTGTGATATGTTTAATTTGAAGATTTCGTTGGAGCAGTTTGAAATGAAATGAACTATAAAATGAATTTATGAATTTATGTATTAACTTTTGAAATTTAGTTAAAAATGATTTGTTGTTTTAAATAACTTAAATGTGAATTCCAATTTAAATAAGATATACATATTCAGTAATGCATCATAACAATGACGTATTTGTAAATTATTCATTAGGCAACAGCATCCAAATGTTTGAAGAAGGGAGATGTTATATAGACATGAAATAAGGTTGTATTAGTTAGTAAAACTAGCTAGTAAGTCACTGTAATATTGTAGAGCTACGACTATGAAATAAAGAACACCAGTAGATCATACGACAGTCTTCTGTATAACTTTCAGTGGGAGTAAATCATTTTGTGCTGCACAGCCCCATGCAACAATTCCATATTGAACAATAGAATGTATTGTTGCATGCACGAACAAACATGTTTCGACGTGTCGGCGGCCGAAAGAGCGACAACCGTTAAAGTGTCTATCTGATCGAGTGTTCTTGGAATAGAAACAATCTATAAATAGCCAAAAACCGTAAACAATCTATAAATAGCCAATACACAATAACAATCTATGGATAAAACGTAGAATAATCGTCTAGAACGTAAAAAGGGAACAATCCAGAACACAAACCTGAGTCATATCTTACATAATGACGGAATTTCCCATTAGTCAATAGAGCCCTCTAGAAAGCAAAAGCGGAACATTTGAGAACCCAAGACACATTCGATACATGCAACACGACTATAAATACCACCGCGAGAAGTACTAGCGATCATTCAGTAGATAGCGAAGACAGCGAAAGGCTGTTACTTTGAAAAGCGATACAGCGGTTCTAGTGTATCCGGGCGCGATTGATTAAAAGCGATAAAGTGCGAGTAATTATAGTGCGATAATTAAATTGAAAAAGTGTTAAATTGTAACGCGAGATTATAGTAGTGCGAATATAAAGTGTAAATAATTAATAGTGTTTATAATAAAAGTGTAATTAGTGTTTTAAAAGAAACTGTTTTATTTCACGAATGTGAAGAATATCGAACCTACAGAAGGTGTTTCAACGGTAGAACACAACAGTATCAAAGCAAAGTAAAACGTTCTTATTGTTTGCTTGCTCAGAAAAGAACGAACCTCGAAGCACATAGGAATAATTTTTCTTAACTTATTTACGACAATTTCAGTATGATGATCCCACCTTAAATGTTGGTCTACGATTACGCCCAAATATTTAGTTTTGGTAACTCTCTGCACAGGAGGGCAAAGGCAACCAAATGCACAGTTCATCGAATGAGTGGTTACATTTAGTCCTTCTGGTAGCCCACGTTGAGTAGAAGCTAAAGCTATGTACTGTGTTTTTTGTATATTTAAGGTAAGGGAATTATTTCTAAGCCACTCATTCAGTGAGCAAAGGCTGTATTCAGTATTAACTTTTACCTCATTCCAGTTATTTTCTTCTATCAAAAGCACTGTATCATCAGCAATAGAAATTAAATGCCCTTTGATATGTTGCGCAAAGATATCATTTACATAGATGAGAAACAGAATAGGGCCTAGTACAGTCCCTTGAGGAATTCCGTATTCGAAGTTTAAAACTTTACTTTGCTTTCCCGAAATTTTAACAGATTGCTTACGATGTCGCAAATAGTCTTCAATCCATGTAATTCATTACAAATCAAAATTAAATTTGTAAAGTTTGGCAACTATCATTTTGTGCGGGATGGAATCAAAAGCTTTTGCTAAATCTAAAAATACAGCTAATGGTTTGCGTCCTTTGTCCAAAGTTTCAACAACCAAACCAGTTAATTTTGCCAGCGCATCTTGTGTACTAAAAGTTGGTCTGAAACCCAATTGGTTTTCATTTATGAAATTACGCCTATTTAAAAATGACATTAAACGTTTTTTTGCAAGTTTTTCTATAACCTTGCATATGTTAGACAGCAAAGAAATTGGACGGTAGTTATTGACATCTAATTTGCTATTACCCTTGTGAATTGGTGTTACAATTGCCATTTTATAAATTTGCGGAAAGACTCCGCAATCAAAACTGAGTGAAGCGAGATTTGCTAGAGGTTTGCTAATAAAAGTTTTAATTTTTTGGAGTCATTCTACTGAGATGTTATCGAATCCTGGGCTCGAGTTTCCTTTCATATTTTCAATGATTGAAATGACTTCATCCTCAGAAACAAAATTAATCATTCCTGACGATGCAGAATGAACTGATTCGCCAGATGTGATACGATCATTTGAAATGGTAATTTTTTGAGCCATGCTTTTCCCTATGTTACAAAAGTGCTGGTTGAAAGTATTTGCCATTTGTTCTGCATTATCCTTAACTGATAGCAATTCTGTGTCCGTTTTTATATTGGATATGTGGCTTAGAGACTTTTTTCGCCCTGCTGCTAAATTTATTGCTTTCCATACTTTCATCCCATCGTTTTCGGAGTTTTGTAAAATTTTTCTAAAATAATTAGCCTTCGTTATATGAATGAGAAGGTTTAATTTGTTTCTATATTTTTTTAAATATAGCTTTAAACTATTGTTATTGGGATTATTTCGCAGTGCTACTCCTAGCTTGTTACGTGTTCTTATGGAATTTACAAGTCTGGCAGTTATCCACGGTTTAAGTTTACGACATTTTTTTTACTTTCAGGAACGGATGTGCTACTGCTGTCAATAGCGGTGCAGAGGGTGTTGTGAAAAGCTTGAGCAGATTCGTCTACGTTACCAGCAAACAAAACTGTGGCCCAAGTTTCCTTGACTAAAAGGTCTATCAATAGAGGCAAACTGATTTTTCTGGTGATCATTGTGTAGCATCAAGAATAATTGAAAATATTTCGCGACGGACAGCCCTCGACGAGCCGACATGGTTTTGCCCGCCGACAACCAAGAAAAACAGCGCTAATCCAGCAAGATATCTCTTGTTGGCGACGGTTTTGAATTGAATTCGGAATTTCGCATTTGGAAAAAAACGGCACGAGAATCATTCTACGAAGTGCATCGTTTGTTCCTTTGAAATTGAAACACTGTCGTGATACTGAAACGAAAATGTGAATATTTCCACAAGAAGTATTGTGCATGAAGTGATTTTTGATTCCGTTTTAAACGAAAAATTTTCGTCCACGGATAGCCTTCAAATAGCCGAGATGATTTTGCCCAGCGGCGACTGATCGAGAGTAAGAAATCCTATGCGTGACCAATAAGAAAAGGAACGCGCTGGCTGCGTTGAGCAGTTGATCGAATCCAGTCGCGGTAGTGGGACGTCAGTCATTCTCTGGTCACACAAGTGGACGCGCGCTGGTCGCAGGATTTTGATTTCGGTTTGAATTATGACGAGAAGTATGACCGTGGCCGAATTCAATCGTATTTGTTATCGGTTGTGCTTGTGAAAATCCTAAAGCAATGTGAACGGTGCGGAACGATCCGTTCATACTCCTAACATTCGCAATAATCCCTTATAACCGAAAATCTTATTGCTCTCATAATTTTCAACGGCACTTTCTCACGAAAAACAATTTTCAGTTTTTCCTTCACACCATGTGCAAACGGTGATAATCGCAGTGTGGCTGAAAAGTGATTCTGGTTGTGCAATGACCATCCACCTTTAATTGTTGAGAAATTCCGCAACAAGTGCGTCATGAAATTCTGGTGTTGTCTCGTCCAGTGAAGTCTTGCGGAAATGTCCATCTACGATCATTTTTCCGTCGCTGTTTCCCAATTAAATTAAAATGAGCTGAAACTGTTCCGCGAGTGCTTCTCATCTTTTGAATCTAGTTGGATAAGTGCGAATCTAACGAATTGCTAAGCTTTGGTGCGATTATTCAGTGTTTTTGCGCAAAACTGAAAAATAAATTAGTGAAAATACGCACACTTGAGTGCTTGTGCCGGATAAACAAGTAAATCCTGTTGGAAAGCTTATCCGAAGGGTCTTCGCTTGCTGAGGTGAAAACAAAAATCTGTCAAGCTGTGGGGGTGTTGTTCCTTTCGCTTGTTCTTGCTTTCTGCTCGCCGGAAGAATTTTGTTTTGATTATTGACCATTCGTGTGTTGTCTCTTGTGGTGGAAGGTTGTAGCCGGAGAACTGAAGTGATTGTTTTTCTCCGAAGGACCGTCTTTCTCTGGAATTGACAAGACGCGAATCAACGTGTCTTAAACTGTGTGTTCGTGTCGTCGCGTTGTTTGGGGGCATATTTGTGTTATATGTTTGTGTTTGTCTCGTGAAATTAAAAACAAATCGTGTTAACTGATTCAAAATAATAAATCGCATTAAAAACCGAGTGTTTTAAAAAAAGTATCAAATTAATAAATTGAACAAAAACCACGTGTTTAAAAAAAGTCGAACCCGATGGCCAGTGCCGATAGGACAAGGCCAACCCCTGGTTCATAGAAGTGTGAACCTCATATTTAAAAAAAAAAAAAAATTGATTATTGACAACAATCGCCGTCGATTCGTTGACTTGTAAGCAGTGATCGCTGCAATGGCTGCAGCAGATCAGCCAGGTAAATCCTAAAATATATCTCGTTAATTGCAGATGCTATGATTGGATTGAGATAACCCCAACCAAAATGAAGCTTTATTTGGTTTAAAGTATTGGACGTCGTGGCCTAAAGATTCTCTGCATCATTAAAGAGGTTGCTTTGAATCTTTGACATCCGGCTACCGAGAATCGAAAATCATTACGCTTCGTGGTGATTTTACCGGGGCGATATGTTTCATCTGTACGATTCTCGGCATATTGATACTGTTTCAAATCTACACATAACATCGACACTTTTGATATTTATCGATATTAACGGTAATCGATGCATTTAAAATGGTATGCCGTATAAGAAAATTCTACACACGGCCTGGCATCCATTAGAAAACATTATAGCTGTTGTGGCTACGAATAATTTATTTATATTTCCGGATAAATTTTAGCGAACGGGGTTGTTGTTAATATTAACTTCCTTTCTTTGCACAAGCAAAACTGTTTAAGTTCCATTAATTTTTACATTCTAGGTTGCGAATTGATTTAGTTAAAGCAAAAGAGATACAGAATTGTTTTCGTAAAAGAGAAATAGAGCAAAAATAATTTGAAAATGAAAGTACAGAGAATAAGTTCAATACACAGTAATAATCCAAAACAATAAGTGCGGTATAAGTGACATGAAACAGAACCGGCTCATTTTGTAATTTATTTAAATTTTTCAAAGAAATTGAAACAATCTTGACGACGCTACAGCTAGTTTTTTTTACGGCTGGGCATGAGCAAGGTACAGCTAGCAAGCCAATTCATTGTAATCTGCGCACTCTGCGTACGCACAGTTCTGACACAACCGTATACATACGTAGATTATTATGACTAAAGGTTAGTACGCTGCCGAGCCTGAATTCCTGTCCCCCTTTAAAATGCATGGGAAAAGAGTGACGGAATTCCGGACCTGAATTTTTTTTCAGGTCACTAGAGAAAATCGGTACGCTGCCCGTCCTAAAACGTTGCCTGAAAAGTGTCAGAATTTCAGGGTTGCTCTTCGCTCGTAGGTGGCTCTGCAGCACAAATGGAGAGTTTTTTCAGGCACGAGGTGCCTGAATTAAATGGTCTGCTATTTATTCGGTCACGGAAAGCAATCATTTTGGCCATTTTGACCGCGCGTCAAATTTGAATTTTGTTTGAAAATTTGAAATTTGTTGCGCGTCGGAACTTTCTGTCTTCTAATTTTATGTGTAGGATAGTTCGTGCAGAACTTGAAGCAATGATTTTCCAGCACATTTGGTTATTTTGGCAGATACGTTTGCTAGGAAGCACTTTAATTAGCTGGTTGGTTAATTGAATTAGTGCGACGTTATAAAAGATCTGTTCGCGTACTTCAGCAAACTGCAGCAGTAACATAATTTGGCAGCTGGCTTCTTTTTGCTGCAAAATTTGGCTTGAAGCAATTATGCGAATCTATTTGAATATATTATAATAGATTCAGGTACGCGAACAGACCTAAAGTTTTCAACACCGCATGTGTACGCGATATGAAATGCATGGATGGAAATTATGTATTCGTGTGAAGGAAATATATATCAAATAAACAATTATTAAATAGATTACATAATTGTTTTACTTCGAAAAACTACGCCTATTTTCATTCAGTCTAATTGAATTTAAAGTGAAAGTAGTTTTTAAAATTTGCTACTAGAACTTGGTTTCTTTCATAAACTTTGGTTTGGTTCATAATATAGCAGTATGATGAGGCAGCAAATCTGAATGAATTTAAAATTGAAGAGCTGAAAGAAGCATTGATGGTAAATTAGTAAATTATTCAAAATTAACTTAGTAAATTATTCAATTATTCATTATTCTGTGATCGACTGTCGAACTGTTTACGATCGACCGGTCGATCGCGATTGCCCGTTTGCCCACCCCTGCTTTACCGCATCATTCTGCTAAATTTCAAATACTTATCCTTCGTGGAAGTATGCTAAAATCAATATTCAAAAATGACCTCTCCATATATCTGCAATACAAATCAAAACACAAATCATCGAATATCTCGAAAGCGCTAAAATGTGCACAGAACATTAATGCGATTCACGGCCGCGGTGCCGCCAAAAGCCTACACCACATAACCATCATCGCAAATGGTTCATGTAACGTTCATGCATAAAGTGGCGACGTCGCTATTCACCAGACACGCACCAACTAAGTGAACAGCACTCGCCAGAAGCCTCAATAAAACAAATTTCCCTGTTTCCACACGCTTCAACGAAGTAAACGGTGAATTTCAGAAGCCGCCACATTGGAATTCCCTTACATGAATACGCTTCTACGAAGTGAACTGCACTCGCCAGAAGCCGACATATTAGAAGTGTGCCCGTTTGTACACGCTCCTGCGAAATGAACAGCGTTCTTCAGAAGTCGCCATGTAAGGAATTTCCCTGTATGGAAACGCCCTTACGAAATCAACACCAATCAGCAGAAGCCGCTAGGGGAAATCTTCTTCACGAACCTGCTCGCACGGTATGAACAGGATAAGTCAGAATCTGCCATATTGGAAATCTGACTACACGGACGTGCTGACACGAAGCAAGCAGCGCTGATCAGAAGCCGCCATATCAGAAAACTGCGTGCATGCACATGCTCGAACGAAGTGAACAGCAGTAGTCAGATGTCGCCATGATGAAAACCTACGTGTACGTACACAGAACTATCGTGTACACACAAATACAATACAACGCAGAGAAAGCTCACGAATTTCGGTACATTCCCAATCCCGAATTGGGAACTGCTGCAAAATCGCTCATTGATACCCGGCGCAGCGCAAGAAGTTAATTCCTAAAGGCTGGTACTGAGTTCGAGTTCACGTGAAATTTTGACATGTCTCCATTATCTGGTCATTCTTTCGAGCGAAAATTTTGGCAATGGAGAAAAGCAGAGACACTGCTCATTTCTGACGGATAAAATGTCAAGAATTTCACTTTTCGATCGATTTTCTTACTGGAAAGACATTTGCACTGCTCCATTTTCAAATTGAAACACCAAATGTCACTTTTTCGCTCGAAAGAATGAACTGCACAAACTAAACTGGCGTGAAATGATTGGAGCCATGTTTCAGTGCCATCTACGTTTTCAACGCGAAAGCAACTTCAAAGTTACTTTTCATGCTAAGAACTTAGTACAACTCTTGCTTATTTTCAAGCTAAATTTTCGCCGAAGCAGATTTCACGTGAAATTTTGTATGAAAATTTCACATGAAATCGAACTCAGTACTATGCTTAACCAGCGTACGGACTCCGTATATGCATACGGACCAATAATCCAGTGAACTGGCCTGAGATTGTATTGTTGGTCAGCCTGGAAAATTGGAAAAAATCGCATGGAACGGAAAGAGGTGCAAGATTAGATGCGACAACTACATACTCAGGCTAGATTTTTAGTTGCTCACATACGGCTCACTCTCACAAAAAATACGAGCACATTCTCAGGTTGCTTTGACAGATAATGCATTGCGTAAATGGAAGCGCCATTTCAAGGTCAAAGTGTTTTTTCTGGAATAGGGAAGGAGTTCAGCGACTTATCATTCTATACACTTTGTACAAGGTTTGTACCCGTACCAGCCCCTGGACACAGACGGTATAACTTTCCACCATTAGCCCCTTCAACCATCTCGCGCACAAAGCATGTTAAAGCTGCCTTTACGCCATTTCGCTCTCATTGTCAAATTGGAGGGGAACTACGTGGATTTGACCCGATTTGACAATGGGTAGACAAAAAGTTACTACCATCCCCTTCAATGAAAATCTTATGGGCATGTCCACTCCATTTCTACTATCTCACTGACCCGTACTACGATTAATTGCGATTAGTCGCGATAAATTGCAATGAAGCCGTTCTCGTACTCCATTTTACCGAAATCTGAAAAGTTTCCCACTTTCAGTAAGTAGGATGATATTTCAGTAGGGTCTGAGCCTGAGAGCATAAAGACATTCGGAGGGGCGATGTCCATTTCAAATACATTGAAGAGAAACCGACCACTTTTCATGAATCTTCAATGTCAATTCCCCTCTTTGTATCCTTGCTGTCAATATGACAACTAAACTAATGTAAACAATTTGAGTCGGTACGGAAATAAAATCTTGTTTATTTTAAATACAGATTAATTTTGTGTAGATTCGATTAGTGCGGTTCACAAAAACGTTAGTGTAGAAGTGAAAATCGCGAGTTTTATTTGAAAAAAGTGTTTGAAAACTGTGCAATTGCATTCATCTTTGCAATGAAGTGAGTTGTGCCGAATTGTGGCAATAGTTTGCAACGCCGGCCACTTGGAGTTGCTTATCACAAGTAAGGAATAAACAAACGATGTGTTTTGCAAAATTTTGTGAATTTCATAAACTTTTTATAAGCGAAAGTGCCTATTTGAGCCCTTTTAAATATTGTCGACATATTCGCGCGAATTTCCTGGTAGCCCTTTTAATTGCTGTCAAAAAAAACACAAAGCAGTAGAGCTCATAAACAGTTTCGGGGCAGAGTGGAAATAAAATGATATAAAAATTTATTCGTATTGCATGCTGTGTGAAATATTGTTTTCCAGATTTCCAGAAAATGAGCAACACATATTCATTTGGACTTCTTCTCTTGGATTTCCTGAGCTGATCATCAAAAACACTTCCCGGGTCTATTCAAATCTTTTGGCCGTGGTATATAGCAATTGATGATTGATAAGGGAATAAGTGTAATGGTTTCTTGTTTTTCTTACAGCTGCCGTCATAGTACGTTAGTTCTGAGCAAGCGAACAGGGGACCATCTTTAGTGGAATAGAATCTTCGAGTGATGCAGTAAGTAAAGAAAATGTTCAAAACATTCGTCTCTTTAATTATATTAATTCTATAGATACCTTTCGGCAACAATATTCAAGATGAAATAAACGATGGACAAGAAGAGCAAATTGCGATCTCATTAGGTGCTTAATGCTGATGTTGCGTTCATGATACACTTTTGAAATTTTTAATATTCAACAATATCATTTCAATTAGGCTACGTAAACAGACCAAGTGGCTCCTATTACCGCAGTGCATTTAATCAAGCTGCAGGAAAAAATTGGAAGATACGCAAAAACGAAAAAATAGGATTATCCGAAATTTGCGTAAAAAACAGCGCAAACAAAAGAAAACAGCTTCTATAGTTGAGTTGTTAGATAATCTCAAGGCTAATAACTGGATTAGCGAAGTAGGTCGAGAACGATTAGATAGTGTGAATATAATATAATAAATATCTTATATAATATAATAAATATCTTATTGGACCTGGTGTTCCTTAAGGAACACCAGGTCCAATCGTTTACTAAAGGAATATCCACATTCCGCCATATATGTAGCTAATGAGCCGGTGAATAGATGCTGCAGGGTCTTCAATGGCTTTAGCAACCTTTATTCCCCAACGATTTCCAAACTATCCTTCAAGTCTTCCCTCATCCAAGCCATTTGTACACCATAATTTTTAAGCTCTTGTTTAATTATCGTTTTTAGTTGTTTTTCTTTTATTTCATTGCTACTTTACTTATTGTCTATTTCAAACTTATTTGTTTATTCAATTAGTTATTTATTTATGTGTTATTTATTTGTACCGTACACTTGTTTTTTTTAAATAATTTATTTGTATGTATTTATATGTATTTATGCCTTGTTTGGCTAATAAATAAAATAAAAATAAACTATATAGAAATATATTATCTCCAACCTATCATTGTATTTAGCCTACTTTATAGTATAAGAAAAGTTGAAACTTCTTGGAACTATTAACTGTGAAGAAGACTTATTTTTTTTTCGAAAAATCTTAAATAAAATTTGCCTTTTTCGGAATTTGAAGTTGTTTTTGATTTTAATGATTTTATTCACTGCAGTTGCTTTGCACACAATAATCAGTAAAAACTTTCTAGATGTTCTAAAAACGAAAATGATATTATATATTATTCAATGTTTCTCATCACCTACGGCAGTACTCGGCACTGCCAAGATTTGAGCCAGCATAAACACATCTAATTTTCAAGCCACTTTCTTATAAAACAATTTTGGTTTTATGGGTGAATAAATATTTAATTAGTATATTCTACAATTTTCATAGTTCGCATGCATTTGTGTTCTGTTTTCATTTTCTATCCTGGAAAAACAATTAATTCACCGCAAAGCAACGAATAATCCAGCCTGATGTAGCTTATTTTTACTACCTGGTTCGAGAATTCGTACGGTTATAATATGAAAGCTAAAAAATATTAAATAACTAAATATATAACAATCATTCACTTGCGATATTCAAAATTTGAATATTTGAAATGATTCACACATAATATGTCCCCATCAATTTGATAAATTAGGAATTACCTACGGACCGAAAATTTCAATCTAACATCGGGGTCGCTGGTGATGAGGAAAAATGGCCATGCCTTCGGCCCCTCCGAATGTCTTTATGCTCTCAGGTCGGAGCAGCCCCTGAACACGGACGGTATAACCTTCCACTATTAGCCCCTTCAATCTTCTCGCGCACAAAGCATGTTAAAGCTGCCTTTACGCCATTTCCCTCTCATTGTCAAATTGGAGGGGAACTATTTGGATTTGACCCAGTGAGATAGTAGAAATGGAGTGAACATGCCCATAAGATTTACATTGAAGGGGATGATAGTAATTTTTTGTCTGCTCATTGTCAAATCGGGTCAAATCCAAGTAGTTCCCCTCCAATTTGACAATGAGAGCGAAATGGCGTAAAGGCAGCTTTAACATGCTTTGTGCGCGAGAGGATTGAAGGGGCTAATGGTGGAAAGTTATACCGTCCGTGTCCAGGGGCTGATTTGACCCGATTTGATAATGAGCAGATAAAAAATTACCACCATCCCCTTCAATGTAAATTTTATGGGCATGTCTACTCCATTTCTACTACCTCACTGGGTCTGAGCTGCTGAAAAATACTGAAAAGTGTCAAACGGTGTGACGCAAGTAAATATTTTCAAATGTGCGCGGCAAGTAACATATTTTTTGCGTAATTTTGCTATGAAGGTCGAATATTTTTGTGGCGATAATTTATCACCGCTTAAGCATAGTACTGAGTTCGATTTCACGTGAAATTTTCATACAAAATTTCACGTGAAATCTGTTTCGGCGAAAATTTAGCTTGAAAATAAGCAAGTTTGGTACTGTGTTCTTACATGGCCTGCATATAAAAGGCCTATCGCAAAAGCAATTAAGCTACAAGATGGCGGACCTAAACTACTTTTCCAAACCAGTCCACACAGTGATGTTTTTTTATGGTTATAAAGAAATTCACGAGATCCACCTACAGGAGATATGAGGAAACTCATATGTCATGCTAATCACTGTTGTTTTGGGATCTTTCACAAGCAATTTAGATATAAAAAGTCTTTAGCATCAGACCTCAATTCACCGGGGCACTTACCCGAAGTATCGTTTGTGTAGAAGAATTTGCAGATTATCAATATTTGATGATTTTTAAAGTGGAATAAATCCTACCAACCACAAACGGCAATTGTTTACAATTCACATTGCCGAGAGTAGGTGGCAGGTATTCCAAATTGCAAAGTTCTCGCGTATACAGCACAATAAACACATAACTTTCACGACACTTATCCGAAATATCTTTTACGCGACAAAAACTTCGAAACGAGTCTCCGGATAATAGGAAAATAGACTCTATTCCCTGATTCAACCGAGTAGAACCATTCACATTACTAATTGTCAGAGAAATGTCAAACAATTGTCATTGTGCAATTCCCAATAAATCTTAATAACGTGAGGACTACACCATTTTAAAAAGTAGCTTAATACCTGTCAGATTGCAAGTCGCGATAGGCCTTTTATATGAAGGCCATGGTTGTTAGCATGAAAAGTTGCTTTGAAGTTGCTTTCGCTTCGAAAACATAGATGGCACTAAAACATGTTGTTAATCATTTCACGCCAATTTAGTTTGTGCAGTTCATTCTTTCGAACGAAAAAGTGACATTTAGTGTTTGAATTTGAGGATTGAGCAGTGCAAATGACTTTCCAATAAAGGCTGGTACTGAGTTCGAGTTCACGTGAAATTTTGACATTTCCCCATTATCTGGCCATTCTTTCGAGCGAAAATTTTGACAACAGAGAAAAGCAGAGACAATGCTCATTCTTGACGGATAAAATGTCAAGAATTTCAATTTTCGATCGATTTTCTTATTGGAAAGTCATTTGCACTGCTCAATTTTCATATTCAAACACTAAATGTCACTTTTTCACTCGAAAGAATGAACTGCACAAACTAAATTGGCGTGAAATGATTGACAACATGTTTTAGTGCCATCTATGTTTTCGAAGCGAAAGCAACTTCAAAGCAACTTTTCATGCTAAGAACACAGTACCAAACTTGCTTATTTTAAAGCTAAATTTTCGCCGAAACAGATTTCACGTGAAATTTTGTATGAAAATTTCACGTGAAATCGAACTCAGTACTATGCTTAACGAAATCGATTGAAAAGTGAAATTCTTGACATTTTATCCGTCAGAAATGATTCTCCATTGCCAAAATTTTCGCTCGAAATAATGACCAGATAATGGAGACATGTCAAAATTTCACGTGAACTCGAACTCAATACTATGCGTTAGGATGACTTTATAAACACTAGGTGCGTTTTTTTGCTCCGATGCAGAGCAGAGTACAACTATGCCGCAAAAACAACGATCTAGTATAAAACAGCAGTGCTTTCGCTAAGACTGACATAGGTTGCGGTATTCGCTGTGGTAGCAGAAAACAGCTGAAAAAAAGGGAGACAATAACGAGTATACACTACCACAATCGATAGAAAATAGAAAAAAAAACTAACAGAAAATTAATTCTTTTAACTTTCTACACATTATGAGGGCTTTTTCTAATTTCCTAACTACCAAGACATTCAACATAACCCTGAAAAACCGAAAGCCACCTCACAGAAAAAAATTCAACTTCTCATGAGCTTTTCTTTTTTCTATCAGCACATTCTACACTTTAACACGTGAACTACAAATGAGGCATAGAATTTCTGTACTAGTGAATTCACTGGTGTAGGAGTGTTGTTGTTTTCAATGCGTCTACTCTACTCTCCGCTGGATAGAGGAGCAAAAAAACGCGCCTACTATTAGGTGCGTTTTTTTGCTCCGATGCAGTGCAGAGTACAACTATGCCGGAAAAACAACGATCTAGTATAAAACAGCAGTGCATTCGCTAAACCTGACATAGGTTGCTATATTCGCTGTGGTCCCACAAAACAGCTGAAAAAAGGGAGAAAATAACGAGTATACACTACCACAATCGATAGAAAATAGAAAAAAAATTAACAGAAAATTAATTCTTTTAACTTTCTACACATTATGAGGGCCTTTTCTAATTTCTTAACTACCTAAACATTCAACATAACCATGAAAACCGAAAGCTATCTCACAGAAAAAAATACAACTTCTCATGAGCTTTTCTTTTTTCTATCAGCACATTCTACACTTCAACACGTGAACTACAAATGACGCATAGAATTTCTGTACTAGTGAATTCACTGGTGTAGGAGTGTTGTTGTTTTCAATGCGTCTACTCTACTCTCCGCTGGATAGAGGAGCAAAAAAACGCGCCTATTGTTCTTCCAAAAACCGAAAACAGACTTTTGGTTGTTAATTTTCAGGAAATGCAATGAGACCGTTCCCGTACTTTCATGAATTTCCCCCACCACATAATTCAATAGAGGTATAAGACTTTAGAGTGGCGGTATCCGTGTAAACGCCTGTAGGTGTGTGTCTCGAGCATTCTTCTCCCCCTCGCCTCCACCTCTCAAGCTTTACGGGGTGCTGTCAAGTACCCACGAGTCAATGTCAAATCGCACACACAAACAAACCAAACAATTTTCAAGTATGCCATTGATTTTGAGATGAAATTAGCTTGAACAAGCTGTGTTTTCAAACCAAATTTAGTGAAGCGAGTGCTAGAAGTGTAGAAAGTCATTAGAAGTATAAGATACGGTTAAAAGTGGCAGTGACACCTTCAGTTTCTATCAAAACATCGGCAACGAAATGTGAAGTGAAGTGTTGTTCAAAAAATACGGGCTCCTGCCTGCCTGGGTGAACTTTCTACAGGCAAGTACTTACCATTTACCTTATGGTAAAGTCTGTAATCCAAATTAAGTAGTTTTGAGTACTTGGCGTGGCTGAAAACCAGTAATTTTAGTGCAATTGTGTGATGCCGACTCAAGTGCTCGTCTGCTAGCCCACGTATCTGACACCTGGGTACCTGACAGTTTCTCTTGGATTCCAAAATGGTGGAAATGCCAATGAAGTAGGCTTAGAAGCTCATTCACAGGGGCAACTGATTTTAGTTTGAAGATATCGAAAAAAATGTCGGTCGACCTAAATAAAATTCGAACAGAAAAAAATCTACGATTATTAGTAGCGAACATTTACAAGGAAAAAATTATAATTTTTGGAAAAATTTGTGCTGTTTGCTATTATAACATATGCTAAAATAAGAAACTTATTAAAATGGTATGGTTTCGACTATCATAAATTCAGGTTAATTTAATAAGAATGAATTCATGTAAATAAAAAGAGCCTAAAAAAATCTGCGTTTTGCCTTAATTCCGCCGAAGCCGGTCCCAAGCCCGGTTAAAAAGGAAGAGGGAGGTAGTAGGAAATTCGGCACCTCATTTGCATACAAAAGTTCAAATTTATCATTGTAAGCAAACGTAATGAAATGATAATAATTTTCTCATTAACCTGCGCACAGTGGTTAAATTGCGTTAATGCAATTAATGAAAATGTTGCAAGATAATAATAGGTCTGTTTCCGTACTTTCAGCAAACTGCAGCAGTAACAGAATTTGGCAGCTGGCTTCTTTTTGCTGCAAAATTTGGCTTGCATTTGGCTTGCAGCAAAAGTACGGAAACGACTTGCTGCGAATCTATTTTAATATATTATAATAGATTCAAGTACGGAAACAAACCTAATATATAGTTCTTCAACAATTCAACAATAAGATTCGTTTCGTTCTACTTTTTAGAAGCAAATATTTTAATTTAATGACTAAATTTTACTTGAGAAACCATATATTTCAATTTATTGAAAAATATTAATACTAAAGAACAATGACCGGCCACAATGTAAAGCGTAGATTACCTTCAAATTTTAAATATACGCATATTGTTCCTTGAATTTTAATATTTTCCTATTTTTTCAAATATGCGCGCCATGTTACTGCCCCCAAAACGAGCAACTGATCTACACCCCGAAAGATATTTCGTTGTATTGAAATAATTTGTGGATATGGGTGACCTCGAGACAGAATGCTTCTATACCACCACTCTTAATGTCTTATACCTCTATGCGTAATTCAGGAAAATTCAGTGACTCCAAGTAGGGGAACCGAAGATATAGAAGAAATGGATGGGCGACATACACGTACATGAGCGTATGTGCCATATGTGTACGGCTTAGAGTAAAAAGATATTAAGAGTAGCAGAAACACTGTAAACGCCTGTAGGTGTGTGCCGCGAGTTTGTGCCTTCCCTCTTGCCTTTCACTCTATCACTACATGGGAGCGAAAAATCCGGTTGCTGTCAAATTTTGCTAGCCACGTAAAGTAAACGTAAACAAACTACCGACACGCAATAGAAATCGATAAGAAACAACTATTAAAAAGAGGCTTTTTACAAAACGAACTATTATACGTGACTGGGAAAAGTATGCAAAAGCACCAGAGTATTAGAAATAGAAGCGACATAGACTAAAGTTATTAAAAAAAAGGCAAAGACAACTGAGCAGCGAGTCATATCTCAAACAACTAGCACTATCCCACTTTCGAAATGTTAATTCACAAGAAACTTTCCACTATAGCACTTGCTGTAATGTTCTTAACAAAATCCAGGAAGCTCCACTTTTAAATATCGCACTAAGTAGAAATTATTGCCGATATCCCGATTGACAGCAACCGGATTTTCATTTTTCAAGATGGCGCGAGGACTGTCGAAGGTCAATGGCGTAAATAAGAAAATGATGCGTAGGGGCATATGATTTGAACATTAAATTTGTTTGAAAATTTCGAGAGGCAATTTAGATATGGGTAGAGCACTAGTTAACAATGTAAAGAATTATAGTAATGTAAACAATTATTTGATGTGCAGGTATTATTTGGACATGTTTTAACTGCTCAAAAAATATTCCAATACGCGCTTCAAAAGCAATTCATAGAGAGCAGCCTGATAAAAAAAACTCCGAATAGCCAGATAACACACACATATATTATATATATATATATATATATATATATATATATATATATATATATATATATATATATATATATATATATATATATATATATATATATATATATATATATATCTATATATATATATATATATATATATATATATATATATATATATATATATATATATATATATACATATATATATAATATATGTATATTTACATATGTCTATATAAGTATAAATATATATAATATATATAAATATATATAATTTATATATTAAGTATAAATATATATAATTTATATATATATATATATATATATATATATATATATATATATATATATATATATATATATATATATATATATATATATATATACACATATATGTATATGTATATATTTAATTATTTATATATATATATATATATATATATATATATATATATATATATATATATATATATATATATATATAAATATATATATATATATATATATATATATATATATATATATATATATATATTTATATATATATATATATATATATATATATATATATGGTACTTTTCTGTTTTTCCCCCCATTTTTTGTCACTTTTTGTTGTTGCAACGCTTCTAAAATTGATTAGAAAGTAGTCATTAACCAGAATTATGAAAAACACGTTTAAAAAAAGAAAATTTTTTAATTTTTTTTAAATTAATTTTTTAATTTAAGAATTAATTAAATTAATTTAAATTTGGAATTAATGTCACATAACAGTGAGAATAAATTTTGGTACTTTTCTGTTTTTCCCCTCCATTTTTTTTAATTTTTTTAATGAAAACTGCTCGAAATGGGTTAAAAAGTGTTACTCCACAAAAATTGAGATGGGAAAATGCGTTTAAAAAAAAAAAATTTTTCCCGATTTTAAATTTTTTTTCCATTTTTATGTGGCAGAATGAGTTTTTCAAAAGTTAATGTGTTGTTGGGGAGGCCTGCTGTAAAATAATTGTAAAATAAATTGTAAAATAATTGCTTAATTGTAAATTGCGTTGAAGCTTCGGAAAGGTAAGACGTCAAAAATGGAGCAAAATTTATTCTCACTGTTATGTGACATTAATTTAAAATTTAAATTAATTTAATTAATTTTTAAACTAAAACTTAATAAAAAAAAAATTTAAAAAATATTTTTTTTCTTTTAAACGTGTTTTTCCATCATAAGTTTGGTTAATTACTACTCTCTAATCAATTTTAGAAGCATTGCAACAACCAAATGTGAAAAAAATGGGGGGGGGGGAACAGAAAAGTAACATATATATATATATATATATATATATATATATATATATATATATATATATATATATATATATATATATATATATATATATATATATAAATATATATATATATATGTGTGTGTGTGTGTGTGTGTATATGTATATATTAGTTAATTCTTTATTTATTTAGTATGAAGAATATTGAAACTTGAATATTCATACGCACAACATTTACATATATTCAAATTTCCGCGCCAAGCCCCTAAACCCGAAACGAGCCATTCATCTACGCCCCGAACAATTTGTCCGAATGTTCGTAAATTTTCATAGTATGGGCACAGCGTAATAACAACCAGCGTACCAACTTATTCCACTTTCCCAAAAAAACACTTTGACCTTGAAATTGCGCCTCCATTTACGCAATGCATTATCTGTCAAAGCAGCCTGAGATTATGTTGGTATATTTTGCGAGAGTGGGCCGTATGTGAGCAGCGAAAAATCTAACTTGAGTATGTAGTTGCCGAATTGTATATTGCATCTCTTTCTGCTCCATGCGATTTTTTCCAACTTTCCAGGCTGACCAACAATACAGTCTCAGGTTAGATCACTGGATTTTTGGGCCGTATACATATAGTAAATCGTTAGTGCAAAAGGGAGCTGTAAACCTTGAACCAGGAGAATCACCGGTGGATTTCTATCCTTTACAGCGGCAAATGCTTTTATCAGCATTATTAATCGAAACGTAAGTCGAAAAAAGAATACTTCCTCGCATCCTCAATTGGAATTCATTTTTCACTAAATTTTTTTTTCCTTTGCAAAAAGAAATTATATTAAACATTTATCTTAATCACAAAATATTTAAATCATTATTAAAATTATTGAAGTTTACAAAATCATTCAAATCAGTGAAATATATTTAAATCATTATTGAAATTTATTATTAAAGTATATAAAATCGAAAATGTATTAAATATTATTAAATACTATTGAAAACTATACTATTATTAATTATATAAAAAAAATATATATAATTATAAATACTATTATTAATTATACTATAATAAAATAAATACTACTATACTATATATATATATATATATATATATATATATATATATATATATATATATATATATATATATATATATATATATATATATATATATATATATATATATATATATATATATATATATATATATATATATATATATATATATATATGTATATATATATATATATATATATATATATATATATATATATACACATATATGTATATGTATATATTTAATTATTTATATATATATATATATATATATATATATATATATATATATATATATATAAATATATATATATATATATATATATATATATATATATATATATATATATATATATTTATATATATATATATATATATATATATATATATATATGGTACTTTTCTGTTTTTCCCCCCATTTTTTGTCACTTTTTGTTGTTGCAACGCTTCTAAAATTGATTAGAAAGTAGTCATTAACCAGAATTATGAAAAACACGTTTAAAAAAAGAAAATTTTTTAATTTTTTTTAAATTAATTTTTTAATTTAAGAATTAATTAAATTAATTTAAATTTGGAATTAATGTCACATAACAGTGAGAATAAATTTTGGTACTTTTCTGTTTTTCCCCTCCATTTTTTTTAATTTTTTTAATGAAAACTGCTCGAAATGGGTTAAAAAGTGTTACTCCACAAAAATTGAGATGGGAAAATGCGTTTAAAAAAAAAAAATTTTTCCCGATTTTAAATTTTTTTTCCATTTTTATGTGGCAGAATGAGTTTTTCAAAAGTTAATGTGTTGTTGGGGAGGCCTGCTGTAAAATAATTGTAAAATAAATTGTAAAATAATTGCTTAATTGTAAATTGCGTTGAAGCTTCGGAAAGGTAAGACGTCAAAAATGGAGCAAAATTTATTCTCACTGTTATGTGACATTAATTTAAAATTTAAATTAATTTAATTAATTTTTAAACTAAAACTTAATAAAAAAAAAATTTAAAAAATATTTTTTTTCTTTTAAACGTGTTTTTCCATCATAAGTTTGGTTAATTACTACTCTCTAATCAATTTTAGAAGCATTGCAACAACCAAATGTGAAAAAAATGGGGGGGGGGGAACAGAAAAGTAACATATATATATATATATATATATATATATATATATATATATATATATATATATATATATATATATATATATATAAATATATATATATATATGTGTGTGTGTGTGTGTGTGTATATGTATATATTAGTTAATTCTTTATTTATTTAGTATGAAGAATATTGAAACTTGAATATTCATACGCACAACATTTACATATATTCAAATTTCCGCGCCAAGCCCCTAAACCCGAAACGAGCCATTCATCTACGCCCCGAACAATTTGTCCGAATGTTCGTAAATTTTCATAGTATGGGCACAGCGTAATAACAACCAGCGTACCAACTTATTCCACTTTCCCAAAAAAACACTTTGACCTTGAAATTGCGCCTCCATTTACGCAATGCATTATCTGTCAAAGCAGCCTGAGATTATGTTGGTATATTTTGCGAGAGTGGGCCGTATGTGAGCAGCGAAAAATCTAACTTGAGTATGTAGTTGCCGAATTGTATATTGCATCTCTTTCTGCTCCATGCGATTTTTTCCAACTTTCCAGGCTGACCAACAATACAGTCTCAGGTTAGATCACTGGATTTTTGGGCCGTATACATATAGTAAATCGTTAGTGCAAAAGGGAGCTGTAAACCTTGAACCAGGAGAATCACCGGTGGATTTCTATCCTTTACAGCGGCAAATGCTTTTATCAGCATTATTAATCGAAACGTAAGTCGAAAAAAGAATACTTCCTCGCATCCTCAATTGGAATTCATTTTTCACTAAATTTTTTTTTCCTTTGCAAAAAGAAATTATATTAAACATTTATCTTAATCACAAAATATTTAAATCATTATTAAAATTATTGAAGTTTACAAAATCATTCAAATCAGTGAAATATATTTAAATCATTATTGAAATTTATTATTAAAGTATATAAAATCGAAAATGTATTAAATATTATTAAATACTATTGAAAACTATACTATTATTAATTATATAAAAAAAATATATATAATTATAAATACTATTATTAATTATACTATAATAAAATAAATACTACTATACTATATATATATATATATATATATATATATATATATATATATATATATATATATATATATATATATATATATATATATATATATATATATATATATATATATATATATATATATATATATATATATATATATATATATATATATATATATATATATGTATATATATATATATATATATATATATATATATATATATATATATATATATATATATATATATATATACAGGGGCGTGCACTTCATATAGGCACAAAAGCACTGCCTACCCTGCTGTTTTGCTTCTCTGTTTCGATATATTTATTTTACTAATATATCTATCTACAATCCAATTCTAAAATTTTGGTTCAAAATTGAAAATAATTACGTGTATCTGGCAACTACCTATATTTCATGCTCTAATTTCCTCATTTTCGATTTCGCAAGCATAGTCCAGCAAAATAAGAACAAAAAATACCCAAATATGAGCGTTGGAAGGCATGCAGCCTCACTGCCTTTACCTTACGCACACCTTCACATGAATTTCGTATCGATACACTACGCCCAACTGCTCTCAGCTACAACAGTATGTGTAAGATGTAGTACTATTTTATATGAGCCAAAGGCATGCCTGCCTTCATGAATTTCAGGAGAAATGATACCATCGCTGCATGACATCAACGCTCGCTGTGCAAGGGGAAGTAATTTGCAGCTATGCAGCACAAGTGCACGACGGTGCTGACAAGTGAACAGCCACACTGCACAGGCAAAGTTTTCATTATGCGAGGGCGTTGCCAGCAGAAATACTTGTATAATATAAATCTATTTTTGATATAAAATGTAAGTGTTAGCTTTGTATATTCGTCAAGTGTTAGTATTATTTTTGTACATAGTCTCAGATAGGAAATTTTAAAAATTATAGTTTCCTTGATTATAAATAAAAAAGTCGCCCATTTTTTCTCGAGATTTAGAATTTCGATAGGAAAATTCTACTTTAAGTACCAAAATTTGGGCAATGTTTGCCAATTTTTTAAAATGACAGCCATACCTTTAAAGTTTTGAGTAACATTGCTGTCTCATTAGTTCTTGAGTAGAGCGTATTTGCACTGCGTGACAACGGTTATAATATAATAAAAGTTATTATACATTGAGAAAATTAAATCAACAAATAAATGAAGTGTACTTAAACTCAGAGTGTTCAGCATCAGTATGTCGTTTGTGTGAAAGCGTATGCGCATCAAAGTTGATGGAGTTTAGGCTCTTAATCCTTTCATTTGGAAACAAATATCGAATTGTCTCAGCAGGCCAAATGACGCCAGAGTTAGATTTAACTAAAAAAAGGGAATGCTATTCATCAGTTTAATCACAAGTATGATGATAAATTTACTTGACTGAATGCCTGCAAACACACTAACGGGTTTTTTTGGTTTACCGTGTATTATATTCGCCAGCACAAAAAATATGTGGAATGACACTGAATATGTAGATTTCTCAAAGACCGATGGACACTGAAGCAGACAGCAGATTATCCTCGAAATGTAAATATCGGGCAAGAAAATAAAATACATGGAAAATCGGTGTAGCTGCGGTACAGGCTAAGTAATACCATTAGTGCATAACAAATAAACGTTGGGCCGGAAAAATATAAAAAAAAATAACACCAAAAGAAGCAGCAGGCAAAAATAGTGAAATTTTCTTTGTTAATTGAACTTTAAGTTAGACTAAGAATAACTAAGAATAACATAAATACAAATATTTAAAATTTAAAAAAACATTTTCAATAAAAAATATTTTGAATTAAATTCTAATTTTTCGTTTGACTGTTATGTTTACTTCTAAGAGTATGTGACTGCCTACCCGATGCAAATTGTTCATGCACGCCACTGTATATATATATATATATATATATATATATATATATATATATATATATATATATATATATAGATATATATATATAGATATATATATATATATATGTATATATATATATTTATTTTTATATATATATATATATATATATATATATATATATATATATATATATATATGTATAGATATAGATATATATATATATACACATATATATATATATATATATATATATATATATATATATATATATATGTATAGATATATATATATATATATATATATATATATATATATATATATATATATATATATATATATATATATATATATATATAATTGTATAGAGATATATATATATATATATATATATATATATATATATATATATATATATATATATATATATATATATATATATATATATATATATATATATATATATATATATATATATATATATATATATATATATATGTATAGATATACAGTACAGTCGCGATAATTTCAACTAATAAAAACCAGCTTGGTTGAAACCATCGGTATGGTGAAATTATCGAAACACTTATAAATTTGTTATTAAAACATTTAATTCGACTCAAGGTGTACATTTATATATACATGTTTATAACATTTAATTCAATTCATGTTTGAAAGAAGTCGCTGATTTTAGCTTGCTTAAAAGTGCGTAGTGAGCACCTATTTATTGCCTTGCTCCGTAGTTCTTGAAGTGTCTCAACTTTGTCTACAGAAATTGAGTTTTGCGCAGCCCATTTTAAGACAACATCGAATAGCATCATCGTCTTTCACTTTTGGTGCCTCAACGATATTTTCATTTTGTTGGTTTGCAATCTCTTCCTCGGAAGAATTATCGTCCAGTCTTACAATATTCCTTTCTAATAACCAATTTTCAGCTTCACTGTTACTATAAGTTTGTGCTGGCGTTATACGTGTCAACATGATAGATACTGAGTCAGTTTAATGTTTCTCTGAAAGCGCTCGCAATTGGAAAGTATGCAAGGGCAAATCATCTTCAGACGAATAGTCTTCCGTTTTTCTGGTGATCTGTTTCCAACATTTTTTTATGTTTTCTGAAGAAAGTTGATACCACGCCTTTGAAAGGAGAAAAACTGCATCCTTAAGTTTAATTTCTTAACAGATGTTGCGATATCAAAATCGCTTCCAATTATACGTGACAAAGGAAATTTTTTGTAATTCAATTTGACCAAATTAATTGCGTTTTGATCCATTGGCTGGATTAGTGCTGTACAATTTGGTGGCGAAAACATTGTAACAATAAGATTATCATCAGTTATAAGTTCTTCGGGATTCGGATGAGCTGGAGCGTTGTCAAGCAACAATAGGGCTGTTTCTGATAAACCACGTGATCGCATGAATTTCCGCCCCTGCCAAAATAAAACGTCAAAATATGATATAATATGAATACATATGTAAAATCGTATTTGCGCTTACTTGAGGTACAAAGCTGCCATGGAACCAGGATTTAAAAATTGCAGTGGCCATCCACGCATTTTTCGACTGGCGGTACTTTACGGGATTATAATTCATGTTTTGGAAAGCACGTGGATTCTGTGCTTTTCCGCTAACTAAAAGGTTGAGCTACCAGAAGCATTAGTGCATTCCATAAATGTTATACGCTCTTTACTGGTTTTTCGACCGGAAGCGCTTGTTTCCTTAAAGTGAACGAGTGTTTTCTCAGGGAGTAGTTTCCAGAACAATCCCGATTCGTCGGCATTGTAGTATTGTTCAAAAGTTAAATTCACTTCGGCAAGGTTTGTATTAAAACGGTCAACAAATTCCCCTACTGACTCAAGCTTATTAGATAATTTTTCACCACAAATTTTTAAAAGGCGTATTCCATGACGTTTCTTGAAATTATCAATCCAACCTGAACTAGCGGTAAAATTGGGGAGCTCTTTAAATTTGCAATTCAATTTTCTGGCCTTTTCTGATAAAACAAAAGCAGAGTAGGACATGGCGTTTTCTCTGCTTTAGAAACCAACGGTATAATGCACGTTCCATTTTTGGTAATTCTGTTGTTTTTAGTGTTTTCCTCTTACCGGGACCACTTTCAGCCTTAGCTGCGAATTGCCTAATTTTTTGCTCATTTCGTTGTATTTGACTGATAGTAGATTTTTCGACTCCATATTGAAACGCTAGTGTTTTCCCACTTAAGCACTTTCCAAGTTGATTAAGTATGACAACTTTATCTTATATCGATCAAAAATTATAAAATACTCTAGGCGCCATAAAAAGGAAAATTAAATGCATTTCTTGCGAAATTGATATTATCGAAAAGTCAGTATGGCCAGTGAATTATTTGGTTGATATTACAGAGTATATAATGTATAATTTATTTAGTTGAAATTATCAAAGGTTGATAATATCGCAGGTTGAAATTATCGCGACTGTACTTTATATATATATACATATATATATATATATATATATATATATATATATATATATATATATATATATATATATATATATATATATATATATATATATATATATATGTATAGATATATATATATATATATATATATATATATATATATATATATATATATATATATATATATATATATATATATATGTATATAGATTACTAGCTATTGTGAAGTCTAGTGAAAGTGCAGTGAAAGTGTGCCGGAGTAAATTAATGTCAAGTCCGTATAAGAAATCACGAAACTTTTTTTGTCCATATACAACGCGAGAGCGCAAGGCTTTTAGCCTCGACACAATTCAAGAGACTCCAGATTTTCAGTCAGTCTCATCTGACGAGTTTCCTTGCCTGAATAGTGCAACTGCGGAAACCAATATCATGGCACTAAATCAACAGCCACATGCGGTTGTTTCTGCAGATATTTTTGGTTCTTTGCGAATCTCTGACGCCGTAAAAGATTTGCCAAGATTTGACGGCAATCCTCGGCTACTCCATGAATTCCTCAATAACGTAGAGAAAATTCTCTCTTTCATCAGAGAAATAGATGGCACTCCTTACTCAAGAATAATTTTGCGAGCCATCCGCAACAAAATCGAGGGAGAAGCGAACGAAGTGCTGAATATGTTCGGGACCCCTCTGGTATGGGAGAATATAAAAAGTAATTTAATTCTCCATTATGCCGATAAAAGGACTAAAACGTCATTAATACGCGACTTGCATATGTTAAAGCATGGTGACAAATCAGTCGAAAAATTTTATGGGGAAATTGTTGAAATTCAAGCCACAAAGTATAATAACATTTTGATCCATGAGAATGACTCAAATGTGATCGAAGCAAAGAAAACATTGTTTGCGGAGATGTGCCTTAATACTTTTTTAACTGGGTTACGAGAATCATTAGGGTCTATTATCCGACCTATGCGACCGGAAACGTTGGCTACAGCTCTTTCGTTCTGCATCAAAGAGCAGAATATATCTTATATGCGATCGGACAATCGACCACAGCCCAAGATAACTACTACTCGTCCACAGCTTAAACCATCAGGCAATAGTTTCTTTCTAACACAACCAAAACCATTTCTGAAGAGTTTCCCTAATTTCTCACCAAGACCATCTTTTGGCAACTTCCAATTTAAACCACCAAACGCGCACACACAATATGCACCAGCGATCTTCCAACGAAACAACCCTTTCGCTCAAAATCAAAATTTTAATACCTTTGGGCGACAATTTCCAAATCCGAATCAACGTTTTAATACATTTGAGAAACAATTTCCAAATCCCAATCAGCAATATAATACGTTTGGGAGACCGTTTCTCAACCAAAATCAAAACGTTTTTGGGAAACAGTCGCATCCTTCAAAACTAGAGCCGATGGAAATTAGTTCGGGGAACACGTTTTTACGAAACCGTCCAATGAACCAACAGGCTCAACAAACAAATTACCCAAAGTACATAGTAGAAGAACTACACAACATTGATACTGACAACACAACGAACGAAGAATTTGCATACATGCCGCCTTACCTCGACCAAACAGCTTATCAAGCTTATTTGGAACAATATTACAACAATGAGGAGACAAAAGATGACAGTGCTACTCCAACCGACCGAGAAATTCAAATTGACGACACCACAAATTTTACCACAGATGCCTCGACCGACCAACAGGATACATAGACATCAACAAACACGGTAACGACCTTCCCTATATAAACATTTCATCACCTTTTGGACGTCCATTAAAATTCCTAATTGATACTGGAGCCTCTGCTTCATTTATCAACCCAGAATATATTCACCCAGATGATCTGGAAGATATAGAACCAGTAACAATCAGTACAATCCTTGTTGAACATAAATTGACAAAACAAGTTAAATTGCCTAATTTCATTGAATTTAACCAACCGGGCGAAAACACATTTTTGATATTCAAGTTCCATAAATATTTCGATGGACTTTTAGGACTAGACGTACTGACCTCCCTAGGAGCTTCTGTAGACCTTGCAAATAAGACTCTGGTAATAAAAGGTTCTATCTTGCCAATACATTTTAAACCAAACCTTTCATCAGGAAAACTAATAGTTCCTCCTAGGTCTAAAATAATAGCTAAAATACCTGTTGACATTAAGGATGGTGATATTTATCTAAGGCGTACAATAGTTAAGGAGGGTGTTTATATTGCCGAAGGAATTTACCACACCAAGAACTGGTACGGTCTGGTTGAAGTGACCAACTTAACTGATTGCGATCAGGTTGTACTATTAGAGCAACCATTGAATGTAGAACCACTCTGTAAAAACTATATAGAAGTTAACAATTTCACATTCCAAACCACTCCTCCGGAAACGCATACACAGGATATTACCAAATTACTTCGCACTTCTCATCTGAATACAGAAGAGAAGAAAATGTTATTTCACATTTGTCGAGAATATGATGACATATTTTTTCATCAAGGACAGACACTATCATTCACAAACCAAGTGAAACACCGTATCAGGACTACAGATGATATACCTGTGTATACAAAATCTTATAGGTATCCTTTTGCTCTCAAAGATGAGGTCCGTAGGCAAATCAATTATATGCTTCAACAAGGCATAATCCGTCCAAGCTACTCTCCCTGGAGCTCTCCAGTTTGGATTGTACCTAAAAAGTTAGATTCAAGCGGAAAGCAAAAGTGGAGGCTTGTGATAGACTACCGCAAGTTGAATGAAAAAACAATTAGCGATCGCTACCCCCTTCCAAACATTACGGAAATACTCGATAAACTTGGTAAATGCATGTATTTTACGACTTTAGATCTGGCTAGTGGCTTCCATCAAATAGAGATGGATCCAGTGGACATAAAAAAAAACAGCCTTCACAGTAGATGGTGGGCATTACGAGTATGTCCGGATGCCTTTCGGGCTGAAAAATGCCCTTTCCACATTTCAAAGAGTTATGGACAATGTCCTCCAAGATTTGCAAGGAACAATCTGTCTCGTCTATTTGGACGACATCTATTCTATTCTACGTCTTTCCAAGAACATGGCGAAAACCTCAGGAAAGTTTTCCACAAATTACGAAATGCGAACCTTAAAGTGCAACTTGATAAATGTGAATTTCTACGTAAAGAAATAAAAAAATTCCTTGGTCATGTGGTAACCACAGAAGGAATCAAGCCCAATCCTGACAAAATTACGGCTATAAAACACTTTCCAATACCTAAGACTCCGAAAGAAATTAAAGCCTTTCTGGGACTACTAGGGTACTATAGGAAATTTATCAAAAACTTTGCACGACTCACAAAACCTCTAACAGAATGTCTGAAAAAGGACAAGAAAATTGAAATAAACGATCGATACCTAAATGCCTTCAACACTTGCAAAAATTTACTAATGAATGATCCAATACTCCAATACCCGGATTTTAATAAGCCTTTTATTCTGACAACAGACGCCAGTAATTATGCATTAGGCGCTGTTTTATCACAGGGACCTATTGGTCAAGATCTTCCTGTATGCTATGCTAGCAGGACCTTAACGGATTCCGACATCAACTATTCAACAGTTGAGAAAGAACTGCTGGCTATCGTTTGGGCCACCAAATACTTCAGACCTTATTTGTTTGGTCGGAAATTCCTCATCATCACAGACCACAAACCGTTAACCTGGTTAATGAGCCTTAAGGATCCTAATTCTAAGTTAGTTCGGTGGAGACTTAGATTGGAAGAATTCGATTATAAAATCATATACAAAAAGGGAATTCAAAACTTAACCGCGGATGCCCTTAGCAGAATCAAACCGGAAGAATCAGTAAATGAAATAGATATCAATACAAATGAAACACAGGCAACATTAACTCCCGATGACGGGGACTCCACTGTTCACTCTGCTCACGAAAACCTAAATGATGGCATGCCCATATCCGAACGTCCACTTAATGAATTCAACCTTCAGATAATTCTTGAAAAAACAGATAAAAGGCCTCCCCACACATTGGAAACCATTTTTCGAAATAAACAACGTAGAACATTCCGTCTGCCCAGTTACACAGAGGAAAGTTTAGTTAAAATATTTAAGGAATACCTTGCACCAAATGAATTATCCGCGATCTTTACCGATAATGAGACATTCAAAATAGTCCAAACGGTTTATTCCAAATGTTTCTCGAACTCGAAACTTTTCAAAATAATCCGTTGTTGTGATTTCGTATCAGATGTTACCGAGGAAGATGAACAAGATAAGATCATCAAAGACTATCATAACAATAACAACCACAGAGGTATCACTGAAACCTTATTGCACCTCAAAAGAACCTATTTCTTTCCATACATGAAAACAAAAATCACGAAGATCATAAATAACTGTAAAACCTGCCAAACCTTAAAATATGATAGGAATCCTCCAAAAATAAAGTTCCAACAGTCGGAAAACCCAAGGCAACCTCTCGATCATATATGCATAGACATTTACACGATTAACGGTCATCCAATCCTAACCATAATTGACAGATTCTCCAAATTCGCAGCCGCTTATACCTTGCAAGCTAAAAATTGTCTAAATATTATAAAATCATTGAGACATTTCTTTAGCCTACACGGCACACCTAAACAGTTAACAGCAGACCAAGGGACGGAAATGACAGCATTAATATTCCAAGATTTTTGTAAACAATATGGAATTTCAGTACACTATACACCTTTCCAGCAAACTAGTAGTAACACTCATCTAGAGAGGTTTCATTCCACCCTTACTGAAGCATATCGATTTATACTCGATAAAAGGAAAAAGGAAAAACTAGAAGCTGATCATAATGATATCCTAACCGAAGCACTTATCACGTACAACAATGCCATCCATTCTACCACTAAACACACTCCATATGAAATGTTTACCGGCAGGACCCACATCTTTGATATAACATTCACACATAATAACGAGCATGAGTACCTTGAAAATTTATACACTTTCAGATCCCAAATATGCCCAAAAATTAAGAACCAAATAGAAGAACTCATAAATAAAAATTTAAATAAACTAAACGCTAACCGTGAAGATGCTCCAAGCTTAAAAGAAAACGAACTTATATTTAGAAAAGAATGTAGAAGAAATAAAATCACCCCTAGGTTCACACAGCAAAAAGTCCGAAAAAATAATCGAGTTACAATAATCACTACAAAAAACCAAAAGCTCCACAAGGCAAGAGCTAAGAGGAGACGCAAATACCAACATAACCCAGAAAACCCAAAGTAACACCAGTCAACTAATGAGAACATTATCTCCCTTACAGGCTTTGGCTGACACGCGGACAGATTATGGAAACACAGCAATTAACGGACAACCAAGCGATACTCCCACTGCAATTAGGGAAAGCCAAGACAATTAGTACGTACAGGAACATTATACACATTATAAGACTCGACGACTACAAGCAAAATATCGACAAACTCACGGACACCTTAAACACTCTAAAGCTAGAGTTACAATTAATTCAACCAACATTTGTTGCACAACAAAATGAGTTTGAACCCATGAGAACGTATGAGAGCAGTTACAATGATGCAACACAACTTTGTTGCGCAGCAGAGTTTGCTCATATCTCAAACTCGGCATGGCAACAACATTTTTGAAAATATCCAATTCCACCTGTTCCTATGAGAGTCCGGGAAATTTCATATGCAAATGACAATCAAAATTTGTTTTTCTTTTGCTTATTTTTGCTTTGCATTATACTCCGCAGCTTTCAGAGGATAAAATATTCACTGATATCTCTTTCCGAGACTTTAAAGGATCCAAATTATCGAACAGCAATTTCTTTAATATAGCCAGTGACAGATGACAGTAAATGTTGTGTTGCATTGATTGTAACTCGTTCCACCAACAAAACTTGGCAGCAAATGTTGGTTGCATTGATTGTAACTCAAGCATAAAGAACATAAAGCTAGAGTTACAATCAATTCAACCAACATTTGTTGCACAACAAAATGAGTTTGAACCCATGAGAACGTATGAGAGCAGTTACAATGATGCAACACAACTTTGTTGCGCAGCAGTTTGCTCATACCTCAAACTTGGCATGGCAACAAAATACCCAATTCCACCTGTTCCTATGAGCGTTCGGGAAATCGGAACTGTCGTATGTAAATGACAATCAGAATTTGTATTTTTTTGTCTCATTTTTGCTTTGCATTATACTCCGCAGCTTTTAGAGGATGAAATATTCACTTATATCTCTTTCCGAGAATTTCAAGGATCCAAATTATCGAACAGCAATTTCTTTAATATAGCCAGTGACAGATAATGTTGTGCTGCATTGATTGTAACTCGTTCCACCAACAAAACTTGGCAGCAAATGTTGGTTGCATTGATTGTAACTCAAGCATAAGTTATCTGCAAGGATCCATTAGAGTCACGCAATTCAAACTTAATGAACTAAATAGCAAATACATTTCATTGATCCCTAGAGTCAGAAATAGGAGGGGATTGGTCAACGGATTGGGTACACTTATCAAAACTATTACAGGGAACATGGACGCCAATGACGCAAAAACCATAAATAGCCAAATCGAACAACTCTCTTCCCATAAAGATCACATTGTAAGAGAAATATCTGTTCAGGCAAGGATTAATTCGGATATGATGCAAAGATTCCAAGCAATCACCGATCACATAAATAATGAAACGGAAACTATTCAAAATTATCTAAATAACTACCAAAACCAGATACGAACTAACCGAGACACACTTTTGCATGCACAGTATTTAAATCAAATTAATTGCAATATAGATCTTTTAACAAACCATATTTCAAATGTAGCCGAGACAATTTTACTATCAAGAATAAATATTGAACCAAAACCAATTTTAAATCCTAGTGAACTCAGTGAAATATACGACGTATTACACAATCAATCGATAAATTTAATATCCGATGAGCACATTTATGAACTTTTAGAAATCCAAGCATATTATAATAATTCAATGTAAGAATTCCAATTCTTTCCAATCTAACATTTTCCTTATTTCACATAATCCCATTGCCAATTAATAAAACACAACAAATTAATACCAGTCCATACATACTCCTCAACCCTCAAAGTATTCAATATTTCGACAAACCCTGTAACAAAATCGAGGAAGCCTACTACTGCAAGGAATCTTTCCGACAAGAAAGCGTTAACGACTCCTGTATTGGAAATTTACTCCTTAATGTTCCTGCTCGATGCACTGTTGAAGACATAGAGGAAGTCTTTGAGTATAAAGATTTTTTTTTCCCCTAGTGTAAATGGCAAAAAAAAATCTGCATATCAGATCCCCGGGTGACCTTTCACCACGGGGTATGTGAGGTTTGACTCACTAAAAAAAAGGACCATCTACAAGCCCACGAAGTTCCGAGTCGGGACCCGCCTAAGCACTGCTTCGACCCGGTCGTGCTGACTCACCCATTGGTAACCACGGACTTCAAGAACTACCACAGCTTATGGGTCGGTAAGACAACCCTCCTCCCGCTTTATGCGCAGCACTTTCTCAACGTATGTTGAGACTGCGCGCCAGTTCTCCTCGTTTCGCAGCATTGCATCCACGATCGTCTCAGGCGCTACCTGGCCGATCGTGGACTCAATGGTACGCCTCAAACTTGCGAAGCGACTGCACATAAAGAATGTGTGCTGAGCATCATCGAGCTCAGTCACACAGTACCGGCAGTACGGTGTGACCACCTTACCCATTCTGTTCAGGTATTTCCTGAAGTAACCGTGCCCTATCAAAAATTGACAAAGGTAAAAGTTTACCTCTCCGTGGCTCCGGTTAAGCCAAGGCTCAATAAGACCAATTAGCTTAGCCGTCCAGCGTCCTTTATGACTTTCACTCCAACGTTGTTGCCAAAGTTGGAGGGTCAGTGTACGCGCGTGCGTCAAAGCCTCCGTTCTGTCCAGCTCTGAGCGATAGAGGTACCCTTCCTTGCGCTCTCGCGCTAGCAGATCGATCGGGATTACTCCCGATACAATCATCACAGCCTCTTCCGAGACCGTGCGGTAGCTACAGGCGATTCGCAGGGCACCCCTGCGCTGGACACTGGCAATGCGCTTTCGGAACTTCCTAGTTCGAAGCGCATCTCCCCAAATTTCGGCGCCATATAGCAAGATGGAATTGGTCGTCTCCACCAGCAGTCTCCGTCTCGTCTCACTGGGTCCGCCAACGTTGGCCATTAGCCTACTCAGCGAAGTGACGACTACTAGAGCTCTATCACATGCCCTGCGGATATGATCCCAATACGTCAGCTTGGTGTCCAGGATCACTCCCAGATACCTGGCCGACTTGCTGGTCTGGACCTCAACGGAGCCAACTGTCATGGGTATGACAGTTGGTATCCTCCGCTTCGTCAGCATGACAATCTCTGTCTTTGAGACTGCCAGCTGGAGGCCGTGCTCAGTCATCCACCGATCCACTCTTCTCATAACTTGATTAAGTCTAAGTTGAGCGAGATCGGCAGATCTAGAAGTGATTACAGCTGCGACGTCATCAGCGTAACCTACTAGGAACACATCCGCAGGCATTTCCAGGCGCAGCAGATCATCGTACATGATGTTCCAGAGGTCAGGTCCTAAGATCGACCCCTGTGCCACACCTGAGGTGACAGGCCTCCTTCTGACTCCATCCTCTGTGTCGTAGAGCAACCATCGGTCCCCGAGGTAGTCCCTCATCATGGCCAGCAAGTAGCCAGGGATACTGAACCTCCCCTCAAGGGCCCGAAGGATGTCTGTCCACCTCGCCGAGTTGAAGGCGTTACCAGCAAGACGACCGGTCTGGCTTGATGACATGCCTCTTCCGCTCTTGCTACAGCCCCAACAACCTCTGAGATGGCATCGATTGTTGAATGCCCTTTCCGGAAGCCGTGCTGCCTGCAAGAAAGATCACCAGCTGATCTCACTGCTGACAGCAATCGCGGCTTTAGTAACCCTTCGAGAAGCTTTCCAGCAGTGTTCAGCATGCACAGCGGGCGGTATGCCGATGGGCTGCCCAGGTCACCCTTCCCCTTGTCTACAAGTACCAGTCGAGCCACTTTCCACCGCGACGGGAAGACCCCCGCGACTAAACATGAATTATACAAATTCAATAATAGACGCGGTTGACTCTCCGCCACGACTTTAAGTGCCTCGACCGGAACTCTGTCAGGCCCCGGGGCCTTCCGGTTCTTCATCCTGGACACCGCATTGCTCAGCTCCTCGTCCGTAAAAAGAGGAACATCCGCCTGGGTGACGAGTATGGGCGCATCAATCCTTGGCGGATGCACCGGGAACAGCGAACCAACAATGCGCTCCATGGATATCGCATCCATGAGAGTGCTAGGTCGCATGCAGCCAAGTCTGCGAGTGACCAATTTGTAGCCATCTCCTCACGGGTCTGAGTTGACCTCCTCACAAAGAGCCTGTCATTTGGCCCGTTTACTCCTCGTGATGGCCTTGGTCAGCTCCCTCTTTGCCGCAATGTGGGCAGCAGATAGCTCAGCCACTCCCGGCCTATTTCTGGCTCGCTGTGCCTTACGCCTGCACTCCAAAGCGATGCGCCGCAGTTCGGCAATTTCTTCGTTCCACCAGTACGCATGTTGCCTCCTACGAAAGGGCTTCCGTTTGGGCATTGAAGCCTCACACGTCCTGCGAATCCACCCCATGGTGCTATTAACAGTGGCCTCTACTGCTGCACGAGTCACTGGGGTCTCAGATATTAGAGGCTCCCCTCCCAAGCTCGAAACGAGCTATGCGACCATCTCGTTCCTGTTAAGTTTAGCGGCATTCCAGCCTAGCCACTTACAGGAAGAGCCTTGGCGTCTTTGCCTACTCTCAGCAATTTGGAAGGTGATGTAATTATGATCACTTGCAGTGTAATCTTCCATTACCTTCCAATCGCTGACGAGTGCCGCGAGTCTCTCCGATGCCATGGTGACATCGGGAATGGATTCGCCAAAACCGGGCCTTCGGAATGTTGGCGTCGAACCCGTATTCAATACCAACAAACCCAACCTCGATGCCATCTCAACTATGCGCCGTCCGCGAGTGTTTTCAGTGGGCATGCCCCACTCCAATGCCCTTGCATTGAAGTCACCCCCTACGATGACATTACCAGCGATGCCACGGAGAGAGTCTTCCAGTGAGCTAAGTTTGACTCCGAATTCTTGCATTGAGTCGTTCGGAGACAGGTAGCAGCTCACAAAGGTGATCCCTCCGTATGTCACCCACACGTGACCGTTCCCTGAGCCACGGGCGCCGATGCGAGCCCTCTGCCCGTCAGCGATCCAAATCGCCGCATACCCCGTAGCATCTGCCAGCCAAACGGACGAATTCCTCCCCCTATAAGGCTCGCTGATCAATATGATCTGAGCCTTATGTTCGCGGACTAGTTGCGTTAAGAGGTCGTCCGCAGCTCTGCAGCCCTGCAGGTTGCCTTGAAGGACTCTCATGTCCTACCCTGCTTTTTCTTGGCATCGAGTGCGTCTCTGAAAACCCGACACGCACTCGATCCCATCAGATACTTAGCGCCATTCGCACCATGTTTCTCAGTGCATAATATGCACTGAGCCTGCGCAGAGCAGTCTGCTGCCCGGTGGCCAACCTGTCCACACTTCCAGCAGCTGGCGCTCCGGTCTGGACCCTTACAGCTACGCCTTGTGTGGTCGTAGCCTAGGCACCGGTAGCAGCGTGTCACCTCAGCCCACCTTCGCACTCGGGCACTTATCATTCCTACCCGGACTCGACCTGACTTGAGGATTTTGGATGCTGGTGCCTCATCCAGCTCCACCACGGCTCTCCTCTGTTCCCTTGTGTTGGGAGGGAAGAGTGTGGTTTTCACCTCGCCGGCTTCTTCCTCTCCAGCCTCGCGTTTGATGGAGGATGTCACCTCTTCGCTTACTGTGAGGCAATCGAGGTCGAGAAGCTCGATCTTAACTCTAGGAGTCACAAGCTTCACGTCCCCATGGCCATCTACGGCGGCCCGGATCGAATCCTGCAATTTCGCGCGGTCATCGCAGCGCGCGATTTCCAAAAGAACCCCTCCTTCTGCTGTCTTTCTGATACGCTTTACAAGCGTACCAGTTTCATCCGGAGAAACACTTTGGCGGATGGCCCCCAGGACCTCCGCGTAAGTCTTCCCCGGAGCCGGTTTTACTAAAACAGCATCTATTTTTTTTCCCTCGCCGTCTTTGTCTGTTATTCTTCTTTTTTTTTCTTCGGCACTGCTTTCTTACCGCCCTGTGGTGTACACTCTTTTGGAGCCTTTTCCGGCCCAGCGGGTGTC
>OZ022264.1:92787058-92857876 GCA_963978885.1 Nemotelus pantherinus
ATATATGAACAAAACTTCACATGCAAATCGTCGTTCCTGCCACTGAACCGAACAAGCTCATTCGCCGTAGTGATAATCTCCCTTGGTTACCATTTTAGCATGTTGGGTATATTATTTTTTTGCATGGAGGTGTCAGAACCATGTGCCGGTTTTCGGATCCAAGCCTTTCACTTAAGTCGACGACGAAATGGTCATTAGTCAAAAGTCCGCAGCTGCTTTCCATTACCGGGACTTCTTCACCAATCGAGACTCCAATATATTAATTCCAGAGCAAAGTTTCCAAACATTAAATAGCCTGGACGAATTAAATATTTTTTCTGTTTATATGTACTTACGTGCATACCAACCATAGTATGAATTTCGACCCGAAAAGCTACCTTACTACCTTTCTTGGAGTGATGTACAGCCTGCTGCTCGATTCAATGCAGCTTAGCCATATATATGTTTCTGGGCGATTTACACAGCCCATTTTCGAACTAGGTTTTTAGGAGACAAGATTCCTCAAATGGGAAGAACCACTTCACTTCTTGGCCGTAATTATCAGTCCTTGCTAGTTTTACTTAAGGCCACAATGCCATTACACTTTAGTAACACTTTTCTTTACATTAATTAATATTTTCACTCGATAACTCGAGCTTCCAGAGAAAATATCACAATTTATTAGACAACTTGAGGAAAACAATCGAGGTTTTTTCACTCCATCACTACTTCAACCCGTTTTATGTTTCGGATTTCTTTAAAAGCACTTTAACGCACCAACATCTCATTGTTTGTCACAATGGTACAAGAGGGAAGTATGCAAATCACTTTTACACTATTATCCGCTTACATCAGGATTCCCTGGTATAGAAATAACAAGAACACTTCCCGCTCAACAATAAGTATTCACTTTCACTAACCACTGCGAAATATCCAATCACCTAATCCGTAAAATGCAGCAGAAACCCCAAATTTTCCGACCGTCAGCCAAACAAACTCCATGTTTTTCACCTGATTACGACGCAGATCACTTTTGAATCCCCAATCCACCCCACAGCATCGAAAAACAATCAGTCTAATCGTGATGCGAAATGATTCCCTTCCGTCTCACTGTTTCCAAATTCACGTTCCAAATCAACGCACTACTTCCTCGTCATCGTGGACAGATTCGTCACACAGGACCGAGAATAAACAACCAGTACACTCGCGATCTCGAGGCTTCCCTTCTCGACTTTGAATTCATTATCTATCTCGAGCACAGTTTTCCTTCTACCAACATTTTTATCGAAAATCTTCAATAATCGAATGTTTAGGGAGATTATACAGCACCATCACCAAGGACTGGAGACCGCGATCCGTCCTCATCACGCCAAAACCCAAACGCAACTCTCCATCTCGGCACACAATTTTCTGGCGATTTCATATCGTCCAGGTTCCAAGAATTTTCTCGGAAACTTATTGTGTGTATTTGGTCGCCTGAACGTTTTCCCACGTTCAGTATTAGCGACATTCCGTACATGGGGTCCGAGCATTGAATCTATGTTGTTGTTAGTGGGTTATTTTTCAGAAAACGTCGTTGTGAGATTTTGAGTCGCGGTGGTTCGAATTTTCACCCAAATTCAACAACAACAATTTCAGGGTTCCGAGCTCATTGCTAGTAATTAATATTAGCTGGGAATGAACTGCGGAAATACCAAAGTCTTGTTGTTATTGGATTTGGTAGAATTTCCGAGCCGATGCCGTTTTGATAATGATTATGGGGGAAATGGAATATGGGCGGTTAAAGACACATATGCATGTTGAGATGCATATGTGAATTAGGGTATTTATGCATGTTGAAATTGCATATTATGATATGGGGACATATGCATTTTGAGATGCATATGCGAATTAAAGAATATATGCATATGAAATTTGCATATTAGGATATGGGGACATATGCATTTTGAGGTGCATATGCGAATCGGGGCAGGTATGCACATTGAAGTTGCATAGGTGCCTAAGGGTACCTTTACACCTGATCATGCACAGGGCGATCACATGTCGCCGAAAGTATTCTGGTAGGCAGATGCTACAACACAGGTATTTTCACGATGAAAACAGAGGGAAAAGAGCTGAAGGATTTCTATTCTAAAGTAACTCCCAAAGAGTATGAGGGTTGGGTCTCTTAATTAGGAGAAAGGGATTTAGTTTGGGAATTATAAAGAGGAATTACTAGCAAACTTACTAATATTATTAAAGTTAGCGAGGGAAGTTGGTGAAAAGCCAGTGAATTCAATCATGGTTCGATTGTTGTAGCGAAATCAAAGTTCCAATCAACAGCAAGGTCGACGAATGTGAATAAAAGTACATGCAACATGAGTCGAGTGACAAATCAATTATGTGCAGTGGTTAAATTTTCAACTAATGAGCTGAAAGTGACCCACAAGCAGCAGAACAGAGAAGAGACAACCTGATTTTCAGGCTGAATTGTCAGCGAATAACCATAGGAGATGACGACAAAATAAAAGATTTGAAGTACAACAGAGGTGGATGCTGTGGTTACAGCTGAAATATCCCAAATGACCCAGGCCAAGGAAGAATAGTGAGCTGGAAGTTAGTTCCAGATTCAGAGAAGCATTCAAACTAGCTGAATGTTAAACCCCAAAAGAGTTGTATATGAAGAAGCAAAAAGAAGGCACGCGCCAAGTTAGTATAAAGGTAAGTTCACGCAAGTAGCGATATAAAGAGGAAAATTCCCTCCAAAAGAAAGGTACCCACTAACAGTGGTAAAAAAAATTTTGTCAAGTAAAGGTGCCAGCATTATTCTCTTGAATTATATATTTGAGAACAGCGAAAATGAGGGAAACCCAAAAGGTTCACAAGATATTTTCCAAAGTTATGAAATAGTTGAGGTGTTGATGACCAGAAGGATCGCCATTCTGAAGAAAGTAGCGATCACGAAAGATCAGACTGCAATGATAAGGAGAATGACGACTCCAAGAAACACAAGGAAAAACCCCGCGAATTATATATTCCATCAGAACCTACAGATATCAAAGATGAATTCTTTAACAATAGTATTAACAGTAATTTTCACACCAGTGAAGAAAATTGTTAGAATCCCGGTGAATGGGTTCTTAAGTGCTTATCAGCCAAGATCATCAGTGGATGAACGGGGCTTCGTCAATTTGTGTGGGACAACGTAAAATTCTGCGTCAAAACAGGTAACAAAGGATCAAAGTTATCCGACTGTACAGTTGCTACAGTAATGCAAGTGAATAGATGATCAAGTGGATCAAGCAATGGAAGTGAGTTTAAAGCAAAGTGTTCAAAGCGAAGTGAACGAGTGAAGGGTGGGTCCAATTCTCTCGAAGAATGCATGTCCGGGAGCCTCAAAGTAAATAAAATTAGTGGGTTTTGGGGAGTGCCGGCCGTACCACATGGAGGACCGCACCCTACTTTTTCCCAGCATCAGGACCAACGTACGCTCCACACTCACGCATCCGTATTCGAATGTATGCGCATGCGTAAGTGCGTGCGCACAACACCTCGTGATATGCTACCCAGGGTACAGGACAGCAGGATTGCTCCTCTGAGCTGAATGAGGGGTGGGAACTACCCTTTCAGCCGGGGTCCGTAGCGGAAGCTCTTGGCTCCTCCATGTCTCCTCTGCACGCACCGGGGCTCCCACATCGGAAGGTCAGGGGCTGTGGCGTCGAAAGACGTATTAACGAGAAGGTTGAAGGAGGCAGAATCGACAAAAACTCGATTCACAAAAAAAAACAAAGAATTAACCCAGGACATTCATTTTCGAGAGTTAGCTATTGCAAGTAGTGAATATCTATATTCAACCCGAAAGTGCAACGCCACGAGTAGAGACAAAAATTGAATTAGTTCAGCAAATTGGTTTGCCAGTAACTTGGTTTGCCAATTCATGAATGGATTAACGATTAGCTATTGTAGGGACTAGTACGAAAGGGTGATTTTCCAATGATTCTCATTGAACGTTATTTTAAGTTGTGGCCTAGAGATCCCAAACCGTCAGCAACAAGGACAGTTGGACAAAAAGAAAAAGGGGAGAAATCCTTTCCAGAGGACTTATTATTCAGTAGAATTAAAATTTTTGGTTCACCTCCTCAGACAGAACCAGAAAGCAAGTGTTGACCACTTCAAAGCATCGATGGATCTCAGAACAAGAGTAAACATCCGAAACGTAGAATAAGTGCCACCTTTGCGGGGACCCGAAGGCAGTTTAATTAATTACAACGAAGATGTAAATGCCTAAAAAAATTGAAGGTCAGGTTTAAATATCCTTAACACCGTAAAAGGTTTATAGGTCTCAAGAAATTTTTAAGAGAGTGATAACGCAGTATGATTACTTTAGTGCTTTTGAAGTTAAGGAATGATGGTTTCCTAAGATAGTGATACTATTGAGTAATATCCTTAGCGTGAAAAACACCTACGGTGCGACCATTCATATCGGATAGTTGATAATAAGCTCCACCAATTTTCTTTAGCACTTTACTTTGAATAAACTTATGATCCAGTTTTGCATTATAATGAGCAGCCGCATCACTGTGTCGAAAGTTTCGACGAAATACAATATCTCCGGGCTGATACGAAATATGCTGAGAGCGAAGATTATAGCCCTTAACGTTTCGTTCCTGAGCTTTCAGTGTGCGTTGCCGCATTTCTTAACGAATGATGTCAAGGTAATCAGGACGTTCAGGCAAACCAGAAGGGTCGTCTAGCCTTTGAACATTTCGTAACAGATCATAAGTCTTGCCATTCGTAATCATATGTTGACCGAAGACAGCAAAATAAGGAGAGGTATTAGTAGTGCTATGATGTGACGAACGAAGTGCACACACTACATCAGACAGTTTCTCATCCCAGTTATTTTGGGAAGGGTGAACATAAGCTCGGAGAGCTGCTATGAGAGAACGATTGAGGCGCTCCGATGCGTTAGCTTGTGGTGAATAAACCGCAGTTAAAGTGTGGGTAATACCAAAAGGTGTCAAAAGATTCTTAAATTCATTCGAACGGAACTGAACTCCATTGTCAGTAAATATTACTTCCGGAACTCCGACCAAGTGAAAGACGCGTTTTTTCAGAATTTCCACAACCGCTTTTGCGGTAAACTTGCGCAAAGGTTCAACAAACGGGAATCGTGATAAGTGATCCAAAATTACAAGTGCTCCTATGTTACCAGTTTTGGATCTCGGATACGGACCTATAATGTCCACATACAAACGCTAGAATATGCGATCGGGAACGGACTGTGATATCATTGGCGGTAGAAGGGTATGTGACGGTGCCTTGGTGGTTTTGCAAATTTCACACGATCCTACATAATCCTTAACCTGTGATGCCATTTTGGGCCAATAAAACCACTGCCGCAAGCGGTTAAGGGTTTTGGCTATTCCTCCATGAGCACTCGCGGGAGGATCGTGGGCCTTTTCCACCAAATCATTTGTCAATTCTGCTGGTACCCACAACTTCCATGCCATTTGATCCTGAAGCTCGTTACCGGTCGCATACTCATTTCGTTTGTATATGAATCCGTCCATGACTTTTAGGTCAGGCCATAGATTTTGATCAGTTTCTATTTTGGTGACTAAGTCTTTGTATGAATCACTTCCAAAATGTGGAGACTCCAAATTGATGATTATTGGAGTCTCGTTAGTGTCGGAGGGGTTCAACGAATCGACACAGAACACTCGTGATAAAGAGTCAGGCACTATGTTTTGGCTTCCTTTCCGATGAATGATGGTAAAGTTGAAGCCTTGAAGCTTCAAAGCCCATCGAGCTAATCTGCCATGCAGATCTGGCTGGTTCATCAGCCATTTTAAAGACGCATGATCAGTAATGACTTCGAACTCGTGACCTTCCACATATGCTCTGAACTTTTTTATTGCCAACACCGCCGCCAAACATTCTTGCTCTGTTACAGTATAATTTCGCTGAGCAGGGTTCAATTTGTGTGACATATATGCAATGGGTGCTTCATCTCCTTCTTTAGTTCTTTGCACTAGCACGGACCCAACTCCATGTTGACTTGCGTCACATTGAATGGAGAATGGTTTTGTAAAGTCCGGGCTATGCAAGACTGGAGCAGAAGCGAGGCTCTGTTTCAACTGATTGAAAGCACTTAGCCTCTCATCATTCCACACAAATTCACTCCTTTTTGAGAGCATGTCTGTCAACGGAGTGGACAATGACGCGTATTCCTTGACGAATCGTCGATACCACCCACACACTCCAAGAAATCTTCGCAATTGTTTGGTTGTGGTTGGAAGGGGAAATTCCAAAATTGACTTCACCTTGTCCGGGTCCGTCTTGATTGTGCCGCTGCCAACTATATGGCCCAAGTATTTAACCTCTTTGAGAAGGAATTTACTTTTTTCAACGTTAATAGTGAGGCCTGCCTGTCGCAATTGGTAAGCAACCTCATGAAGTACTTTAAGATGTTCATCAAAGCCTTCCGTAATAATCAACAAATCATCCAAATATACAAACACCTGATGCTTTAGATGAGCCGGAATTACCACATCCATCAGCCTAGACATCGTTTGAGGTGCGTTACACAGCCCAAACGGCATCACGACGAAATGGTAAAGTGGACGACCTGGCACGGTGAAGGCAGTCTTGTCCTTAGCGTTTTCTTCCAAAGGAATTTGCCAAAACGCATCCTTTAAATCAAGGCTAGTGATAAACGTGGCCTTCGGAAGCCTACTCAAAATTCCATCTATAAGTGGAAGAGGATAGGCGTCCTTCACCGTGACTGAGTTCACTTTCCGTGCATCCAAACATAGGCGCACCTTTGATGGTTTAACCACAAGGGTTACAGGTGAAGACCAAGCGCTCTTAGATTCCTCTATTACTCCCAATGACAACATGCGATCCACTTCCTTATATAGAAGTTTCTCGACAGCAGGTGACACAGAGAAATGCCGTTGTTTAATTGGCTTCTGGATACCGGTATCAATGTCATGCTTTATGAGAGTTGTTTTTCCCAATCCCTCTATAGCGAATGATGGAAAACAAGCCACCACTGCTTTAAGTCTTCGACACTGTTCTGGTGTTAGAGAATGAGAATTGTCAGATAGGGTATCAAGGCTTGATAGTGAAAGTATTTGTTGAGGAGACGCAAACAGATCTGAGGCCAAGGCAAAAGTACGGACAAAGTCCACTCCCAAATATAGATTTTGACTGAGAGTTGGAATGATCCATATATTCAACTTTTTAGTGAGACCTCTGAATGTGATATCGGCTGACACGTGCCCAACAGCTTGGTGTTTTGTGCCGTCTGCCGTTTTCAACCCAAAGGAAGCCCTTTTCCAAGGAAACGAACTTCGCTGGAAAGACTTCGCTAAGTCAGCCGCCATCACACTCACAGTTGCTCCTGTGTCGATTAGCCCTGATGTTGGTTGACCGAATAATAAGACCTGTGCGTATGGTCGAACATCTCCCGCAGGGATATTCGTTAACGAGGCGCATTGCAGTTGACAACGCCACAATCTAAGACGGGCGTAAAATTTCCTAATTCGTAATGTGGATCTTCTGAGCCTTGGTACTAACGGAAAAGTACTGATTGCGTCAGCTGCAAAAATTCGTTGTTTAACGCTAAGATATTTTTTTTAATCGGATGTGATATGGCAGAAATGCCAAAGGTGGATAAGAGGTTTCGTTAGGGAAAATATTATTTTGAATTAATGGTTCAACAGGAGATGACTGTTGGAAATTCATTGAGCGGATATTTGCATTCGAAATATTTAACTGTTGGGACGCTGGAAGCGTTGAGAAGGTTTCGGGAGGCTCGATGTCTTGTTGAGCGCTCCCTGTTTCCCGTTTTTTGCTTGACAAGTGACACAATTTGGTTTGTATGTGTCAGGCTTGCCACACCCATAACAGAAAATTTTCCTTTCTTCCAAGCAATCATCGAATCGATGTCCTGGCTGTCTGCAGTTCCAACATGTTGGTATCGGAGTGACACTTGCCACTTCCGAATCCTCCATTCGTTGGTCTACTTCTTGCGGTTCGTAATCCACTTCAGATACTTGAGGTCGTGTATACGAAGGTCTGCTTTTGAATTCCAGCTCCAAGTTTTCGAATCTTAAAATCGCCTGCCGAAGCATTCGCACTGAGGGCAGCTGCAAGTGTAAGACATCGCGTCTTAACTCAGGCAATATATTCCGCTTCAATATCTCCACCAGCTCCTCCTCCTGCATTGGTCGTTCCAGTCTGTCCACAAGTCGTAAGATATGCAGGTGAAAATCATCGAAGGTTTCCCCTGCTCTCTGTCGTCGATTTCGGATTAACTCTCTTAAATCCAGATCCGAAAATCGATCCCCAAATTGATCTCGCATGGATCTGGTCAAATTTTCCCAGGTTACTCCTTTCCATTCTCGGTGGTGTCTCCAGTACCAATCTGCTGCCGTGTATATATGTGTTGACACAATAAATCAAAGTTATTGCCCAGATTCTGTCTGGTTAAAGCCCTTACGCGGTACAGGAACAGTTCGACAGGCATGCTCTCATCTCGTCCGGAGAATCTGAGACCCCATCCGTTGAGAATACTCGCTACTCGATCATGTTGAAGTGACGTATTCTCCACACGCTGTGATCGTGGTCGATGGGTCCTGTCGTCGGAATTTGAAGGTGATGACCTCCAATTTGGTAACGGGTTTCGAATACCCCGTGTTTGGTTATGGTGAGTTTGTTTATTATTATTTAATGATATTTGTGACATTCGTTGGGTTACGTCCGTCAGACTTTGCTGCAAAGCCACTATTTGGTTTTGGAGCCCCAACATGGTGTCATTTGCCCTGTTGTCTACTGATTGTACAGTGACAGGAGAGTCAAATTTTGATGAAATCCAGCTTCCTCAGGACAATCTTGTTCCTGAGAACCAGGAAGTTCTGTGTCGTGGCGTTTATATTCCGTGCCACGCGCACGGGATCCTGCCTTTGCAGGTTTTGCTATAGCTCCCTTACTCTTAGCTCCTTTTCCAACAGTACTTGTAATCGGAGGTTGGAGTGGAAGACGAATAGTAGCTCTACATAGAGGACAACGCTCGTTTTCGAGCAACCATTGTTCCAAACAATGGAAGTGAAATTTATGAAAGCAGCTGGTCTCAAAGGGAGGATTGGATTGAGAATATGATTGCCCACAAATAGAGCATTCCTCTTCCACTCCAACCTTCGACAGACTTTCTTCGCTGCGTGTTATTGGCATATTGATGTTTGTTTTTGAAATTTAATTTGAATTTTTGAATTTAATTTGAATTTTGAAATTTAATTTGGATTTTGAAATCTAGTTTGAATTTTGAAATGACTTTTTAGTTTTGATGGAACTTTAGTTTTTAAGACGTATTTTAGAATTGGATTGATGTGTGCTATCTTTTATTTAAGATATTGGTATTTTTAGTTTAGATTGAATTTTTATAGTCAGTTGACTTTTTAATTTCCCAGAATCTTTTGGAAATTTTTCTTATATGGGATATCCTTTATCTAAGATATCGAAATTTAATTACGTTTTGTTTTAATGAAAGTTTTTTTTTAGTATATTTTCTTGTTTTCAAGAAATTTGTTTTTTTAATAAGATTTTAATTTTACAGACATTTTGGTCTTGTTATTGTTCTCGAACCCATTGAAAAACCATCGATCAGGCTTGCTGGCCGGCTGACTAGTAGTTTGAGTGTTTCCAGAATAGAAACACTTGTTTAGAGGACTATCTACCTAACTCGAGTCCACTCACAAATCAAGACATAAGATTGAAAATTTACAAAGATTGTTATCTGTTCTAAAACTATCGACTGCCATAAGCTTGGTCAGCATTCGCGTGTTGTCTCTTGTGGTGGAAGGTTGTAGCCGGAGAACTGCAGTGATTGTTTTTCTCCGAAGGATGGCCTTTCTCTGGAATTGACAAGACGGGAATCATCGTGTCTTGAACTGCGTGTTCGCGTCGTCGCGTTGTTTGAGGCCTTTGTGTTTAATGTTTGTGTCTGTCTTGTGAATGTTGAAAATCAAATAGACATATTGATGTCTAAATAATAAGTTGTATAAAAACTGTGTGTTTAAAAATTTGCAAAATAATATAATAAATCAAAACCATGTGTTTAAAAACTAATCGTGTAAACGATCAATCGGATTAACGTGAATATAAATCGTGTAAACGTTGGCTGATGCCTGCTAGTCAGGAAGCCATTCCTGTTTCTAGGAAATTCTAGAAGCCATTAGGAAAAAAAAAAAAAAAAAAAAAGCTTGGTCAGACGGAAGGGACGTGGTGGTGGCAACACGCCTACCCCACGTAATCCAGCAACAGTCCGAACCAAACCCAGACAACCGACAGTTCCAGAACCGAAACAAGTACCGAGATGTAGTAGTTTCACACAAAGAGGGGCAGGGGCCCTTTGGGTGACCAGGACCAAGAATGGCGGTAAACCATCAAACTCAGTAATCCATAGTCAGCCTCCAGGTTGCACTCAGAGCCAAAAAGCTCATAAAGACAAACACAAACGAAACTACTATCAATGGTATAATAAGATATTTTACTTTAGAAGGATTATTGGATTGAAATTTTGCGGTTAGCGAGAGAAAGAGCTATTTATTACATGTCCAAATGAGAGTTAATCTGTTCTATTGAACAGCAAATGGGATGAATCATAAGAAAGATGATTCTGGGACATGTTAGTGGGAATGAAAATTTGAATAAGACGTTTAGTCAATGGAGTTATGGGACAATGCTCATAAATTATTTTCCCACTTGGGTGGTGAGTACCCTAAAACAAGTTTTTGAGCCCCACGTTGGGCGCCATTTGTAGCAAACTGAAAATGAGAGAACCGGGAGAATTAACTCTTCACCATTCCCAGTCAGCTCCCCTCATTCGTACCGAAGCGTGAATGAGAGACCGACAAGGAATAGCGAAGAGGTTGATGGCGAACCATCAAGGAGGAAAAAAAAAATAATTAATTGCCCCTGGAGCAGGGTGCCCTAGAATTGGCCGTAAAGGCCCTTAGTCCGCTTATAGCGGAGCACCCTTTTATCCAACCCTGACGGATGCTGGTGTGCCGCTTTGCTAGCTCTACGCGGCTGGGGCTGGTCATTACAGAAATGGGGTGGATATGCTCCGAGAAAGAAAAGACTGCTACTTGTATCTCATCCGTCATACAAAGTAGTAACCGCAAAGTGCAATTTTACAAAAGGGATTTAAGGCCTAAGTTCATAATGAACCGCCATACAAAACTTTCGGCTGAGTCTGGTAACAGCTCATGCCTGATGAGTAATTATATATATATATATATATATATATATATATATATATATATATATATATATATATATATATATATATATATATATATATATAAATATATATATATATATATATATATATATATATATATATATATATATATATATATATATATATATATATATATATATATATATATATATAAATTATATATTTATACTTATATACAAATGTAAATATACATATATTATATATATATGTGTATATATATATATATATATATATATATATATACACATATATATATATATATATATATATATATATATATATATATATATATATATATATATATATATATATATATATATATATATATACATATATATATATATATATATATATATATATATATATATATATATATATATATATATATATATTATATATATGTGTGTATTATCTGGCTATTCGGAGTTTTTTTTTCAGGCTGCTCTTTATGAAAGCGCGTATTGGAGTATTTTTTGAGCAGTTAAAGCAAATAATGGTTTATATTACTAGAATTCTTTACATTGTTAACTAGTGCTCTACCCATATCTAAATTGCCTCTCGAAATTTTCAAACAAATTTAATGTTCAAATCATATGCCCCTACGCATCATTTTCTTATTTACGCCATTGACCTTCGACAGTTCTCGCGCCATCTTGAAAAATTAAAATCCGGTTGCTGTCAAAATGTCGCAATCAAAGACGCTAACTCGCGGAGTCAATCGGGATATCGGCAATAATTTCTACTTAGTGCGTTATTTAAAAGTGGAACTTCCTGGATTTTGTTAAGAACATTACAGCAAGTGCTATAGTGGAAAGTTTCTTGTGAATTAACATTTCGAAAGTGGGATAGTGCTAGTTGTTTGAGCGGTGACTCGCTGCTCAGTTGTCTTTGCCTTTTTTTAATAACTTTAGTCTATGTCGCTTCTATTTCTAATACTGTGGTGCTTTTGCAAACTTTTCCCAGTCACGTATAATAGTTCGTTTTGTAAAAAACCTCTTTTAAATAGTTGTTTCTTATCGATTTCTATTGCGTGTCGGTAGTTTGTTTACGTTTACTTTACGTGGCTAGCAAAATTTGACAGCAACCGGATTTTTCGCTCCCATGTAGTGACAGAGTGAAAGGCAAGGGGGAAGGCACAAACTCGCGACACACACCTACAGGCGTTTACAGTGTTTCTGCTACTCTTTATGTCTTTATACTCTAAGGAGGAAGTACACTGGGCCTTTCCGAATTCGTGTCTCCGACTTGGTCTTGATCTCCGTATAACAGATTATGACGTCAGCGTTTTAGCTGACCTATTATAACAGTTATAGGAGATCAAGATCATAGACTGTCCGGATTCTCTGTCTTGTCATAGGTCTTGCCTTCTTTTGACATTTCGCAAAAATGGTGACTAGTGGTGTAAATATGATAACTGGTCCGCGTGAAAATATAAATTGTGCGGGCTGCGCGTGCTATATTCGTGTAAAATGAACATGATACCCGCGAAACATTTTGAATCAATCGCGACAGTAAAAGTTAGTGCGGTTCGCGTTGTAAATATTTAATAAATGTGAAAACCGATTAAATTGTTGATTCGATGTCAACTGCGGCTTCGAGCTACGAGTGCTCCTAAGAGCAATTGCTGCCTCTGAGAGTTTCCCTGAAGTGAAGTTACAAAACGACATAGATTTCCGGTAGGAATTATACTTTTATTGTGCTGTTTCAATATGAAAACTCTTAATTTCTTACAGATAAATGTATTTATGGTTGGCTGAAGTAATGTCTGGAAATGCTCCACCCGAACATAATGCTCAATCGAAGCTATTTCTTATTGAGAATTTCAAGGTAAACAATTTTAAACTGGATTTTAGATTAATGCTACAGAATTTGATTGATTTGAAATTTCTTGCAGAATTTAGTCGAAGCAACCCAAATACCAGAGTCTCAAAAGGACCTGCTCCAGATTGTGGCGGAACTGAAAGTATATGAAAAAGAGATGCAAAAAAGTACTGCTGGTGAAGGCGTAAAACGTTTGAATAAAGAACGACTCCCTGGTGGTGAAGATATTCATCAGGATGACTATAAAGGCGAATCTGTGCAGCAATTTATGATGCATTTTATATAATTATTACAGTTCTGTAGTTTATTTGAATGATTTTTGTTTGGAAGTAAATGTATTTTCATTAAAACTGATTGATCTGCGGTTTTTGTGAGAAATGATGAGAATTAAATATCGTTTTCTGCCGAATAAGGATAGATTTATAGATTAATATGAGCGTATGTAGGTTTTCACACTGGTATAGGTTCACCATGAGTCTTGTTTTTGCACATAAATTCCTTTTTTTACCCATCAACCTTTATATCGACAAGCGAAATCAAGAGAGCTTATAACTCATACCACCTCATCTATAGCATTGTAAAGTAGCTGATCTTTAATACCTTTTGATAAGTTAATCCAACAGCATCAAATCGGTTCAATCCACTGTTTAATTATTCAAACAACAGAAAATATATTTACCAAATCAAACGGCCATCTTACTTGTATAGGTTTATAATTTCATATTCCTTAATGCAACTAACAGTCTACAGAATTTTGATTGTAAAGTTCTATAAAAATGCAAACATCAGAATCATTAAATGTCACTTTAAACTTAGCATCAATACTAGTAAGATATAAGGCACATTGTTTTCGATTGTTAATAATTTGATCAGTAAATGATCGAAGATAAAGGAACATCAAATCAGTTATTGTCATGTTGAGTATTTGAGACTTTTTGAGTTATTTTCACGTACTTTATCACTCTTAAGCTGTGCATGAGATTCGACCATTTTACTTTGAATTACTGGTGTAATTTCGGAGTCCTCTGTATCGGAAATATAACCGTCATCTCCTGTTCAACTATTCGTTCCCAAACCTTGTACTGGCTGAGAAAACAAACAATTTCGCCAATAGTCATTTGACGATGGTGATATCGATCTTCGTATCCTGGTAAAAATCAAATACCCATTTTTTCTATTACGTCCAGATTCAATTCACGTCCATCAACGGCAGGAAAATGTTCAACTTCCAGCCCCTTTTCCTTGACACTTTCTTCCATTTATAGTATTCGTTCGTACGCCGTTGTTGATCATGGTTGGAGGTTGATCATGTAGATTTTGTGAAAATTGAGCCGATGTCTAGAAAAGGAATAAGTGCTTTGGTTTGAAATTGAAAGACAGAAGCATTTTCGAATAGTACCTACCTTTTCGGATATCAATGTAGTCTTGTAAATATCCCGGCAATTTCACAATTCCCTTTTTTATGTCATTAATAATATTCGATTTGATATAAATTAATTGCTGATGGTCCCGTTCGATACGTTCATTTTTGTCCAGCGGTGAAATTATATAGCCATATTGACGTTCATTTCTTATCACCATATCCAGCCCGGCTGTTTTTGCTGCAATCGCAAAAATGGTTACATCGTCATCGGGTCCATTGTACAATATGCTCTGGTTGTTTTTTTTTTGGTACTTCAGCAAACTATGAGAATCAAAGACTAGCCAAATGTAACCTAACTCACAAAAAGTAACCTATCATGACGTCTTGATGACTATCATGAACTGTTATACAGAGGAGAAATATCAAGCCGTAGATAAACTATTCGGACAGGCTAAACTTGATGTGACGTCACATTCTGTTATAACAAGCTGAAGACCAAGGTGAAGACGAATATTCGGAAAGGCCCACTCTATAACCCAGCCAGAACCCACTGAGATAGTATATAATGGAGTCGACATTGACTGTATCACTTTCCACCAATAGCCCCCATGACCGATGGCAAATCGACAATCCAAAGGCTTATGCAATTTCAATTTTTCATTTTTTTGTAGGGGTCGAGAAAAACATGTGGCATATGAAAATGCAAAGTACTATACTTGAAGTCGCAATCTATGTGTATGTAAAATTTCTAGTGAAATATTATTATTATTACGATAAAATGCAAAAATACTTAATGTTTGAACTGCTCAACGTACCTTAATGTTTGACTTTGAATATATAATTCAGTTTACGCACATGCCTATGAAAAATTAAGCTATGGATTTCGAAATTATGGCATTAGTGAAATTAATACATTTATAATAATAACGATAAATATAACTTACTGGGGAAGAACAAAACCATATGCTGTTATATTAAGCTAACTTATATGTAAGCTAAGTTATATGTAAGCTTCTACTCTAAAAAGTGTTGTGTCTTTGGTGAATGAGTTGATTAACTTTGAATATGATGTATTATAATGTGTTTGTAACATTAAATAATTGAAAAATATGAAATGTTAAGCATTTATTTACTAAAAAATATGAAATTTTCTATATATGGAAATCTATAATTTGGTTTTCTTTTGAGATTTTGCTATTTTCTTGTTCCTTCCTTAATTTTGCAGTATGTACCATCTTCAATTATTGTGTCCACAATTCAAGTTCTATAATTCATTTTCTCTTGAATAAGATAAGAATCTATAAATCATATATTGAAATAAAGCTGTCGATCATAGCCGGTAAAAGATATTATACGTGGAATTTAATATAAAACGCGAAAACATAATTAGGCATTTCAAGAGGAGTTTTAAAATTAAACCACAAGCTGGGAAATGGACAAGAGCCTCCCTCTTTCTTTTTCAACCGGGCTTGGGACACGGCTTTGGCGAAATTACGGCTTTCGTCTAACTTCGTAGCAGAAAATAAATAAATAAACCTATGCATGAGTATTACTCCAAAAGAACACTAAATCCAAAATCATGATCTACTGACCAATTCAGAAAAACCATTTTGAATTGAACCTTTACTTTCGAAAGAATCTTCACATGCCGAAATAAATTATATTACAACTCACTGTGATCACAAATTCCTTGGCGCTCATATATGTGCTGCCACCCTCAACCGCCATATTTTCAATATGTTTCTAAAAATAAAAATATGTAAGCAATTTTTAAAATTATATGAAGCAAGCTTACATTTTTAACGAAAAAACTGCCACAATCCATTTTTTCAACTCTACAGATTACCTATTAAAAATACAATTATGGATTATGAAACTATAACTGCAATGAAATTAATGCATTTTATAATAATAATGATGTGCATGACTTACGGGGGAAGGATCAACGCTGATGCTGTTCGTTAATGATGCAAGCTCGAGGCTTGTACTATCCTTCTGTGAAAATTTAAAATATGGTGCTATTTGTGAATAAGATAATATATTTTGAATATCACAATTTATAATATTTAACGTATATATATATATATATATATATATATATATATATATATATATATATATATATATATATATATATATATATATATATATATATATATATATATATATATATATATATATATATATATATATATATATATATATATATATATATATATATCAAATTAACCCATATTACTATTCCATAAACTGCCCCAAGCTAACAATGAACGCCACTACTTTGACTATTCAAAACACTAAATGTCATGATGGCGAACAAAATGTAAACAATTATTTTATGGCTTTTAAAATCACATATTTTTTTAATGAAGCACCAATTACATTGTAATATTTTTTGCAAATTACGACAGTAGACTGTTGTCAAAGCTTTATTTTGACCACTTAAGGCTGGTACTGAGTTCGAATTCACGTGAAATTTTGACATGTTTCCATTATCTGGTCATTCTTTCGAGCGAAAATTTTGACAACGGAGAAAAGCAGAGACACTGCTCATTCTTGACGGATAAAATGTCAAGAATTTCACTTTTCGATCGATTTTCTTATTGGAAAGTCATTTGCACTGCTCAATTTTCAAACTGAAATACTAAATGTCACTTTTTCGCTCGAAAGAATGAACTGCACAAACTAAATTGGTGTGAAATGATTGACAACATGTTTTAGTGCCATCTATGTTTTTGAAGCGAAAGCAACTTCAAAGCAACTTTTCATGCTAAGAACACAGTACCAAACTTGCTTATTTTCAAGCTAAATTTTCGCCGAAACAGATTTCACGTGAAATTTTGTATGAAAATTTCACGTGAAATCGAACTCAGTACTATGCTTTAAGGCTGGTACTGAGTTCGAGTTCACGTGAAATTTTGACATGTTTCCATTATCTGGTCATTCTTTCGAGTGAAAATTTTGACAATGCAGAAAGGCAGAGACAATGCTCATTTCTGACGGATAAAATGTCATGAATTTCACTTTTCGATCGATTTTTTTATTGGAAAGACATTTGCACTGCTCAATTTTCAAATTGAAACACTAAATGTCACTTTTTAGCTCGAAAGAATGAACTGCACAAACTAAATTGGCGTGAAATGATTGACAACATGTTTCAATGCCATCTATGTTTTCGAAGCGAAAGCAACTTCAAAGCAACTTTTCATGCTAAGAACACAGTACCAAACTTGCTTATTTTCAAGCTAAATTTTCGCCGAAACCAATTTCACGTGAAATTTTGTATGAAAATTTCACGTGAAATCGAACTCAGTACTATGCTTTACTTGTTAAATGAAAGTCCAGGTTGTCGATTCTTCATCCTATTCGCACAGGTCGGCACTATGCACTTCATTTTGCTTTACTGCTTCCGCACTAAATTTTCACAAAAAAGAACTATACACTTTCGTTTGAGCTTTGTAATTCACACGCGTTTCAGCTATTTGTACTGTATCAATTAAGTTTATTACTTCACAAAAGGAAAATTACTTCTGGACTTGCACGGCACTCGCGACGCGTTTGATTGTCAGCTTGACACTGTAGTAGTCCTGGGAAATTGACATTATAATAGAAAAAAATTGATACCTTCCCCTCCAGTGTGTTTCGTATGGGCATGTCAACTCCATTTATATACTATCTCTGTGCCAGAACCTAATAAGCCGTTCACACTACACTTCTAAATCAGGTAGATTTAGAATCTGTCAAGTTAATCAGGTAAGCGTTCACACTACCCGACGTGATTTAGAATGAGGAGATTTAGAGAGAGAAATGTCATTCGAATTTAAGTGTAAAATTTTTTTTGCGTGAAAGTTGTTGAAAATGGTGCAGAAACATGCAAGAGCATTATCTATTCATTTTGTACAATTCAAATTTTCCGTTTTTGTTCAGTTTTCTTTATTTTAGACCGAAATTCGAATGACGTTTCCTTCAAATCTACCGTGCCTCTCACGGATGGAATTCAGCGCGCTCTGAGAACAATTCAGCCGGGAAAAATTCACAATAGTACCTGATTTGTACTTGATTAACTCTAAATCTGGTCGCTTTCAACTGTCAGACGCCGAAAAAAATGTATGGGTAATCAGGTCGGTTTAACTTGATTTAGCTCTAAAGCGATCAGCTGATCGAAATCGCCTGATTTAGAGTCTAGTGTGAACGGGCTATAATCATATTTTAATGGTTAATGCACCCAAGACAAGGAACAGTTCTAATCAAGGAACAGTTCAAATCCGTCCAATCCCTACAAGGAACAGTTCTAATCCGGTATCATAATTGCACGATCGAAATTAACGGCATTCATTATCAAGACAACCCTAACATTTTCTTGGAAAAAATACACATTTATCCTATAATTCCTGAAAATGTTCAACACATCGCATCCAAGAAATTAAGCCTGCCAAAACTAAATTTACAACAATCAAAAAATAGATTATCAATAAACTCTTTGGAAGTAATTACAGAAAAGCATAACTACGTCACTTGGTCCACGATGACAATCTTGGGACTGAGCATCAGCGTAATTCTCATCTATCTCGTCAAACGAAGGAAGACGGTCATCCAGATCTCGAGACCTCATGATGATACCATAACTGCGGGGACAGGAAGCAATCTCCTTTGGCCATCGCTTCACTCTTAAGGGGGGAGGAGTTACGTACACACTTCATATCATACTATTGAATTAAGCATGTTGAATTATATGTAGTATCATATGGCATTGTATCCAAATTGAATTTAGCTCAATCATGTAAAATTAAATCGTGTCGACATCGATTTGCAAGTTCAGCAAAGCAAGCAATTCACAAATCGAACGATGTCGGCACGAGTTAATTACGCAGCATTCTAAACCAATAAATATATCACTGAAATGTATAATTGTGCAGTATTCTTGAAACGGCAAATAAAGTTGTTAATATCAAGTAAATTATCTTATTTTTATTCGGGTACGACATGTATCTCGTTAGTCGCGCAATCGTTGACAACCTAGTTTGACAACATGAGTTTTCTTATATTTTTATGAGTGGAGAGCGCCAAAGGCGTATCAATTAATTTGGTTGTTTGGAGTCAAAAATATTTTTTTTTTTTTTTTGAAAACTAAGATGAATTCATGTTTGCAGCTGCAAATTATAGCATATTACGAGAATATAATTATGAAGGAAGGAGGTGCATAAAGAAATGTGTTATGTGAAAGCAATCATAACGTCTCTACTTGTATTTATTTGCGTCTCTATGACCTCGAGCAATACGATGGGCTTTCAAGTTAGAGCTTTTATTTCCTACGAAGCCAATCACAAGCCCGGGTTTGAAAGAAAAGGAGGAGGGGGTGTGGAACGAAAATACTATTGATATTAATGATATTTAAACGATATCGATTATGATATTTAAACACTGAATTATATTTCAGATGGATGTTTATCACCTCCCTTAAATACAATTTTTTTCATTAAGTGAATTCGTCCAAGTAATAATACGCTCGAGTTGATCCACAATGCTTAAATAAAGCAAGAATTTCAATTAAAGTAATAAGTGTTTGAATGAATTTTAACGATAGAATGAAATAAAATTTAAATGATATACAGCAATGAATTTTTTCAGAGTATGGTTTCATTGTTCCCATCCTTGGTGTCGTACACCTGCCAGTATACATTATATACATTACATTATAAATGCCTACGTTTTCTTTCTTGGACTTCCATCATGAACTGCTAAATACCATTCCGAAGGTTTTCTTTCATGTAAAATAAGATTATTTTAATGTTAATAACCTATGTACATTACCCAATGAACCAAATTAATATTACTGCATTGCCTGTTTCCACCAACATCATAGGTCTGTTCCCGTACTACGATTAATAGCGATTGTATTGTATAATTGCAATGAAGCCGTTCCCGTACTCCGTTATACTGAAAACTGAAAATTTCCCCTCTTTCAGTAAGTACGATGAAATTTCAGTAGGGTCTGAGCTACTGAAAAATACTGAAACGAGAAACTAAATATTTTCAAATGTGCGCGGCAAACAACATATTTTTGAGTAATTTTACTATGAAGGTCGAAAATTTGTGTGGCGATAAGTTATCACCGCTTAGGATGACTTTAGAGTCACTATTGTTCTTCCAAAAATCGAAAACTCATACTTTTGGTTGTCAATTTTCAGGAAATGCAATGAGAGCGTTCCCATACTTTCATGAATTTCCACCACATGATTCAGGAAAATTCATTGACTGAAAGTACGGGAACAGACCTTATGTTTCAAATGTATTCATCAAAAATATGACATTCAAACTTCCGCGCCTATTGCCTGCCCCAAAATTTATTACAAATTTTAAATTACCCACGTCCTGTAATGCCCGTGTTCCATTATTACTATTTAGTACTCGCAAGTACTTCTGGCTACTTCCAACTACTCGCGCTCTCGTTCCCGAGTAGTTCATGAGTAGTTACGCCTTTTTTTGCCGTGAGGTGGCTATTTAATTGTCAATAGGTGGCTTTGATTTTTTCATGGTTATGTTGAATGTTTTCATAGTTAGGAAATTAGAAATAGCCTTCATAATGAGTAGAAAGTTAAAAGAGGTAATTTTCTGTCAGTTCCTTTTATATTTTCTATCGATTGTGGTAGTTAACACTCGTTATTTTCTCCTTTTATTTTCAACTGTTTTACATTTGAAAACTGCATATGATTTGACAGCTTAGAATCTGCTCGTATGAACGAAGATGGCGTTTCTTTTGCGCTTTACTCCCAAGTACTTGCAAGTACTAATTAGTAACAATGGAACACGGCAATTGTATGTTGGTGTTAGAGAATGTCGAACACTAAAAAAACTGGTGCCGCACGGAAACCCACAGTTTCAATCCACTTCTTCTATATCTTTCACGGGAACAGACTGTAAGGCTCTCGCAGCCACAATCGTATAATGAAAACACCACAGTTAGAATCACACAAAAACAACTAACTAATTGTTTATTACGCTTCAGCAAAACTCATGGACCAACATAAACTGACATTTCACAATACCATAAATTAATTGCGTAATTCAAAACTAACTCCGCACCGATCGTGGCGCCTCTGGTGGTATTATTCAGAATCCTACAATACTCCCTCTGAGCGATGTTGTCCATAATGACGACAATCGCTGAAACCGATATCTTCGATTGATGCTCGCGCGTATGTATGATCATCTAATGCCGGAACATCGTTGCGATGAAAGTATCGAATATCGTCCGGCGTCGCAAATGATACGCGTCTGCTTGTTGACGGTGAACTCCTAGGAGTCTGCCGTTGCGCATTCGTTAACTCTTCCGAATCTTCTACGAAAAAGGCAGGCTTCACACGTTCGGTAGACACGTTGACATGTTTTCCATTGACATCAAGCGTTATGACATGCGGCGAAATGCGCTTGATTATACGGTGGGGACCGGTGTATGGTCGACACAACGATCTCTTGACCGAATCCACCCTGAGGAATACATGTGTACAGGTACTTAATTCCTTGAACACGAATGTTGTCCTAGCATTCCGATGTATAATTGGCTTCGGGCGAAGCTGCCTAATTCGCTGGCGGATAATATCAAGGAATTCGATGGGGTCGCTAACTGTCCCATCATCGCTAAACCACTCGCCTGGCAGCCGCATCGTCGAACCAAACACCATCTCAGCTGGCGACGCACCAATATCCTCCTTGAAACTATTACGCAAGCCTAATAACACAGTAGGCAACGCGTCAACCCAATTACAATTGGTCTGATGACACATTAACGCGGCCTTCAACGATCGATGCCAGCGCTCCAATGCTCCATTAGATGTCGGGTGGTAGGGAGAAGACCTAGTTCGTGCACACCCTAATAATTTCACCAGCGCTCGGAACAACGACGATTCAAACTGCGTTCCCTGGTCAGTTGTGACGATCGCAGGCGCTCCATATCTCGACACCCAGCTCGCGTAGAACGCCTTGGCGACAGTATCCGCCGATTGATCGGGAATGGGCACTGCTTCCGGCCACCTCGAAAAACGATCAATCATCGTGAGGCAGTACCGATGTCCCTGTGATGGTGGAAGAGGACCGACGATATCCAGATGCACCTGATGAAAACGTTTATCCGGCACGGGAAAAGGCTGAAATTCATTTCGTACATGCCGACTAACTTTTGAGGCTTGGCACCGTGTACACCCGCGCGCCCACCGACGAATATCGCTGCGCAAGTTTGGCCATACGAATTTCCTTGCCACTGCTCGTAGAGTAGCACGAGCTCCTGTTATTCCATCGATGGAATAACGTAAAAACTCGACTTCTCATACACCTTGGGACAACAGGTCTAGGTGTCGTTTGCGAGACATCACACAGGATACTGGAACCTCCAAAGACGATCTTTTGCAGCTGCAACGACGTAGTGTTGTTAGCCGCAAGTTGTGAAAGCTCCGGGTCCCGCGCTTGTTCCAACGCCAATTCTTTTTCGTCGTAATCGGTAGGCAATGAAATCGATTCGAGTCGGGATAACGCGTCCGCTACAGTATTCGTTGGTCCAGCTATATGTTCAATTCGTGTACAAAATTGGGACGCATAACTCAGGTGGCGTATCTGGCGAGGCGTAGCCTTGTCCGACCTTCGTGAAAACGAGTACACGAGAGGCTTGTGGTCCGTCCTGATAACAAAGGTGGTTCCTTCAAGAATGTGCGAAAAATGCTGCACGCTACTATACAAGGCCAACAGCTCGCGGTCATATGTGCTATAGTTACGCTCCACTTTCGATAGTTTCCGCTGAAAATATGCGAGTGGCAACCAGTGGTTACCATGCAGCTGCTCTAGAACGGCACCTACCGCGACACTGGACGCATCCGTTACCAAGTCCAGCGGCCTGTTCGGCTCATAATAAACCAACAATGTGGCGCCAACTAAACTCTCGCGGCATGCTCCAAACGCCTCATTCGTCGCAGAATTCCATTCTATTGCAGCGTTCCCAGACTTTGCCTGTTGATAAGGTAATGCGTTGAGCGGGGCCTGCATATTGGCCGCATTCGCAATGAAACGGCTTAATAGTTGAGTGCTCCTAGGAATCGGCGTAACTCCTTGTAGGTAGATGGCCGTTTGTAAGACCTCATCGCTTCCACTCGAGAGGCAGGCGGCGAAATGCCCTTTTCGCTGACCGTGTGTCCGAAAAATTCAACCTCCGTGACACCAAAAATGCACTTTGCAACATTGATCACCACACCGAACTCACTCAATCGCTGGAAAAGCAAGCGTAAATGTCGTTCGTGCTGCTCCACACTTTCCGAGGCCACCAACACATCGTCGACATAAGTAACACAAAAATCGATTCCCCTCAAAACTTCATCCATGAGCGCTGGAAGGACTGTGCAGCGTTACGCAGTCCGAAAGTCATTACCACAAACTCATATAACCCAGATGGGGTGATAACAGCTGTCTTAGGCACGTCGGCCTCAGCAATCGGAATCTGGTGGAAAGCTTTCAACAAGTCAATCTTGCTTAAAATTCGCTTACCCGCAAGACCAGCGAAAACGTCCTCAATATGCCCCATGGGGTAACGGTCGGGCTGCGTAATTTCATTGAGCCGGCGAAAGTCACCACACGGTCGCCAAGATCCATCCTTCTTCGGCACTAAGTGCAAGGGACTCGCCCACGGGCTATCAGATGGACGGCAAAATCCCATTTTTAACATATAATCAAACTCCGCCTTTGCCACCGCCAATCTCTCGGGTGTCAGGCGTCGAGCCCTTTGCGCCACTGGTGGTCCAGTGTTAACAATATGGTGTCGCACATGGTGTGGCTTTGCACTCGCGGCACTAAGACTGGTGAGAGCCGGAAATTGCTTTAATATCCGGTGGTACCGCGTTCGTCCTGCGACAGTCGATATAGTCGCTCACCTGCCTGGTTCACAGTAACCCTTAATTCTAGCGTTGGTTTTCAGTTCGATGATACAATGGTTCTTCATATCAACCATCAAGCCAAAATGCCGCAAAAAATCTGCCCCGATTATGGGTGTCGACACTTTTGCCACACAAAACTTCCACTTCCATCTCCGTTGCCAGCCCAAATTCAAAGAAAGTAGTCGCTGGCCATAAGTGCCGATGGGCGAGCCATTTGCCGCGAATAGTTTATATGCTGATTGTGTTTTCAATTTTGCACCAATCTTGGGCGGCACGACTGAAACATCAGCCCCCGTGTCAATGAGAAAAACCAATCCTGTCGTTGCGTCGCGGAGATAAAGGCGGCATGGTTGCTGGACGCTGTCACTTGCCGCTTCTGACAGCGTCGGCACTAGTTTTCCGCCACCCGTGGTTTGCCGATCCATCGGCACGGTGGCTTGCACCTGTGAGCACGCTCTCTAAACCTATAGTGATAAAAACAGAGTCCGCCAGGCGATGGCGACCACCTGCGCCACTTAGGCCGAGAAGCCTGATCGTCACTGGCCCTTCTAAACTCCGATCGCAAAGCGGCCATCTCGTTATGAATCGCATCCAGCTGCGACTCAGGGCTGCTGTGGTTGACAACTGAAACCTCCGTAGGTTCGTGTGCCTCAATAACCTTGTCAGCGATCTCGGCCAGGCGTGTGAGGTCCTTAACCTCTGCCACACTTAGGATTGCCTGGACATTTGCTGGTAGCCGTTTCAGCCATAGCGTCTTCAGAAACGGCTCAGTTACTCCTGATGCGCCTTTCAGCCGCATGACACGCAGGAGCTGCGACGGACGCTGATCTCCTAACTCCAAACCCGTCAGCAGCTCCCGCATCTCTGCTTCCTCCGATACTGCAAAGGCGCTCAGCAAGCGGTCCTTAAACTTTTGATATTTACCATCGTCAGGCGGTGACTCGACAATATCCGCCACCTGGGCGAGGATATTCGGGTCCATTTCGCCAATTACTTTGTCGAATTTTGCGGTATCATTCGCAATTCGATGCGTTCTAAACTGCGCTTCCACCCGCGCGAACCATAACGCTGGCCGGGACGCCCAAAAGGGTGGAAGCTTAAATGCCATGATACTGCTAAGCGCAAGCGCATGGTCCTCGCCTTGCGCGTCTTCGAATTTCTCGTCATTTGCCATAACTAACGTCGTGGTCACCAATTTGTAAGGCTCTCGCAGCCACAATCGTTTAATGAAAACACCACAGTTAGAATCACACAAAAACAACTAACTAATTCTTTATTACGCTTCAGCAAAACTCATGGACCAACATAAACTGACATTTCACAATACCATAAATTAATTGCGTAATTCAAAACTAACTCCGCACCGATCCTGGCGCCTCTGGTGGTGTTATTCAGAATCCTACAAGACCTACAGTCAATGTCGACTCCATTTTATACTATCTCAGTGGTACCTATGCCTTCTAGCATGGCCTTCTTCTAGACAGCCCCTGGACACGGACGGAATAACTTCCCACCATTAGCCCCTTCAATCCTCTCGCGCACAAAGCATGTTAAAGCTGCCTTTACGCCATTTCACTCTCATTGTCAAATTGGAGGGGAACTACTTGGATTTGACCCGATTTGACAATGAGCAGACAAAAAATTACTACCATCCCCTTCAATGTAAATCTTATGGGCATGTCCACTCCATTTCTACTATCTCACTGCTTCTAGAAGTACGGGCCGTCAGGCTACGTATGCGTTGTCACTGTGACGTAATGAGTTTAGGAAATTTTGACCTTTCCACGAGACAGGGCCGATGTAAACGGAGATTTTACTTGCGGTTTTTTGGCCAAAATATGAATAGAACGTTAGTTTTTTATGCGTGGACGCGTTATATTAATAATATTTAGTCATAACTTGCATTTTGTTCAAATTAATTGTATCGCGACAGCAAATCGACACGAAACCACATACCAAAAACATTACGTACCAATGTCTGCTAGAAGTACGGGCCGTCAGGCTACGTAATCGCTTTAGCTATGACGTCAGCTATTCGGGGAGCTTTGAAATTTCCACGAGGCAGTACCGATGTACACGGAGATTTCACTTGCGGTTTTTTTTACTTAAATATGAATAAAACGTTAGTTTTTTGAGCGTGGACACGTTATAATAATAATATTTAGTCATAACTTGCATTATGTGTCAATCAATTGTATCGACAGTGAATTGACACAAAACGTCACATAACCTAACACCAACTGATTAACATTTCGCAGCGAATTTTTCCAATTATACCGCACGCACAGCATTAATTTGTATTTTAGATGTTTACTAGCACTGTTTTGCGGATCTCACTTTGTTTTCACTTCACTCACTTCAACACAATCTGTACAATTTACGATTTCCCGCGGACGTCCCATAAGACAACGTTTGTTTTTCGCGACACTTTGACAGTCTAGTGTGACATCATTATTCTGCATTATGGCCCGTACTTCTAGGAGGCATTTGTGCAATACCTTCTAGATGTACGGGCCGTAATGCAGAATGATGACGTCAGAGCATCGGGATAAATGTCGCGAAAAACACACGTAGTCTTATGGTACGTCCGCGGGAAAATGTTAATTGTACGGGTTGTGTTAAAGTGAGTGAAGTGAAAACTAAAGTGGTATATGCGGAACAGTGCTAGTGAACAGCTAAAACACAAATTAATGCGGTGCGTGCGGTATGATGTGGAAAATTCGATACGAAATGTTTATCGGTTGGTGTTAGGTTATGTGATGGTTCGTGTCGATTTACTGTCGCGATACAATTAATTGGTACAAAGTGTACGTTATGACTAAATATTATTATTATAACACGTCCACGCACAAAAAACTAACGTTTTATTCATATTTTAACCAAAAAACCGCAAATGAAATCTCCGTGTACATCGGCACTGCCTCGTGGAAATGTCAAATTTCCTAAACTCATTACGTCACGGTGAGAACGATTACGTAGCCTGACGGCCCATACTTCTAGAAGGCATTGATTTGTGGTACCAATGCCTTCTAGAAGTACGGGCCGTCAGGCTACGTAATCGTTCTCGCCGTGACGTCATGAGTTTAGGAAATTTGACATTTCCACGAGGCAGTGCCGATGTACACGGAGATTTGACTTGCGGTTTTTTGGTTAAAATATGAATAAAACGTTAGTTTTTTGTGCGTGGACGCGTTATAATAATAATATTTAGTCAGAACGTACACTTTGTACCAATTAATTGTATCGCGAAAGTAAATCGACACGAACCATCACATAACCTAACACCAACCGATAAACATTTCGTAGCGAATTTTCCACATTATACCGGATGCACCGCATTAATTTGTGTTGTAGCTGTTCACTAGCACTGTTCTGCATAAAACACTTTAGTTTTCATTTCACTCACTTTAACACAACCCGTACAATTAACATTTTCCCGCGGACGTCCCATAAGACTACGTGTGTTTTTCGCGATATTTGTCCCGATGCTCTGACGTCATCATTCTGCATTACGGCCCGTTCATCTAGAAGGCATTGGTGGTACTAACCAATGCCTTCTAGAAGTACTGGGCGTCAGGCTACGTAATCGTTGCCGCTGTGACGTAATGAGTTTAGGAAATTTCGACATTTCCACGAGGCAGTGCCGATGTACACGGAGATTTCACTTGCGGTGTTTTGGCTAAAATATGAATAAAACGTTAGTTTTTTGTGCTATGACGCGTTCTAATAATAATATTTAGTCATAACGTACCTTTTGTACCAATTGATTGCATCGCGACAGTAAATCGACACGAAACCACATAACCTTACACCAACCGATAAACATTTTGTAGCGAATTTTCCACAATATACCGCACGCACCGCATTAATTTGTGTTTTAGCTGTTCACTAGTACTGTTTCGCATATACCACTTTGTTTTCATTTCACTCACTTTAACACAACCCGTAGAACTAACATTTTCCCGCGGACGTCCCTTAAGACTACGTGTGTTTTTCGCGACATTTTTCCCGATGCTCTGACGTCATCATTCTGCATTACGGCCCGTACTTCTAGGAGGCATTGTACTAACAAAAATGTTCCATCAGCTGGTAATTGTGTTCGGGACTGTACCAAAAATTTGGGAATGCCCTAAGGTATGGAATGGATAGCAATTACGCTCTGGGTACAGCGTAATGCTGGAGTTACAATCAATAGGTCTGTTCCCGTACTACGATTAATTGCAATGAATTGCAATGAAACGTACTAAAACAGAGTTTTTTAGTCCGTTTTAGTACGCTTCATTGCAATTAATTGCAATTAATTGTAGTACGGGAACAGACCTAATGCATCCAACATTTGTTGCACAACAAAATGAGTTTGAACCCATGAGAACGTATGAGAGCAGTTACAATGATGCAACACAACTTTGTTGCGCAGCAGAATTTGCTCATACCTCAAACTTGGCATGGCAACAAAATACCCAATTCCACCTGTTCCTATGAGCGTTCGGGAAATCGGAACTGTCATATGTAAATGACAATAAGAATTTGTATTTTGTTGTCTCATTTTTGCTTTGCATTGCACTCCGCAGCTTTTAGAGGATAAAATATTCACTGATATCTCTTTCCGAGACTTTAAAGGATCCAAATTATCGAACAGCAATTTCTTTAATATAGCCAGTGACAGATGACAGTAAATGTTGTGTTGCATTGATTGTAAAGCTAGAGTTACAATCAATGCAACCAACATTTGTTGCACAACAAAATGAGTTTGAACCCATGAGAACGTATGAGAGCAGTTACAATGATGCAACACAACTTTGTTGCGCAGCAGAGTTTGCTCATACCTCAAACTTGGCATGGCAACAAAATACCCAATTCCACCTGTTCCTATGAGCGTTCGGGAAATCGCAACTGTCATATGTAAATGACAATCAGAATTTGTATTTTATGTCTCATTTTTGCTTTGCATTATACTCCGCAGCTTTTAGAGGATAAAATATTCACTGATATCTCTTTCCGAGACTTTAAAGGATCCAAATTATCGAACAGCAATTTCTTTAATATAGCCAGTGACAGATGACAGTAAATGTTGTGTTGCATTAATTGTAACTCGTTCCACCAACAAAACTTGGCAGCGAATGTTGGTTGCATTGATTGTAACTCAAGCATAACTCGTTCCACCAACAAAACTTGGCAGCAAATGTTGGTTGCATTGATTGTAACTCAAGCATAACTCGTTGATTGTAACTCAAGCAACCAACATTTGTTGCACAACAAAATGAGTTTGAACCCATGAGAACGTATGAGAGCAGTTACAATGATGCAACACAACTTTGTTGCGCAGCAGAGTTTACTCATATCTCAAACTTGGCATGGCAACAAAATACCCAATTCCACCTGTTCCTATGAGCGTTCGGGAAATCGGAACTGTTACATGTAATGCTTGAGTTACAATCAATGCAACCAACATTTGCTGCCAAGTTTTGTTGGTGGAACGAGTTACAATCAATGCAACACAACATTTACTGTCATCTGTCACTGGCTATATTAAAGAAATTGCTGTTCGATAATTTGGATCCTTTAAAGTCTCGGAAAGAGATATCAGTGAATATTTGATCCTCTAAAAGCTGCGGAGTATAATGTAAAGCAAAAATGAGACAAAAAAATACAAATTCTGATTGTCATTTACATATGACATTTCCCATTTCCCGGACTCTCATAGGAACAGGTGGAATTGGATATTTTCAAAAATGTTGTTGCCATGCCAAGTTTGAGATATGAGCAAACTCTGCTGCCAAGCAAAGTTGTGTTGCATCATTGTAACTGCTCTCATACGTTCTCATGGGTTCAAACTCATTTTGACGTGCAACAAATGTTGGTTGCATTGATTGTAACTCTAGCTTAAATGACAATCAGAATTTGTATTTTTTTGTTTCATTTTCGCTTTGCATTATACTCCGCAGCTTTTAGAGGATAAAATATTCACTGATATCTCTTTCCGAGACTTTAAAGGATCCAAATTATCGAACAGCAATTTCTTTAACATAGCCAGTGACAGATGACAGTAAATGTTGTGTTGCATTGATTGTAACTCGTTCCACCAACAAAACTTGGCAGCAAATGTTGGTTGCATTGATTGTCACTCAAGCATAACTCGTTCCACCAACAAAACTTGGCAGCAAATGTTGGTTGCATTGATTGTAACTCAAGCATAAGAAGTTATGCTTGAGTTACAATCAATGCAACCAACATTTGCTGCCAAGTTTTGTTGGTGGAACGAGTTACAATCAATGCAACACGACATTTGCTGTCAGCTGTCACTGGCTATATTAAAGAAATTGCTGTTCGATAATTTGGATCCTTTAAAGTCTCGGAAAGAGATATCAGTGAATATTTTATCCTCTAAAAGCTGCGGAGCATAATGCAAAGCAAAAATGAGACAAAAAAATACAAATTCTGATTGTCATTTGCATATGACATTTCCCATTTCCCGGACTCTCATAGGAACAGGTGGAATTGGATATTTTCAAAAATGTTGTTGCCATGCCAAGTTTGAGATATGAGCAAACTCTGCTGCCAAGCAAAGTTGTGTTGCATCATTGTAACTGCTCTCATACGTTCTCATGGGTTCAAACTCATTTTGACGTGCAACAAATGTTGGTTGCATTGATTGTAACTCTAGCTTTAGTTCCTAACCAGCGTGCGGACTCCGGATATGTATATGGACCAAAAATCCAGTGAACTGGCCTGATATTTTACTGTTGATCAGCCTGGAAAATTGGAAGAAATCGCATGGAACAGAAAGAGGTGCAAGATTAGATTCGACAACTACATACTCAGGCTAGATTTTTCGTTGCTCACATACGGCTCACTCTCGCAAAAAATACCAGCTCACTCTCAGGTTGCTTTGACAGATAATGCATTGCGTAAATGGAGGCGGAATTTCAAGGTCAAAGTGTTTTTTCTGGAAAATGCAAGGAATTCACCCACTTATCATTCTATACACTTTGCTCTAGGTTTGGAAGTGAACCGTTCTTGCGGGAATATGAAAAAATTTTCAAACAAAGAAAGAGGGGACTCTGTAGTGGAATGTGAAGAAGTTCGGACGTAATTGAAAAGAGAGCGTACAGAAAAGTAACGGGAAAAAATTAAAAGATATATTGAAGAGTAAAAGCTAAATGGGTGGTGGCGCAGAAAATTTTTTGTGAATTGAATAAATTAAAGAACAAAAACTAAATTGGTGGTGAAGCAGAAAAATTTTTGTGAATAGAAGATATTGAAGAGCAAAAACTAAATTGGTGGTGCAGCAGAAAAATTCTGTGAATAGAATATATTGAAGACAATCTGTAAATTTTTCAAAACTATAAGGGCAGTGAAAGGGAAAAATATAAATTGCATAACAAAAACTAAATTGATGGTGGCGTTCCTGAATGTATCTGAGTCCTCATATGTGTGTAAGGTGTATAATGTACAAGGCGTGTTGGAAGAAAGAAATAGTTCGAGGAAATAAAGGTGGAAAGATTACTAAATCGATGACAGATCAAGGAATGGATGGTGAACTGGAAATAAGTCTTGAATGAGCAAGATGAGTACTACATGTTGATAAAATGAAGGTTTCGGCTTGCAAATAATTCAATAGTACAAAAATTATAAGAGTCAAAGGTCATAATTCTTAATACATTATATAAAGAAGAGAAAAACGGTAAATTGAGCGAAATCAATAGGCACTTTAAAATGAATTATAATCGGACATAAAAGTGATTAGTCCTCCACTGAAGGTTTTTGTCTCTCGGTTAGTATATCGGTACTTCAGCAAATCAATCAAGAAGTACGTAGCAGCTAAACTCAGATGCGCGCCTCCGCTTTTGCTGTGCAGAAAACTTACTGCAGATAATCTTCGAGATCAGACCATAGCCTCGTTCTGCGTCTCAGTTTCTTGTGGCATCAATGAATTACTAAAGTACGACTTCTGGCCACCTGGGGTTTTCATAAAGGAGTTTACTAAGATTCAGCGTGAAAACTTTCGGCCGAGAGCAGCAAAAAGACACAAGGATAAACATAAACCGTTCCTTAAAGCTTTATTATCGAAACGTCCGTGACTTGAGGACCAAGTCTTATGAAGTAAGTCTTTCTTCTACTTTAACATCTCATTATATTATATGCTTTACGGAAACCTACTTGAACGAGGATATTTTTAATGCTGAGATCTTACCACAGCACACTGTTCTCCGCAAGGATTGTGACCGCTTAGTCTCTGGTAAGTCTGATGGTGGAGGAGTTCTCGTAGGCATTCACAAATCCCTCGCTTGTTCCGTTTGCAGCAATTTTACTACTACTTCCTGAGTGGAATGTATTTAAGTGCGTGTATCTCTAGCTCCTACTTCATTATTATTGGTTGCTTCAATCTATATCCCCTGTAATAGCCCTTCGTCTCTCTACGAACTTTTCTTTTCTGAGCTCTCATTCTATCTTCTATGTCGCTTCCCTTCTGACCACTTAATGTTATGTGATGATTTCAATAAGCCCTCAGTTGAGTGGAACACCTCCTTTTCAACCATTACTTCTAGTAATAATATTTTCTTAATCCTGTCTTCCTTCATTTCTTTATGCTCCCTTTCTCTATTAAACTCGGTACCTTATACCAATAGCGAAATACTGGATCTTTTTTTTTCTAATCTTCCAATGTCTTTCATGTACTTAGATTCCGCTGTTTTACCGTATGTCCCTCCCGATCTCCATTATCCTCCTTTACATTTAGAACTTTCTCTAAATTTTCCTCCTAGATCTAAAGTCTCTTGCTATTTCCTTTTCAATTTCTTTAAAGCCAACTTCGCCGGAATGGCGAACGAAATCAACCATGTTAATTGGTATACATTTTCTTCGCTGCTCAGACGTCGACGAGGCTCTTCACAGACTTTACGTCTTCCTCTCTAACCTCATTCCTCGCTTTATTCCCACATGTCGTTCCAGAAGGCCTAATGATGTTCCCTGGTTTACCTCTAAAGTTGCTGCCGCCCTTAGGGCAAAGGATATTACAGACGTTCAGCCTTGTATGTTGATCTTCTTGAGTTTAAAAAACTACACTTTTATGCTAGAAGGGTCACTAAAGAGTTGAGGCTTCTATCTGTTTCAACAATTCTAAGCCCTTCTGGTCATTGATTCACTCCCTGAAAAAATCCCCCGTTATCCCTCAAAACATGTTTCTTGATGAAATTTCTGCTACCATAACTGAAGAGACCTGTGAGCTCTTTGCTCGTTTTTTTTTCGCCGTTTTCAACCCTGCAAAACTCTCTTTCTCCTCCACATGTTTCTTTTTCAACTCCTTCGTCGTATCGTTATAGACTAAAAGCGCTCTCTTCTTTCCGTACAAACTCTTTATGTGGGAAATACATATTGGCCGAGGCCAGGCGAGCCGAAGTCAGATGAGACCGCCAACATGTGGACGGCATTTGACAACTCGTCCAAAATCGCTTTAACTCGTGCTCAAAATCCATTCCGATCGGATGTGGCACGAGCGCCGGCGAGCCCTGTCAAAGTCGCTCGTGTGGACTGTCCACACACTCGGGCTCGCCAGATCTCGCCTGGGCTCGGCCAATATCTCTTTGGCACATTAGAAGTTAAGTAATAAATGAGTTGTCTCGATTCTAGCTCTATTTGTGACTTTGACGGTATTCCTATCATACTAGCTAAGTCACTATCTTCTTCACTTTCTGTACCCTTGTCAATTATGTTTAACCTCAGCATCGCATCTGAAGTTTTTCCTTTCTTATGGAAATCTGCTAATATTTCCAATGTACTTAAAACCGGTGACCCTGCTTGCATTTCGAATTACCACCCTATATCGCTTTTGCCTTGCTTCAGTAAGCTACTTGAAAGAATTGTCTACAACAGAGTTTATCCTCTATTTGTGCCTTTCCTCACCACCGAGCAACATGGATTTGTCAAAGACAAATCTACTGTTACTAATTTGCTATTGTTCACCAACACAGTTGCTTCTGCCATTGATTAGCAAAATCAGGCGGATGTTCTTTACACAGATTTCACCAAGGCGTTTGACTCTGTCAACCATGAGCTTCTTCCATTGAAATTAGACAAATATGGTTTCCATGGTCCGCTGCTCTCCTGGCTTTCTTCCTACATTCATGAACGTACTTGTGTTGTTACTGTGAACTCCTGTTCATCTACTCCCTTCTATTCCTCCTCAGGCGTTCCACAAGGTTCGATCCTTGGCCCCTTATTATTCTTAATTTTCATTTATAATCTCCCGGGTCTGTTAAACTCCTTTTGTCTTCTATATGCAAACGATCTAAAAATATTCAGAGTAATCGATACAATCGAAGACTGCTTACAGCTTCAGAATGACCTGCTCACTCTTGTCAACTGGTGCAATGCAAACCATCTTACTTTGAATATTTTTAAATGGTGCCAAATGTCATTCATGCGTAAAACTTACCCATTAGTATTTTCTTAATATGTTTTTGGAGCCTCTCTCGACGTCGTTTTTAATGTTAAAGACCTCGGAGTAATTTTTGACTCTAAACTTTTATTTGATCAACATATCTTGCACATAACCACCAAAGCGTCGAGACTTTCGGGTTTTATACTAAGATCTTCTCAATATTTTGCAGATGTCTCCACTTGTGTACACTTGTTTTTCTCGTTTGTCCGCAGTATTCTCGAATACTGTTGCCAAATTTGGTGCTCACATTTTCAATATTTGATGCGGTTGAATCTGTACAACGCAGGTTCACCCGGGGTGTGTTCAATGTGCATGCTATAGCAGCTATTAGCTGCTATTTTAGCAGCTCTGGCTGTCCAATGTCAAGAAATAGCTACTTTCTGATGCTTGCTATTTGACAGTCGGGCTGTCCAAGATTCCAGCATGGCCTTCATATAAAAGGCCTATCGCAAAAGCAATTAACGTACAAGATGGCGGACCTATGCTACTTTTCCCAACCAGTCCGCACAGTGATGTTTTTTTTATGGTTTTAAAGAAATTCACGAGATCCACCTACAGGAGATATGAGGAAACTCATAAGTCATGCTAATCAATGTTTTTTGGGATCTTTCAGAAGCAATTTAGATATAAAAAGTCTTTAACATCAGACCTCAATTCATCGGGACACTTATCCGAAATATCGTTTGTATAGAAGAATTTGCAGATTACCAAAATTTGATGATTTTTAAAGTGGAATAAATCCTACCAACCACAAACGGCAATTGTTTACAATTCACATTACCGAGAGTAGGTGGCAGGTATTCCAAATTGCAAAGTTCTCGCGTATACAGCCCAATAAACACATCACTTTCACGACACTTATCCGACATATCTTTTACGCGACAAAAACTTCGCAACCAGTCACCGGATAATAGGAAAATAGACTCAAGGTCTGTTCCCGTACTTGAATCTATTATAATATATTAAAATAGATTCGCAGCAAGTCGTTTTTGTACTCTTGCTGCAAGCCAAATTTTGCAGGAAAAAGCAAATGAAGTAAAAGCAAATGAAGTACGGGAACAGACCTTCTATTCCCTGATTCAACCGAGCAGCACCATTCACATTACTAATTGTCAGAAAAATGTCAAACAATTGTCATTGTGCAATTCCCAATAAATCTTAATAACGAGAGGACTACACCATTTTAAAAAGTAGCTTAATGCCTGTCAGATTGCACGTCGCGATAGGCCTTTTATATGAAGGCCATGGTTCCAGCATAACTGCTAAGGTAGCAGCTATTTGCTGCTCACAGCCTGGAGGATAGCAAGAAAGTAGCTAAGGTAAAATGGCCGTGCGTACACAGCTGACATGCAGTTCAAACGTCATTTTCAATTGGAAATTGAAATGAAAAGAAGTTTTTGAGCTTTTGTGACGCAGGAGATGAGGAAAAAATTTGAAAATAGTGACAGCATAAATTAAATACAGGCTTTTTAACACTTGAACTCAACTCGAGTTAAGTCAGCTTTCACACAGAGCAGCTCATCTTGAGTTTTTAGCAGAGTAGGGACACGATATCGAAAGAAAGTATCGATACTTTTACTTTAAAGTAGTATCAGAACCAAGTAGTGATATAAGTCCCGTACTCATTGCGACAGTACTGATATGAGTAAATATCAAATGATACTTGCTATAGTCAGTCAGTTTAGACTTCCAACGAAGCCAGAGATTTCAATTATAATGATAGGGCCGGGAACTGGTCTGGTGCCGTTCCGCGACTTTGTTCTCGGGATCAAGCACACTAAATTTACGTCACACATTCAGATCTAATTCGGTAGGTTATTTATTGGTGAGAACACATGGGCGGGTACTTTTGCTTCACTTGATTATCCCTTTCCATTACTCATCAATCCCGTTCTCACAGCGACGCCAAAAATATGGCAATCGATGTAAGAATTATTCTGCTCAAAGTCAGCATCCAGCAAAGAAAATAAGTCAGAGGCCAAAGCACAACGGTTTATCAAGAAAATTGAGGCTCAAAAGCGCAACTCAGCCGACGTGTGGAGCTAATCGCAACTATTCTATCAGATTTCGTTTTGTTTGCTCGCTCAAGACGGGAGCAAGCAAACAGCATTCCTTGAGTCGGATTAGAAACATTAAAGTAATAAATTTATTAAACTAAATTAAACTAGATAAAAGTTAATTTTGGAGAGGAGATAAGCGATGATAAAAAACAGTGATATGATGAGGATGCGTACAGAAGACCAGATATTGTTCACGAGGATTGTTGCACTCTCAAGTCAGAAATGTGTCTTTTTACACATACATATACCACTTTTGAAACTAATTTAATATCATTGTTATTCGTCCAATGAGAGGACATTAGGATATGAAAGTTGATACTAATTACAGTGTACCAATAATGTCCCCGTACAGCAGCTATTTGAAACGCAAGTGATAAAAAACAATAAATTGTTGCAAGAAATTTGAAAAAGTTTTAATGCAGATTTAATCATTAAACATTTTTATTTAATTTAGAAACAAAAACAGATCCATTTAAATTATTCATTACAAAGTTACTAACTAAAAATAAAACAAAGTCAACAATATGTCTCCAATAAAGTCTTCGTACACTAACGAAACAGTTTATGAAAAATCTTAAAAACTTTAGATACATTTTTTGTTAATATTTAGTTGGGTAGCCTTTATTTTTAATCACGGTTTTAAGACAGTGTGGCATCAATTCTACAAGTATTTTTGCATAGCTTGGCTCTATTTTCGTCCATTTCTGCTAAAGAGCCTGTTTCAACTTAGGTTTTGAGCTAATATGATGAGTCCTACTCCTTTTTTCCAGCATGTTCCGCATGTGCTCAACGGGATTGAGGCCAGGACTTTGTGGCGGTGTTTTAAGCAAATTCAGAATTTTGTACGCCAAGATCATTCTAGTGTTATGAGCATGCACTTAGGATCATTATCTTGTTGAAAGTAAAAATCCTTCGATTCATCCAATTTGTCAGCACTTGGCTGCAAATTTCCCTTGAGAATTGCAATATATGCCCGATGATTCATGTTTCCTTCAATTATTTCTAAGTTTCCAACGCCGCTGGCAGCCATACAGTCCCATACCATAACGCCGCCACCACAGTGCTTTACAGTTTTCATGGTGTTTTTTTGGGTTTTAAGACACCCCTGGCTATTTCCACACTTTAATGTGCCAAATAGATATTGGCCGAGCCCAGGCGAGCCGAGAGTGTGGACGGTCCAGACAAGCGACTTTGACAGGTGTCAGAGGCGCTCGTGCGACATCCGATCGGAGTCGGTTTTTTGGGCACGAGTCAAAGGGATTTCATCACGTGCCCTGCACGTGCCGGTAAATGCCGTCCACGTGTTGACTACGAGCTGTCAAAGGCTCAGTCTTCGATTGTCTGTGGAAGTGTCGGTAGCGATAGTTAATTTGAAATATAATAGTGGATACCGTGTGAAATAGAATAGTGAATACCGTGTGAAAAAGAATAGTGGATACTGAGAATTGAACTGTGGCATTGTGATTTGTGAATTGAATTGTGTGTAAATAGAAATTGGGGTGAAATTTATATTTAATCGTTTTCGTTTATTTCAGTGCGAAATGGCAGCTTGGAGTAACGACGAAATTTTCAAATTTATTGATGCGTATCGAAGTGAAGAATCGATCTGGAATCCAAAATCCGATTCGCACAAAGACAAAATTAAGGTAAGTGTGAAATCTAATATTATTGATGTAAAGTTAATATTTATCATGCAAAAAGGTCGCCGCTTGAAGGTATCTGGAATGGATGCTGGCTGTTTTTTTGCCGAATATTTCTAATAAAAATTGTAAGTTTGCATTTAAACTTTCATATTTGACCAAATTAAACTTTTAATATTGCGAAAAATTTTTAACACAAGAATTTCATAAAATAAATCTAAGAATGAGGGCAAAATTCGACTGTGTGTTCCCATTGCGATTAGAAGATTTTCCGAAACATAGAATTGAAATGATAAAAATATGCAAAAATCTTCCGAATATTGCCAAATCATTCAAAAAACAAAGCCTAAAATGCACATAACTGGCAGATTTTTTCTTTTGTTACCTGTTTCAATTCAAATATATCATACAAAATACATGTGGGAAGCAGTACTAGCAATTCTGATACACACGGGCCGCCTATACTAATGAAAACATATAGCTAGTGCAAGAAAAGAGTAAAAACCCAGTTACGTGAAACACTGGGGAATGACTTTGCGCACAATACTCACACTATTTTGGGAAAAAAAACCCACACCTTTTTCTTTTGCTAAAAGGCATATTCATTAAGAGGCAATAAAAGGGTTCTCAGCATATTTTACTTTGAACCAATTTGCACTGGCAAAAATGGGTTTTTTTCGCACATGATGCGCGTGCAAACTTACAGTATTTGCGACTACCATGCACGAAAAAGGCCTATGTTTGCCGTGAAAATATGTATTTTCCACCCAGATCGGGTTTGTTCATTTTTTAACTATTTTGTTGTTTATGAAATATATGCGTTCAATCAACTGAAACTAAGAATCGAGAACTGACTTATGTCTTTATTTTTTTTAACAAAGCAAAACATGTATTACGCGGTAAAACTCGACTACGGGCTCCCCATAGTTGTTACACAATTTCAGTTATTATTTTGATTATGGGTGGTATTTTTTGTGGTTGTGTTTGTTTTTTAGGCATTTTTATTTATCTTCAACATGCTCTTTTATCGTGTATGTTTTTTTTAGTTATTCTTCAATTTGTGATCCCTGCTCATTTTCTAATGGCAGCAGGGCGAAAATTTTTAAGAAGAATACTCAAAAACATACAGAGAATAGACGAGAAGACAACACGATAATGATAAAGGAGAAAAAAAACATTCAAAAACAAACACACAACGACAAAAACATAAACATATCAGCCTAACTTCAAATTAATTTCATATTCATGAGCATATTTCAGTGATGTCTTCTCCATATTTGCATGCATTTTCAGCCCTTTTCAATGCATACTTCATCCTTTGCCTATACATAACTATTCGAGCTCTACTCATCATATTATTTTGTTGCCAGGTTAATGATGCATGGATAAGACTGTCCCATATTATGAATATGACAGTAGATACACTGAAAAAAAAGAAAGAGTCATTAATGGCCACATTTCGGCAGCACTTGAGGCGGAAAAAGTCTTCATTCACTACGGGGTCCGGAGCGGATGACATATATCACCCTATATGGATGTTTTACGATGCGATGGAAGAATTTTTAGGGGATATATATACATGCTCCAGCCAGATAAATACCTTAAATCTTGTAAGTACTCAATATTAACATGAAATTCTTTAAAAAAAAAATTTATTAATATATTATATAAAACAAGTGTAATTACTTGCTCTTCAGTGGCAAGTATGCATACAGAGTTTTCCAGTAAGAGTTTTCCAATTTTGTACTCAAAGAAAACATAGATTATTTTCGATAATAGGCTAAAATCTATTCTAAGTGTACGCATGTGTTTCCATGTGAAAAAAATTGTCATTTATTACATTTGCAATATTAACTGAATTTTCTAAATTCTTTACATAAATAGTACAATCAATAAAATTTAGTAAATATTAGAATTTTCATGAACGCAGATTTATTTAACCTGGAAATACCTCGCACACTTAGAATACATTTTAGCCCGATATCCAAATTATTTTATGTTTTCTTTAAATACAACATTATTATGCCTTTATTTAAATTGTTATGGCCTCTGGGTATATTTTAATGTGATTTCAAAAACACCAAGTATGGTTAAAAAAAAACTTGTATTTCAGAAATTTATCTGTCATAATGTCAATAATACCCTTGCAAATATATAACAACAGATGAATTTTACTATCCCAAATTCATAAAAATATTAGGTAATGCATCATGCTTCCAGTTCTTCCCCTGAACAGGTAATTTATATGAGCAACTAACATACTTTTTCATCGAAAACTTTTAATGAATAGGATGGCGGACTTAATCATTTGTTTTCATTGTAGCTGCTGATTTGAGTATTTTTTCCTTCTCAAACATATATTGTGTAGCTATTAAATAAAAAATGTATAAATTATTGCCTAAAAGATCGTAGACTATTAAATAAACCGTAATATTTTCAGTAGACTCGTATCGTAGACTATTAAATAAACCGTAATATTTCAGTCAAATTTCTATAGGAAAACATTGCTTTGATGAAAATTATACAAATGTAGACGTTTTATTTGCTTTTGTTTACTGAATTTTACTGTTTTTGGCATAACTGATCGCATAATAAAATTATTCTCTTTTATACAAATACTTCATATAAAGGTATTCAATTTTTTACTGAAAATATTACGGTTTATTTAATAGTCTACGATCTTTTAGGCAATAATTTATACATTTTTTATTTAATAGCTACACAATATATGTTTGAGAAGGAAAAAATACTCAAATCAGCAGCTACAATGAAAACAAATGATTAAGTCCGCCATCCTATTCATTAAAAGTTTTCGATGAAAAATTATGTTAGTTGCTCATATAAATTGCCTGTTCAGGGGAAGAACTGGAAGCATGATGCATTACCTAATATTTTTATGAATTTGGGATAGTAAAATTCATCTGTTGTTATATATTTGCAAGGGTATTATTTTTAAAAATAATTTTCTAAGCACCATCCACCTTCACATACATTTATATTCAAATGAATTTGTTTATCTGCTATAATATGTTTGCAACGAATATGTTTTCACGAAAACTACATTAGTTTTGAAAAAAATTTCCTCACTTTTCTGCATAAATAATTTCAAAGTCTATATTAATATATAACATTGAATTTAACTTGTTCATCACAATTATTGTTTAATTCTAGTATGCAGGAAGGATAAAATGGATATTACCATAAAAAAATTTACTACATAGATATAAAATAACAAAAATTTAGCTGAGAATTGCACCAAATCAATACGAACTTTCAAGGAAAAACCTATAAGTAATAATAAATTGTAATCAATTACGCTATGTCACCTGTCCATTATTTGTGCAAGTTTTTAAATGTCCGATAAATTGAAATGCTACAGTGAAGCGGTTGGCATCATTTTTTGTTTAAAATTTACACTTTTAAATACAATCTTTTCTTTGGTTGCGTAATTATTAAACTGAAATGTATCTTTACAAATACCTTCACAACATTATTTCACTCAAACGGATTAAAAGCGCAACTTTGTTTGTCATGGAAGTATAATTTGTTCTTAATGTTCAGTAAAGAAGCTTGGTGCAATATACATTTGTTATTATAGTATAAAACAGTCAAATTATACTAATAAAACCGTATATTATCGTTATGAAATAGTAAATATATAATGGTAATGATGATAATAATAAGAACAGTAAAAATAGTAAACTAAGTGTAAAAAAGCAAAAAAAACTATAACTATCAGCACTACGGCTATTCAATTAAAATTTTCATACATATATTGTGCGAAATTAGATCTTACTTCAATCGCATCCGTCGGTGATCTACGGGGTATTCCTTGTAGTGGCATGAAACTGTTGTCCACTTCAATTTGTTGTCTCCATGTACCAGGTTCGACTAACTCATGATTCTCATAAATATCCACTGAATTGTCTGGAGAATAAATCTGACGGGACGTAGTGCTCTTCCTTAGCATGTTATGCAACAACACACATGCCATCGTCACTATTGATGCCTTCCTTACATCAAGGGCGATTGGTTTTCCAAAAACTCTAAACGCACTGGCCATTATGCCAAACGTGTTTTCCACCACAACACGTGCACTTGAAAGGTTTTGATTAAAAACTCTTGGTGGTGAGCCTAATTCGTGATTCCCACAATAGGGCTTCATTATGTTCGAGTGTAAGGCAAACGCCCCGTCGGCCAAAAATACATATGGCAAATGGATGTTGCCATTGGGAAGGCAAGACGGTGATGGAAGATTAATACTTCCATCGCAAATCTTTTTCCACAAATAACTTTGTTTGAGTACACCGCCATCACTAATGCGTCCTTGCGCGCCAACATCAGCAAACATGAAGCAATAATTGCTATCAACAAGAGCTAAAAGCACTATGCTGAAGCCTCCTTTATAGTTGTAATACTCTGATCCAGATTTTGTTGGGAGTACAATATTTACGTGTTTGCCGTCTAGTGCGCCGACGCAATGCGGAAACCTAAATCCTTCTGCTTTGTTAAGCCATTCTGATGCAGATGATGGGAGCTGAAATATTTTAATTAGGTTAAAAATCATGCAAATACTATGTAAAATAAATTTTATTGTTTTGTTTCAGGGAGAACCTTCTACAAGCGGAGATGGAATCGAATCTCAATTAGATGGTGAAGTCCGGTCGATTCCGAGCAGAACACCTGTGCGAAAACGGGCAACACACGATTCCCAGTTAGAACAAGCGAATAAACACATGAGGGATGCCTGCAGCAGCCTCAATTCTATGTTAAACAAGCAACCCAAAGAAGAGGATGAGTATGGTTTGTTTGGAAAGCTAATCGCGTCAAAACTTAGAAAAATTCCCGAGGATAATCGCCAACAAATTATGACGCAAATGTACATGTTGGTGGCGAATTGGAAGGAAAATACGGGTGTAAATATTACCCAATATCCTTTGACGTCTACCCCTGCAACACAACGACTTCCAAATGCGAATCCAGAACACATTTCCAATGCTGCGCCCATGAACAAGCAGTATGCTTCTACATCTTCGGGATACATTTCCACGAATAAGCGCATCAATATAATCAGCGACCAGCAAGTCTTCAATGCTACGCAAATGCACAAACAACAGTTACAGGATAGTGTATGCAGTGGAAATTTACAGGAATATGTTGCAGAGGACACATATCCAGATAACTGCATATTTCTTCAATACAATGAACAACCTTGAATTCAATATACATTATTTATACGTTTGTTGTATGATGTTTCGCACTTTTTTATACTTATTTCAATAGTTTAGTATAATTAAATTTGTTGTTTTGAGTGTATAATTAGTTTAATGTTACAATTAAAAATATATTTTTATATGAAGTATTCAGAACTTATTACCTTAAGGGGGGAAATACATGTAAAATCGAAAAAAAACTGCTAATTTCAGATTGATTTAAAATATATATATTGTTCATTCAGAAAATGTTTAATATTAAATCCTGAAAATACATGTCTTACAGTAAATGAAAATATTTTTTAGTAACTTTTCAACACAAAATGGCGGCGATGCGAGCGAATGAAAGAAACACATCAAAAACTGCCTCGTACAACTTAACGCCTTTTCCGGGGAACTTGCGACATTCAGAGAAAAAAAAATATGCTAATGAAATATGTAATTCATAGGTGAACCAATAAAATTTATAAAAATATTTTAAATTTTTACATTAATTTTAGATTAAACATAAAAATCGATTATTTTTCAAAAAAATCACGCTTTAAATATTAATAAACAAATTATTTTTCTGAAATTACAATAACATTTAGGTTCAACGAGGAGGTAATACTCTTTTGTAGACGTGGTATAAATTTGAGCCGGATCGATTCAATATTTTTTGAAATATCTTGTACGGCAGTTGAAAAAGTACTACTTTGAGAAAAACGCGTTTAAAGTTTTAAAGCTCCACCGACCTGGGGAACGCCACGCTGCCTTTAATTGACTATAACTCGAGAACTAATACGAATATGGCTTCAAAACTTTTTTTGGTATATTTTAAGAGCATTTCAAACATTTTGATGTAACAAAAAAAAATCGAGCAGTTACATGTATTTCCCCCCTTAACCGTATCCTTTAAACATTCAATTATTGCCAAAAAAACTTCTGGCACAATTTGTGATATGAGTTGGCTTGATATACGAAATAAGAAATGCAGGCTCCTATAACTGTCCCCCGTCGCTAGGTATCGCAAAGTCAACGCAAGCCGAATTTTGACTGGTATACAGTCCCTAAAATACGTGTTGCGTCTCGCGACTTGCGGAGAAATTTGCTGTATGAGAATTTCAAAATCCGTGACGGACATTCGTAAAAAATTATGGAACTCTCCTGATGGTTCTCGAATCAATTCCGCCAGTTGTTGTTCCATACTTTGTCTGAAATATTTCATTATTTAATTGTCTGAATTAAATTGTATGATTTTGTGTACATTGTCCTATTGCGATGAATGCTTAACATCCACCATCTTCGCTGCTGCCTTTTTCTTTTCCGTATAGAGCTCTTCACCATATTCATGTACACATTGCACGCAGCCATGAAACATACGGCAGCTGCGGCATTTACTTCATCATTTGCCTCCATCACATAAAACAAAAAACACCAAAGACAGAAAGTTTGTGCACGTGCTTAAATTATTTATTTGATATTAAAACGCACTTCACTAATATAGAAACGCTTCTATGATGTCTTTTTGTTTGAATGAATTCGTGTATATGTATGTGTGTATCTGGTTCGCCCATTTTACACGCTTAGCCAACTTCAGTATGGACGGTTTATATCCAGCAGTGTGCCTTGCGGCGCTGGATTCTAATGGCATCTTACAATATACTGATATTGTTTTATTTTTACGTAAAATAATGTTACTGCCGTGATTGCTTGCTCTGTTGCACTAAAGTGAACAAAACCGCGGTCTATATGAGGACCGGCACTTTTTAGCAGAAATAGGCGTTGAGTTTGGCGCTAATAGGCGTTTTTTTGCTCCTCCTATCCATAACAGAACAAGGTTATGCAGAAAATTCCCTGGCACAGGAGTTATTGTTTTTTCCAATGCGTATGTTCTGGATAGGATAGTTGTGTTAGGGGAGCAAAAAAAACACGCCTAGTATTTCAAATACTGTATTAATGAAATGAAGGCGCGAAACAAAATATTCTCTATGGAATATTCTTATCATAATAGGGCATGCATTTTCATATACTTTACCGGATTAATTTACAAAAGCAACTCGCTGCTTTTCAAATTAATAAACCGTAATTTGTGGTATCTTATTTTTTTGCAGAAAATTTTAGCACAAGGTCTGCTCGCGTACTATGATTAATTGTGATTGATAATTGATAATGAGACCGTTCCCGTAAATTTTGCTTGCAACAAGAGTACAAAAACGACTTGCTGCGAATCTATTTTAATATACTAGGTCTGTTCGCGTACTTACGATTAATTGCAATTGATTGCAAAGAAGCCGTTTTTGTACGTACTAAAATGGAGCACAAAAACCGCTTCATTGCAATTAATCGTAATTGTACGCGAACAGACCTATAATAGATTCAGGTACGCCAACAGGCCTAATGAATGCGGTGGCAAGTTTCTGGTACGGTTGAACTACACAAATTTACTACCTATCTTATGTACAATTTTGAATTTTTTTAACCGCCCAAACCACCTGATTACCAGCTGATGATTGACAGCTTGCGAAGTTGCGACTCGCGGCCAACATGTGGATGCGCAGGCTCGTGGTGTCTCAAAGCCGTCCACATGTTCGCGGTCTCGTCTGACTTCGGCTCGCCTGGTCTCGGCCAATATGTATTTCCCACATAAAAGGATGTTTTTGGCGTACGAAATTCTACATTTGCTTAAAACATCGCCGCAAAGTCCTGACCTCAATCCCATTGAGCACATGCGGAACATGCTAGAAAAAAGGATCAGGACTCATCCTATTATCTCAAAATCTAAGTTGAAACAGGCTCTTTAGCAGAAATGGGTGAAAATAGAGCCAAGCTATGCAAAAATACTTGTAGAATTGATGCCACTCTGCCTTAAAACCGTGATTAAAAATAAAGGCTACCCAACTAAATAATACAAAAAAAAAGTATCTACAGTTTTTAAGATTTTCATAAACTGTTTCTAAGTGTATGAAGACTTTATTGCAGGCAAATTGTCGACTTTGCTTTATTTTTAGTTAATAACTTCGTAATGAATAATTTAAATGGATTAGTTTTTGTTTCTAAATAAAATAAAATCTTTAATGAACAAATCTGTTTTAAAACTTTTTTAAATTTCTTGCAACAATTTATTGTTTTTTATCACTTGAGTTTCAAATAGCTACTGTACGAAGACATAATTCGTAGCTCAGTTTAGAAAGATGGGTCGATTTCCATATAAAAATTTTTCAGTCACATGTCGATACGATACTACCATTAAAGGATTGATATGAGTAAAATATCGAACAGTTTCGATTCAAGTAAAATTTTACTTGGTATCAAACGAAAGTATCGATACCGTACTAATATCAGTACTTTCATCGTGTCCCTAAGCAGACGAGCATGAAGCGCAAAAGGATGGGTGCACTGATTCATGTGCCATTAAATTTTCAACGATTATTTTTTGCTCTTTTTCACATATATGGCGTCAAAAGCCGGAAATAAGTGATACGTTTCTAATATGTTAGGAAAATTTTAATGGATTGTGCAGCTGTATGTTGAAAACTCCTAAATTTTATACAATTTCCAAAGTGCAATGGAATTATTGAACTAATCCACGAAAACACAAATATTAAAATTAAAAAAAAATTGAAGAAGTATTTTTGAATTTGCTGACCTTCGTAGCAGCTCTTGGCTGTCCAATATGCATAGCTGCTTCAAATTTTGACACTTGTTAAAGCGATGCTATGCTATGCTTTTGTAGCAGCTATAGCTTGCACATTGAACACACCCCCGCTCTCAGCTTTACAAATTCAATTTTGCTTACTATGGGTATAGTGCGAGACTTACCATGCTGCAAACGCCATACTTGAAATCTAGCAGATTTTTCTCGATGAATGCCTTGTGTTCAAACTGCACCGTCAGTTTGTCCCATCTGACCTCTGCAACCAGGTTTCCGTTCGTGTTTTGGATCGGTCAAATAGATCCACGTTTACGTTTAAAGTTCCTTTTGCACGGACTGATACGTACTACTTTTCACCGCTGTTACGTATACCTAGGCAGCACTGCCACCGACCTTGTCACGTTTCAAAACTATCTTGACAGATAAAGTCTTTACATTTTCTGTATAATACTGTGGTTTTTTTTCTCTTATTTTTCTTAATTTTAAATTTGTACCTTTTGACCTTGATTTTGTTTATAAATTTCATTTTTTTTATCATTCTTATATCAATATTATATTGTGCTCTCTATATTACATCCTTTCATTAGTAGATTCTTTGTATATTATATATTTCTATATTCATTAATTGGATTTCATATGTTGAATATGTAAATAAATAAATAATAAATAAAAATAAATAAATAAATAATTGTAATTAATCGCGATTAATTGCAGTACGCGAGCAGACCTCTTATGTGGTTTAATTAATCTACGCGCGCTAATCGGCGGCACTGTAATGAATTTTTACATTTTCTACATATAAGGTCTGTTCGCGTACCTGAATCTATTATAATATATTAGAATAGATTCGCAGCAAGTCGTTTATGTACTTTTGCTGAAAGCCAAATTTTGCAGCAAAAAGAAGCCAGCTGCCAAATTCTGTAACTGCTGCAGTTTGCTGAAGTACGCGAACAGACCTATACATTTTTTATTTTTTGACACACCCGTGACCAATTTGATAAGTGTGTGTTATAGCCCGTTCACACTAGACTCTAAATCAGGCGATTTCGATCAGCTGATCGCTTTAGAGCTAAATCAAGTTATATCGACCTGATTACCCATACATTTTTTTCCCCTTCTGACAGAGTTAATCAAGTAGATTTAGAGTTAATCAAGTACAAATCAGGTACTATTGTGAATTTTGTCCCTGGTGAATTTTTCTCAGAGCGTGGTGGATTCCATCCGTGAGAGCGAGAGTAGATTTGAATGAAATGTCATTCGAATTTCGTCCTAAAATAGCAAAAATTGAACAAAAAAGGAAAATGTGAGTTGTACAAAGTTAAAAGAAAATGTTCTTGCATGTTCCTGCACCATTTTCAACAACTTTCACGCAAAAAAAATTGTACACATAAATTCGAATGACATTTCTCTCTCTAAAGCTAGAGTTACAATCAATGCAACCAACATTTGTTGCACGTCAAAATGAGTTTGAACCCATGAGAACGTATGAGAGCAGTTACAATGATGCAACACAACTTTGCTTGGCAGCAGAGTTTGCTCATATCTCAAACTTGGCATGGCAACAACATTTTTGAAAATATCCAATTCCACCTGTTCCTATGAGAGTCCGGGAAATGGGAAATGTCATATGCGAATGACAATCAGAATTTGTATTTTTTTGTCTCATTTTTGCTTTGCATTATACTCCGCAGCTTTTAGAGGATAAAATATTCACTGATATCTCTTTCCGAGACTTTAAAGGATCCAAATTTTCGAACAGCAATTTCTTTAATATAGCCAGTGACAGATGACAGTAAATGTTGTGTTGCATTGATTGTAACTCGTTCCACCAACAAAACTTGGCAGCAAATGTTGGTTGCATTGATTGTAACTCAAGCATAAATCTCCTCATTCTAAATCACTTCGGGTAGTGTGAACGCTTACCTGATTAACTTTGACAGCTTCTAAATCTACTTGATTTAGAGTGTAGTGTGAACGGCATATTACTTCTATGCACCACCAGAGCGGCATCACGTGAAAGTTTTGCGTGTGAGTAGAGTGGCGATTGATTTTCGCGACTGATCATCAATTTATTTCTTTGAGACAATTCAGTTTAGTTCCATTTGTTGAGCTCCATTTCAACTTGCAATTCATACGGTTCCGTGATATATTTAACTCAAGAAGTAAGTGTTTCTAGCAAGTGGCATTTGTTTTGAAAATGACAAGCAGAGTATCAATCATACACTGATTTCATCAAAATTTGTTACAATTATAATCATCTTTGAATAACATAGATGGTCCTCAAATTCGATTAAAACTTAATTAGGAAAAGTTGAGTATTATGATGCACGGGAGATTTGTATCTGTAAAATCACCGACGAAATGTTTGTGGAAATAGAGGTGCCTGAGTTGCGCTTGGTCAGGCGTCGTTTCTTCAGTCTTACGCCTCCTGTTGAACAAGTTCCTGTATGCATAGTGCTATATATCCTTTGTCCTACTAGCCTAAATGAAGGTAAGCCTTTGTACGACAATTTCAATAGTTGGGCGAAGTTAATTGGTTTCATTTGCCATTCGGGTCAATCATGTGACAGAGAAGAAAACAGCTGACCATAGAATTGTCATTTCACTGACTTGATTATTGATTTTTGTCAGGCTTGCACCCCTTGCACCTATGTTTTCAAAGACCTAATAGCCCGTCCAGACTACGGATACTTAAGTATCCGCATACATAAGTATCGTCCACACTTTTCATTGATTTTCATGGCAAGGGTAAAATGTATCTGCAGATGTCGCTGCAGTGAGGACAATACTTATGTATCCGGATACATAAGTATCCGTAGTCTGGACGGGCTATAAGAACAATTATCAGATTATGATGCGAAGAATTGTGAAATATGTGAAGTTATAGCATGCCACGTTCGAAGTTGCGATATGTGTTAAAAAAATTTTAATAATGTGGGACCAGGTGATACAAATTTTGGTGTTTCGCACGGATAATATGACTTTAATTGAAAATATGCACTTAATTGCTCCTGAGCAATTTGAAGCATTTGCCATTTGGACAAAATCAACTTGAATTATGTAATAAGTGCCGCTAAAGCTTTATGCAGTCAGATAGTCCTATCATAAAGCGCCTTACAAAAATAGGTATTATTATGTATTACGATTAATTGCAATTAGAGGTCTGATCCAGTACTTTCAGTAGGTCTGTTTCCGTACTTGAATCTATTATAATATATTAAAATAGATTCGCAGCAAGTCGTTTCCGTACTTTTGCTGCAAGCCAAATGCAAGCCAAATTTTGCAGCAAAAAGAAGCCAGCTGCCAAATTCTGTTACTGCTGCAGTTTGCTGAAAGTACAGAAACAGACCTAAGGTCTGTTCCCGTACCACCATTAATTGCAATTAATCGCGATTAATTGCAATGAAGCTGTTCCCGTACTCCGTTTTACTGAAAACTGAAAATTTCCCCTCTCAGTAAAATTCAGTAGGGTCTGAGCTACTGAAAAATACTGAAAAGTGTCAAATGGTGTGGTGCGAGTAAATAGTTTGAAATGTGCGCGGCAAGCAACATATTTTTTCCGTAATTTTGCTATGAAGGTCGAATATTTTTGTGGCGACAATTTATCACCGCTCAGGATAACCGTACAATCACTATTGTTCTTCCAAAAACCGAAAACTGACACTTTTGTTTGTCAATTTTCAGGAAATGCAATGAGAGCGTTCCCGTACTTTTCATGAATTTCCCCCACCACATGATTCAGGAAAATTCAGTGACTGAAAGTCCGGGAACAGACCTCTAAGAAGGCATTGCCTCTAGTAACTGAATTTTACTGAATTTTCCTGAATCATATGGTGGGGAATTTCATGAAAAGTACGGGAACGCTCTCATTGTATTTCCTGAAAATTGACAACCGAAAGTGTCAGTTTTCGGTTTTTGGGAGAACAATAGTGATTATAAAGCGATCCTAAGCGGTAATAAATTATCGGCACAAAAATATTCGACCTTCATAGCAACATTACGCAAAAAATATGTTGCTTGCCGCGCACATTTGAAAATATTTACTCCGTTTGACACTTTTCAGTATTTTTTAGTAGCTCAGACCCTACTGAAATTTACTGAAAGAGGGAAAATTTTCAGTTTTCAGTAAAACGGAGTACGGGAACAGCTTCATTGCAATTAATCGCGATTAATTGCAATTAATCGTAGTATGGGAACAGACCTAGTAAGTACGATGAAATTTGAGTAGGGTCTGAGTTACTATGTATGTTCGCGTACTTAAGCAAACTGCAGCAGTGAAGTGACAGAATTTGGCAGCCGGAATATTTTTGTGGTGGGGGAACAATTGGGAAAAGTACAAAAACGCACTGCTGTAATTAGCTGTAAAGACATAACAGCGAAATTATCGTTGGGGGAGGCGTACTTCTATGTAGAATTTCGCAGTTGAATTTGGTGAACCACAATAGGTATGTTCCCGTACTTGAATCTATTATAATATGTTAAAATAGATTCGCAGCAAGTCGTTTTTGTACTTTTGCTGCAAGCCAAATTTTGCAGCAAAAAGAAGCCAGCTGCCAAATTCTGTTACTGCTGCAGTTTGCTGAAGCACTGGAAAATACCTAATGCAGCGAAAATGTCGCTGTCAATGCAACCAAGGCACCAACCTAATTAATTTTTTTTCTTTTGTATTGCTAAATCCTGTTGTACGAGGATTAGGTTGGCTTATTACAATACATATCAGCCATCGCTTGTCTATTCCACCACACCATTCAACCTAAATCAAGCAGACTTAATTCAACCTAGTGGTGATGCCAACCTACGGTAGGTATCACCGCCAGCGATGCGAAAAAAATAGAAATTTGGCAAATTTTGACGCTGCGAAAAATTCGGCCGTCGGCATTGTGGGCATTACCATACAAAACAGTGCATTCTAATTTTTTAACAGCGGTCTGAGCCCGGTGCGAAAAATCGCTGTATTGTCGGCGGTTAAATATTAAAAAATACTCTAGTGGACAGTTTGTAGATGAAATAGAATTCTGAAGGGAAGACGCGTTAAGCTTAATTTTATATTTGCTGGTGATGGCGAATCATCAAGTGATGATGTTCTGCCTTAAATACTTGCGAATTTCCTGTAAAGGTTCTAAACTAGAGTTGGGTCATACTCGGATTTTTACATACTAGGTATTCCGAGTACGAGTACAAAATAATAACTGTTCCAAATACCTGTTCCAAAAATACTAGCTAGTATTTTTTGAAGTATGTACATATATACACACACAAGTACAAGCGATTTGCAGTGATGTAAAGAAACGGTATGATATGCCCTCCCCCATCCACCAGACACAAAGTTCCCAGGCTAGAATGGTGATGGTGCAGTTGACCGTGAAAGGATACGAGCCATTAGTCTGTGCAGCTTGTCCGTAACTATACAATGGTCGGTCACTTATTTGGCAAGTGTTTCTCCAATCTGGGAGCCATCTAAGGGAAAACAAGCAAATTCAATCAATTTAATTTGATTTTCATTTTAATATATGCACAAAACACCTGTATTCGTTCAAATTACCAGTGTCGAAAAATTTACTATGATAGGACCAACTAATCCTGTTGCCATCTATATGACTTTTCATCGATCGATGCCTGATACCAAACTTTTCCTGGCTAATCTAAAACAGTCGGTTTTCTACTTCGCCTCACTGAAGCATGAATTTGTCGAAAATTTTATTAAGAAATGATAAAAAAAATGTTACGTGTATTAAACATGCACCCACTAGAGGGCCAACCTCTTCGGTAAGGCTGGACATGAGTCACAACCCCGGTAGGGTTAGAGTGCAGTCACGAGCAGAGCTTCAGCACATCCGGAGAAGCCAACTGGCGAACCAAAAAGGATCTAAAGATTTTTAGTGCTACTTTCATCTTATCTTTAACTACTTTTCCTAGTGTGAAAAATAAATAAAAATGAATTGACGGAAAGTCTGATAACATGGACAGAGCCCAAATTCGTAAAGCTCGACTACTTGCTCCCCATAGCGGCTAGGCAATTTTACCGGTTGATGTCTAGCTGGTATTTTTGTGGTTCTCTGTCTATTTTGGAGGTGTTTTTTGTTTGTTTGTTTATCTTCTGTCTGCTGTCTTCTCGTATATTTGTTGAGCGTTTTCGTTAGTTATTCTTCAATTTTTGAATCCTGCTCGTCCTCTGGTGGTAGCAGGGGCAAAAACTTGGCGAAGAAAACTCAAAAACATACAGGCAATACGATGATGATAAAGAACCAAACAAGCGAAAAACAACCCCATAAGCAAACACACAACCACAAAAACACAAACATATCAACTGAACACCTATCGATGAAACTGTCTAATTGGGCACGTCCTCTGGTGGTACCAGGGGCAAAAACTTGGCGAAGAAAACTCAAAAACATGCAGGCAACACGATGATGATAAAGAACCAAACAAGCGAAAAACAACCCTATAAACAAACACACAACCACAAAAAAACAAACATATCAACTGAACACCTATCGGTAAAACTGTCTAATTGGGCACGTAGTCGAGTTAAGCCCATTTTCGATAAACAAAGCAATCCTTTTTTTTGCAGTCGGGGCAGTTATCATATGAGTTCCATTAATAGATGTTGTTGTATAGTAAGAAAATTATATAAAATTGTGTACAAAGCTCATCTCTATATACATAGACATGCACATATATGTATAATTATGTTCCTTTAAAACGGAATCTATAACTGGAACTCAAAATTGACCCGGCTACAAAAAAAAAATTTGTAATCAGATTAATAACATCAATGTAATATAGGTTATAAAATAAAACAGCCACATATTCTCCTTAGAATACATTTCCTTTTTATTTACAATAAATATGAAGTTCAAAGCACCATTCAGCTTTGTACTCACTAAAACCAAACCTCCCCCCAAGCTCATCAATTAATATTGAAACCATACGAATTGATGCTTTTCGACTGCTAAGTGCACACCATGCACAGAATATCCACCACTGGATATTTTTCGTTACCAGTAAAAAAGTTATAGGATACTTATATTCCGGGTTCATTCTAATATTGCACAGCAAATATTAACCTTCGCGGGCTTATTTGAATATATATGCATTTAAAAACCTCGCGCCAAGCCCATCGTAGTCGATTTGACAAGCTGCAGCAAAATGCCTAAGCTCAGTTCGGCTGTAATTTTCTACAAGTTGTTGCAAGAGAGGAAGCGATGACGTCAGCAAGATTTGATTGCAGCAAAAGTACAAAAACGACTTGCTGCGAATCTATTTTAATATATTATAATAGATTCAGGTACGCGAACAGACCTACTGAAAAGTGTCAAACGGTCTGGCGCGAGTAAATATTTTCAAATGTGCGCGGCAAGCAACATATTTTTTGCGTAATTTTGCTATGAAGGTCTAATATTTTTGTGGCGATAATTTATCACCGCTTAGGATGACTTTATAATCACTATTTTTCTGCCAAAAACCGAAAACTGACACGTTTGATTGTCAATTTTCAGGAAATGCAATGAGAGCGTTCCCGTACTTTCATGAATTTTCCCCACCACATGATTCATGAATATTCAGGAAAATTCAGTGACTGAAAGTACGGGAACAGACCTCTAATATCTACAATGCTGATAGGTGTCTTCTTACAGACACAGCTGTTCCGAACATACTTACGAAATGATTAACAATTTAACTATAGAGTGTTTCGTTTTGGGCTTCAGATAAAACTAGACTACATGCCTACGACTCCACAGCCCTGGTTGTGTGTTTGTTTGTGGGGTTCTTTTTTGTTTGTTTGTCTTCAGCGTGTTGCCTTTTCGTGTATTTTTTTGTTAGTTATTCTTCAATTTTTGAGCCGTGCTCGTCCTCTTGTGATAGAGGGACAAAAGCTTGAAGAATAAGTAATAAAAACGAAAAAAAATACACGAAGAGTTAACACATTGAAGATGAACAAAAACACTCAAAAACAAACACACAACCACAAAAAACACAATCGGGAAAATTGTCTAACGACTATGGAAAAATGTTGTCGAGTTGAGCCGGGCTTTATTATTTGCTGATAGTGTATCTGTTCCCGTACTTTCAATCACTGAATTTTCCTGAATCATCTGATGGGGGAAATTCATGAAAAGTACGGGAACGCTCTCATTGCATTTCCTGAAAATTGACAACCAAAAGTGTAAGTTTACGGTATTTGGGAGAACAATAGTGATTATAATGTCATCCTAACGAATTATCGAAACAAAAATATTCGACTTTCATAACAACTATAAGAGACTCTTTTAAAACACTTGAGGTAATACTATATTGCTTTATTGAAAATTGTAGTAATTTCACAATGTGATCACTGTTGATCTTTCTACGTCTTGAATTAGACTGACTTATCCGATCCACACATGCAGTGGCGTTGCCCACTTCACGCGGCACTTGACTCGTGCCTCTAGGTATGATGCTTTTGCAATGGTGTTCATGGTGGAGGCCGAGTCTACCTTACAGCTCGGCCAACCTGACGGCCGATCGTCCTTGATCGAGAGTGTATTAGGCTCAACAACTGCTTCAGAAATATTGGTCACATAATCCTTTTCTTCTGCATTCAGATATTCCGGATCCCATTCCTCCTCCTCCTGGTATTCTTCAGTGTTTGGTGCTATCTGAAAACTATGATCTATTGGGGAATTTGCTTGCGATCTCCTCAACCTACCTGCCCCAACTATTCCATCATAGGGCAACTGCGATTGTTGACAGTTTTCAACATCCCTTATTACGTATCTATCATTATCGAGTGCCTTATGTATCATGAAGGGACCCCAAAACTTTGGGATCAACTTTTTGTTGACTTCCGGTGTAGTGTCAACGTTTCTAAGCTCAACGAAATCTCCGGCATCATAGGATTTTGCAGGCTTGCTATGTTTCAGTAAGTATTCTAAATTGTACTGTTGGGACTTAGATTGATTTTCAGCTGCAATATTTCTAATTTGCTGTAGTGATTTTTCCTCAAATCCAACTTTGCCTTCTAAGTATTCCTCTAGTTCACTTATAATGCTACCTCTTTGAATTACACCAAACAGCAGTTGACTTGGGGTAAACCCGGTAGTAGCACTAACAGAGTTTTTCATAGCAAAGTCGACTTCTACTAAACGGGCGACCCAATTTGCATGATTAATTTCCTCAGTCAATTTTCCTAACATGCTTTTCCAAAGTCCAATTAAAACGTTCGACTTGGCCATTTGCTTGAGGGACAGCAGTGGCATCTTTGATGTGCTCTACATTATTCTTCTCCACAAATGCAGCAAATTCTAGCCAAGTAAAACAGGTACCACGGTCTGAAATAAAGCGTCTGGGTTGACTGTAATAAATAAAGTATTTTTTCAATGCCGCCGTAACATCTTTAGAACTTGGTACTATTCGTAGGATACAATTTGACATATTTGGTCAACGCATCAACGACTACCAATATGTGTTTCCTTTTGGACTGCAAAGACGGCAATGGACCAAAATGTATCAATATGTATCGTATCAAAGGGCAGCGGGTTCTTAGGGTATTATGTAAGTTCCGTTCAGAAGTACTTGCAGCAGGAGCATACATGATACAAGGGATACAATTTCGGATGAATTCCTCAGTTTTCTGCCGATCTCCTGGGAACCAGTACCTAAGTTTGATTCTTTGCCACGTCTTTTCCACACTCTGATAACCGACCAGTTCCTGAGCTTGCCTGATAACATTACCTTCCATGGCTATTGGTACATATAACAAAGGATATTCGCCAGCTTTCTTTAGAAAGACTAGACCATCTATTATTTGATAATTGTCTACTGAGGTGGTCTGAAGTTTATCCTTAAGCGATTTGACAGCAGCATCTTGAGACTGAGATATTTGTAGGCGGTAATCTATAGTTTCATCAATGACAGCAGCAATAATTGGCGCCCGGCTTAGAGCGTTCACATGTGGCATACCAGTTCCTTTTCGATGTTAAATGGAGTAATCATAATTCTCCAATTCCAATGCCCAACGTGCAATCCTCGGGTTCACTTGTTTCCTCATCAATATCCGAGTCAAGGAGTTGCAATCTGTTACTATTTGAAACCGTATTCCTTCCAAGTAGACACGGAAACGACGCAAGACGTATATAATAGCAAGAGTTTCAAGCTCGAAGCTATGGTATCGTGATCCGGCTGCGGTCGCTATTCTGGAATAATATACTACAGGGTGAAACCGTTTGTCAGGTTGGCTCTGCACTAATATGGCACCAAGCCCAATAGAGTTGGCATCAGTATGGAATTTTGTTTCATATTGCGGGCTGTAAATGTCCAATACGGGTGATTCAACTAGTAGTTCCTTTAATTTCAAAAATGCAGTGCGACACACTTCAGAAAAGTCAAATCGAGCATTCTTGCGCAATAGATTTTGGTGGGGCTTCGCTATACGGGAAAAGTTTGGTACAAAGCGTCTGAGATATAAAAACAAGCCTAAGGCGGAGTGAACTCTCCGCATATTTGTTGAAGTGCGTAGCTTCCTTCTGGCGTCTAAGTGTACCTTGCTGGGGGCGATATCTTTCTCCGTTACCTGGTAACCTAAAAAGTATACTCTTGTATGGCCGATCTCACACTTGGCTAATGTAACTGCAGACCTCTATATTGAATTCTTGCAAGGACTTAACTCAACAGTTCTTCCATGGTTTTGGTGATATATTTATATATATATTTTTATATATATATATATATATATATATATATATATATATATATATATATATATATATATATATATATATATATATATATATATATATATATATATATATATATATATATATATATATATATATATTATATATATATATATATATATATATATATATATATATATATATATATATATATACATATATATATATATATATATATATATATATATATATATATATATATATATACATATATATTTATGTATATATATATATATATATATATATATATATATATATATATATATACATATATATATATATATATATATATATATATACATATATATATATATATATATATATATATATATATATATATATATATATATATATATATATACATATATATATATATATATATACGTCATTGTCCTTACCGATGAAGTTGCCCAACTTTACATTTTTTCACACAAATTTTACAAATTTTACTTAAAAAATTACAAATTTTTTCAAAGCATTTAGAGCACCCGTCTGAGCACATCAGAAATTTATTTTTAATAACTCAATTTTGTCATATGCAATCTTTTTAATAGTCATATGATAAATTTTATTTTGATCCAAAAAGTATCAGCCTAAGATTAAGGTAAACAATGATTAATACGGTTTTTCTTCTGCGATACACAGTAGATGCTACGATGGTTCCACATATCTCGATTTGACTTCCTCTCAAACCTCGATACGCTGGCTTTTCTTCGTTTAGTCGAATGAACGTCGGTACTAGAGCTCGGGTTAAAAGACTGATAGGGCTGCCGGTATCAAACAAGGAAAGACGAGTGGTGAATTTTTGGTTTCTCCGTGCTCAGGTGTAGAATTAAAAATGACACCAGATTAGAGACTTCCAGTCGACTGTTGCAATCTTCCTGTGCCTCCTCGGGCATCAGGCACATTGACTCATTGGGAGTGGATCTGTTTAATGGATACTGCCACTTGACTGCAGCGGGGACTAGTTGTAGCTTCTTCTTCGGATTTCTGCTTTGATGTCGATCGTGTCCGGCCTCCCAACATCTAAAGCAGCTTCCGGCTGGTCGCTTTTCGTAGGGGCATCGTGACTGATAATGTCCCATTTGAGAGCAGTTAAAACATCTGATCTCATTATCATCTTCAGTTTGTTGATTACATATCATAGTAGTGACAACAGGTCGTTTGCCAAAGGACATCGATCGGGTAGTGGGCATAACTTGGCGGGTCGCATTCCATGGTAAACTTATAAGCAATATTCCACGATGAACGAGACGCATTCGATATTGAACGGGCTGCAGGAATCTTTCGATTTATTAAATTTGCGTATCTCAGCGCTCTTTCACTCTGTCAGGGTCATTTGCATCCCGGATAGAAATATTCGAAAACATCGGTAAGCTAGCAAAATATGTAAAGTAAATAAAGAGAAAACCAAAAAGACGAATATTGTATAGAAATGTAGAAAACATACTTAAAGACAAAATTTAAAAATAAAAATAAAAAAACTCTGACTGTCCTATCTATGCATACAAATGAAGGCTAATGGGATACATAACAGTTATGTTACATTTTCGTTGCTTCGAAGAATAAAGGATGGACCACTGCATAAGCCACAGTCACAACAGATTATATTCACAAACAGAGCGTGTCACTGTTTCGAGATGGATTGAGATTCTTAGGGTCAAGGTATCTAGATAACGTATCTAGATAAGAATATATAATTTTTTCCCGAATAAATATTTTTATAAATATCCATATATTCACTCATATTTCAAAAGCCTACAGTTGTTACAATCATGTCGCATCAAAATACTTGGGCGATTTAAAACATTAATAAAGCATAGAACAATACCCATAAAAGGATATAAAAACATAAATATTTACTCATTTCATTTTTATCTACAGGCCCAACCAATCCAGCAATATGTCCGAATATTGGCTTATTTCGGCTCCTGGCGATAAAACATGCCAACAGACATTCGACACGATGAATAACTTGACTAATAAGCAGAATAATATTTGCGTAAACTACAAATTTTCTATTCCGGATTTGAAGGTAAATCAAACAAATATTTGATAGGTAAATTTTCTTGAAGAAAATTGTAAATGGATAGGATAAAATATTATCCTACATCTCGGGCAACATAAGAATATTGCAGCGAAAAACTGGGGGACTTTTGGGGAGAACCACGTATCGATCCAATTTTAACTTCATAGAAACGGGATTGCTGGGCAGCCAAGCGGTGTGCAATTGATCAAAACAAGTTATAGTCTAAAAGGGCAACGTCTGGGAAATACGTCGGGTGGGATAGAACTTCCCATTTCTATGTTTCCAATTATATTTTGAACAGCTTTGTGACAAGGCATTTACAATGCGATACAGAAATTCCTTAGGTATTTGCCTTTCAAGCAGCTGTTTTACATACATACATCAAATTTCTTCATATGCCTACGATCTATTTATTTCGACCAGTACTATAGCATTAATAAAAGTCGTGAAGCACCATCTCTATCACCTATCACTCTCTTCTGAGTTACGAACGACAGCGAGTAGACGTGTATCGAAAACGTACACAATAACGCTTTTATTTTGCAAGGTTCGGTTTATTAATTAAATCATTTTGAACCGGTAAGCTTTAGTATGTGTTTATTTTATGTAGAGATGATTGTTCCTCTATTGGTTACCTCTACGTTACCAGCCCACGTACCCGCCATTAAGTTCTTTGCAACCGAGAACCAAATTACGAATTACTGAAAGGATATATAAATTTGGTATCTAAATGCGGAAAGGCAAGCACCATGCAAAGTCTTTGCAGATAATTGGGAATCGTAAATTTCTATGGGAAATTCATTAAAAATGCTGCTGAAATGTTTGCTCCGCTCAGTGAATTCTTGTATGATCCTGGCAAAATGATACAATGTCTAGAAACTGGACAGCAACAGTTGTTGATGCTTTCGAGATGACTAAGCAGTTGTTTGCAGCAGTAGCAAACATAGTGCATCCGGTGAGACTGATGACGGACGTTTCGGATTTGACAATGGGAGCAGTATTGGAGCACTTTGTCGACGAAGAATGGATACTGCAGGGATTCTATTCAGCGATGCTCAACGCAATTGCAGGGTGTACGATAAGGATTTGTTAGCGATCTTCTATGTCATCAAAAATTTCCTACGTGCTGAAGAGCACCTATTTGTGAGACGTACCGACCACAAACCGTTGTACTATCCTTTTGTACAATAAACATCGAAAGCATTACCGCGCCAAACGCGATATCTGGAGCATAGTTCCCAGTTCACGACAGATATACTCAATGTAAAAGGTGAAACGCATCCGTGGCATATACACTATCTCGTTTTGATGCAGTTTCCGCATGGCGGCCGTAGCAGCGCAGTAAAGAAAGGGGAGAGGATTACAAAGCCTATTACACTGGGCTGCATAGTTAGGTTGCCAACGGCTAGAGAAGAATGGAAAGTATTTGTATTGCGGTACATCTACAGGTATCATACAACACTACATACCACAATCGTTAAGGCGTCTAGCACTCAACTCTGTGCATCGCCTGTTGTATCTAAGTAGAAAGATAAGAAGTCGTTTACTACGAGAAAAATTCGTCTGGCCGAAAATGCACAAACATATTGCAAATTAGGAAAAATCATGCATTCAGATCTAAGGGTTTAAAATCAATTGACATGACTCGACTTTTCTGTTGTAATTTGCAGCTCCCGACAAGAAATTCGACCACACAAAAATAGATTTAGGTGGTCCACTACCAACCGCCAACAATAATAAATACATGCTTACCATGATCAATAAAAATAATAAACACGTGCTTTCAATGATCGATCATTTCTCTAGATAGACGGAAGTCATACCCATCACTCAGATCAGCGCAAAAACGATTACTACGAATATCTACCGTCATCGGATATTACGTATCGGTACAGCAAGGATTTTAACGACGGTTGAAATTCGAGTCAATGCTGTTCCGCTCACTAACAAAACAAAATAGCTGTAAAGCTGCAGCAAATCGGATGATTGAACGCTGGCATTGATCATTAAAAGCAGATCTGATGTGTCATAAAAAAAAAAAGAAATTCAGGAACTGCCTACAAATCTTCTCGGCTTTCGTTCTACCTACAAAGAAGATATTAACTGTTCTTCAGTAGCAGCGACCCGACAACGTTTTTGTCTAAATTTCAATCGATACAGTCGTTCAACACTAGATAACGACCTTTTATCTCTCTCTTCTGAATTACTAGTTGACGTGTATCGAATACCTACATAACACTTTTATATTAGTCGCGTTTTTTGCACTTCAGATCAGGTTTGACCGGTTCGCAAAAAAACAATTCACACAAGGTAGTTTGCTGCATTCACTTAAGGTGCTGATTTCATATTAACTTTTTTACAAGTTATTATAAAACATCGTGACGTCTAACGCTAATTCAGCGGGTATTTCTGAACGTTGTGATATAAATGATTTCAAATTAAAGTTTAGATTTCATCAAGCAGTCAACCTGTGAGTAGTCATTGGTTAAGGCAGCCTGCAGGCAGTGGATGCACCAACCACTTCAACCAATTTCCCTCAATTTCCCATTTTATTGTGAAACCATGAGGTTGTACTCAAAAAGTTTGCTGCCAACAAAATCTGGTTCAATGATTGTTGTTTTCAATGCTATTAACCTGAGCAGAATTTGATAAAGTTGCAAAAAACGCACCTATTGTAATATTCCGTTTGTTAATTAATATTTTTGAATTGTTCAACTTTCGTCTGTTTTTATTTCATCTAGAGATGATTGTTCCTCGATGCCACTTATCGCTAAAGTCATCTGCTGGAAAACGGCAGAAGCAAGGTTGTACACCTAATGGAAAATTTGGGAATATATGTGTCTGAGAGACCAAAAGTCGCTAAATTTGATGAGACAAATATAACGAATCGAATAACCAGAACGAAGATCTAAGCTCAGTACATGCTAGCAGCAGCAATCTGTCAGCTCGATTTAACCTCTATTAAAGTATTTCTATAGTATACCCAATAAATCGGAGAAGGCGTCCCCAAGATCACACGTCAAGTATCAACCAGAGCGCACGCAATTAAATCTACCTTATCCCATATTCATAATGCTAACGCATATGTAATGCAGTAGCATGGACATCGCTCTACACTGGATAGTCAAGTATATAAGTTGCACTTTGGGTGGCCGCATATGAAATGTATTGTCTCAGTGTATGAATGGACATTCATATGGCAATGGAGTATCATATACCACTATAGATGGGTTTATACTAATATTTCGTGGTATTACCTAATACGAATATATTAATTACACGATATTATAACATTTTAACTAATATTAATATATTACTAATATTTGGTTTTAATAATTTCTCGTTGTACGGTATTATGTGTGTATTTTGATTTCATGGCCATAAATGAAAGAGTTATTTGAGTTTTTCGACGAGTTCAACTAGAATCAGTACCAAAAAGATGTTATGCACCTGCCACCCCTTCAATTGCAATAGTAATAATTGGAATAGTGAAAGTTTTATATTACTCAAAAAAATCAATTTTATTCACTTACTTCCACACTTTCGTCTCGACCCTTCAATGTGCTCATCACATTTGAACATTCACTTCACCTATTGTGTAGCTAAACAAGTCGAATATCAAAATATCTATTCCGTGAACTATTTCATACTGCAAATTGTCCGCTTTTAATTGTTTTAACATATGATAACTAGGATCAATTTTCTTCTATTATCATTTTAAATTCCAAATAAATGCATCGCGCTGTGAAAATGCATTTTTATTATCGCCTTAATATAACTCCATCAACTAATATTCGACAAACATTTAATTAGACATATTCAAATTTTTAGTTCAAGAAAAATCGCGAATGCGATTTCCCGTTACGATCCGTATGAATTCATAAACCCCATTTCCATACACGCATCAATTTATTCAAACCTAGGTGTGCTCAAAAAATTCATTAATCAACAGAATATTTTACTTCTTATTTTACTCCATTTAAACATACACATACTCGTATGTAACATACATATATCGGAAAAACTTAGCTCCGAATTAACTCATTAAACGCCTCATACTTCATTCCTTAGACTTCTCTTACGTGCAGATATGCGAAATCGTATCAAACGTTCCATCATTATGCGCCAAGATATAATCGAATGCCAAATAGTTAATGAATATAACCGTTAACATCCCTAGAACGATATATTCACTAACACCAAACAATAGTTTGAATATTTTTCCTACTCCGAATTCATTATTTGTCTTTTTGTCTATTTGTCATATTAAATCCCGTCATTTACATTTGCATGGATGTACCTCATTTGCACCCTCATGGCGACACTATCTATCTTCTTTATTTATCAGTCAAAGGTTCTTAGTACATCTGAAGCATGTTCACATTAAATTAACGGCGGCATTTCAGTGATTAGTTTTGTAGAAAGGACCGGCACTGGGAACAAATTTTATGACATTGGATTGCCACTAATAGGTAACAGACCGACCCAGCGCAATGACAAAACAAGATAATAGGCCTATTCGCGTACCTGAATATTATAATATATTAAAATAGATTCGCAGCAAGTGGTTTTTGTACTCTTGCGGCAAGCCGAATTTTGCCACAAAAAGAAGCCAGCTACAAAAATATGTTGCTGCTGCAGTACGCGAACAGAGCTAATATCTACACATAATTAGATCACCGTCGGCCAGCATTCATTATTAATGGTCGCCAAACTTTTGCTGAAAATATTCTTATTCTTCAGTTTAGCAAGATGCCTGCATACGAAAACTATTCTCCGTTTCGAATCATAGAATTTGCAAATTACTCCATTAACTGCATTACTTCACTCAAGAACAAAATCAGTTTATTGATTCACCCAAACATACGTACGAGTATACATATATCGACAAAACTTACCTCCAAATCAACTCATTAAACTTGTCTAATTCGCATTTGCGCTCATACATATATCATTATATAAGCGTTCGTACACTACCCTAGCCATAACATATGTCCTGTCAATAGTTAAATAACTTAACGAAACGTTCATTAGCATCACTAATACGATATATTCACTAATGGCTCAACTAATGCCTTAAGGGGTTACCCCCACTTGTAGCGCAATAAAATAGGTCATTTTCCTGAATTTTTTTTGACAAAACTACGAAATGTTTTTAAACAACTGTTATATTTTCTTAAAGTACATACTTTGTACACCTTTCAGTAATTTTTTTATTGAAAAATATTACATGATTTAATTACAAATGGCCGTCAAAACAATGGAATTTTAATTTTCACCTTTTGCGGTGACCAAATTTGTGTCGAACTGGATCATCTGAAACAAAAAATAGCGATGGACTTAGTTAAATAACAGTATAAACTAGTGTTTGATCGAAGGATTTAAAACAATATCCATTTTTCACAAAATGGCGGACAGTCAAAGTTAATATTTCGATTTTCACTTAAAAAAGTGGTCGTCTTTTGGCTATAAAACGGCCATTTTTTATTTAAAAAAAAATCGAACGATCAAACACTACATTTTTATGTATTAAATAAGCCTGCTAAGTTTCAAAAAGATCGGTTCAGTAGTTTTCGAGTAATTTTGGTCACCGACTTCAAAGATGTCATTTCGAGAAAAACGCGTTTATAAGTATAAGTAACGGTTGTATACGCAACAGTGTCTTCTCTTTCAACGCTCATATCTCGGTTAATTATGTTTGGATCGACTTGATATTTGAAGGACGTATTCTCAGATAGTTATACTTAAAAAAAAATGCAACAAAAAAAAAACGAAAAACTTAAAAGTTACAAGTGGGGGTGACCCCTTAACAACATTCACTAATGGCTTAACTAATTCCAAATATTAGTTAAGGAATTCACCAATGCCTTAACGAATACCAAATATTAGTTAAGGCCTAATGCCTTAAGTTAAGCATTCACTAATGCCTTAGGTTAGGTTAGTAAAGAGGGCTGCCGGGAAACGCGGCTTGCATTAGGCCACCAGTTTGGGCCCATTTGCCACCCTCCGCTGGCTTTTTAGAGCTGCCAAGTGACCGCTTCGCCAAACTGGATCAGCTGACTCAGCGTGACGGTACCGGCCACCTCTGCTAACCCTTGAAAGTGATATGCACCAAAAATTTTGAGGCGTTTGTTAGAATTTAATTAATTGTAATACAACAATGTATATATTTTCAAATTTATAATATTCCCATGGTATACCGTGCATAGACACTCGTCTACGCATCAAAACATTTAATGAAACTCGAGTCCACGAATGTGCATGACTGTTTACTGTCATGCACATTCCCAGACAGAATAACATGACACCATGTATGTTCATTGCTCGTTGATGCAATGCACATTCGTAGACAAACACAGAATTTGCTGATTTCACTGTATACCATGGGAAATAATTTTTCGATGCAAATTATGTCAGCAATTAATTAGCATAAATAGAGAATACCAAATAAAGAAGATTCATTCCATCTCCGAACTCAAAAGGCGTTTCATTGAGTTACAAACATTGGCGACCGTGACAGGACTTAGATAAAGATGTCGGACCTCATAAATAAGCAGCAGGCTTTAGGAGATGAAATCGAACGGATGGCAAGGAACTACGCCAAGGATTCGCAGGCAAGAAAAACTCGAGACTACTTGGAGTCCAAGAGAAGTCAGCTTCTTCAGCACTGGGAGCAGTTCCACCAAAACGACCAGGACCTGCAAGAAGTCATTGAAGAGCATAAGGGCTCTCCATACATAGCCAACAGTTACTACGAACAAGTTAAGAAGGTGGCATTCAACCTTCTGGATCAGATCGATCAGCGGTTGGCAACTTCATCAGCAGGCGAGGCTCCATCCAAAAACCCCGCAGAAACATCTAGCAAGAAGTTGTCTTTGATCAACACGCAGCAAATTCTGATGAAAACTCTCAGGCAGATTATGGCGCGGCTCAGAGATAGGCTGAGTGCAGAGCAACCAGCGCAGTTTGTGGAATTGCAGCTGAAAACGATATCTCGGCATTGGGAGGCAATTCAAGAGAAGCACTTCAATATCTTAGGCTCAGATGAGGTTCCAACTGACTACGATATTGACTATTATAATAAAATGGAGGAAGAATTGGAGGATCTCCAACTAAAAATGATGGAAGCTGGGCACTTGGCTGCATCGACGCCAAATACCAACATAAAGTTGCCTCGGATACAGCTGCCGAAATTCGACGGAAACTACTTGCGATGGCAGGAGTTTCACGATTTGTTCTCACAGCTGATTGATCAGAGCAACTTAGGGCCAGCGCAGAAACTTTTCTACTTGAAGTCGAATCTTGTAGAGGAAGCAGAATCGCTGATTAAGCACTTATCAGTGTGTGACAAAAACTACGAGTCTGCATGGAGACTTGTAAAGTCACGTTATGAAAATAGACGACTGTTAGTGAGTTCAGTCATTAACAAGCTGGTCTCACAGCCTACAATCAGTAACGAATCGGCGAATGCCATTAAGGGACTGCATGATGTTACACAGGAATGCATCAGAGGTCTTCAAGCTTTGGAGATCAGTGTGGAACAATGGGACCCGATACTGATATTTCTACTGTTAACGAAACTAGACAGTACAACACATGTAGCTTTTGAACGGTCTCTGAAAACTCCAAGAGACCTACCAACAATGGGTCAATTTCTGGAATTCTTAGAGTTTAGATTCCAGGCTCTAGAGGCAATAGGTAGTAAAACAACGAAGGTTCCCAAAATGGCTTTGACTACAAGCAATAACAGTTGCAAGATGTGTAAAGGGGCACATTCCCTTCACCAGTGTAGTATGTTTGTCAATATGGACGCTACCGATAAAAAAAAAACCATAACTAAGTGGCAACTATGCTTCAACTGTTTGAGGCCTGGTCATGCTGTGAAACTTTGCACATCGCGCAGCTGCTCGAAATGTGGAAAACGCCATCATACAATACTACACCAAGAACCGAAGGCGCACGATTTCAGCGTCCAGGAAAGTAGCAAAGCTATCGCAGCAAACAAAACACTAGCTGCACACTACCCAAAGCACGCTAAGCCATATGTTCTTCTTGCGACGGCAGAAGTCTCAATCGACAACCGTTATGGAGAACCAATCCGAGGAAGAATCTTGCTAGATTCGAGATCCCAGCTGCATCTTATCACGGAGAAGTTCTGCAACAAACTGGGGCTCAAGGGCAAACGCGAGAGCCAAGAAATTGTTGGGATCGGGAACACTACGCAAAAGTCAACACAACGGGTATATTTAAATTTGAAGTCCCTAGTCTCAGAATACCAAACGCCACTAGAAGCACTGGTAATAAGAGAAATAACGTCAGAGCATCCAACTCAAAGCGTCGATACTACAAATTGGCTGATACCTTCAAATATATCCCTGGCTGACACTAAATTCAACAAGGATGTTGATTGGTGCTGAGCTATTCTGCTCTCTGATGTGTAATGGGAAAATGCCAATGGGTCCTAACTTACCATTCCTACAAAACACGCAACTCGGATGGGTAGCAATGGGAAAAATCACTGGAGCTGCAACAAAAAAGGCATTCTGTGGCACCTTAATCAACATAGACCAGCAACTGGAGCGCTTCTGGGAAATCGAAGAAGTCGAACATATAGCCAGACAACGTCAGACAACGAGAGGCAATGTGAAGATTTCTTTAACTTAACAGTCTCCATTAGCTGTGACGGCCGATTTATTGTTCGCTTGCCATTTTTACGCCAACCGTCTTGCTTAGGCTCCTCAAGGCAGTTGGCAGAGCTGAGACTGAGAAGCCTTTTTAAGAGGTTTGAAAAAAAATCTTGAGCTGTATGCCATGTATTCGGACTTTGTCAAAGAATATCTAGCATTGGGTCACCTAGAACTGGTCCATGCATTAGATCATAGCAAGGCCCACTACTACTTACCACATCACTGTGTCTTGCGACCAGATAGTTAAACGACCAAGTTGCGTGTTGTTTTTGATGGATCGGCAAAGACTTCAACCAACTTATCCCTTAACGATGTACTGCACACTGGGCCAGCACTTCAACAAGATCTGTTCAGTATCTTATTCCGATTTCGAACTCATAAATACGCAATCACAGCTGATATTCAAAAAATGTTTCGCCAAATTTTGATCCACAACGAGGATCAAAATTTCCAGCTGATGCTCTGGCGACAAAGCCCTAAACATAAAATAGAGACTTATCGGCTAAAAACAGTCACCTATGGAACAAGAAGTGCTCCATACTTAGCAATAAAATGTCTTCTAAAACTAGCAGATGAAGAAGAAACGCATTACCCGTTGGCAGTTAAGGTGACGCGGCAAGATTTTTATGTTGACGATTTGTTGACTGGTACTGATGACCTTCAAGAAGCAATAAGCCTTCAGCAACAGTTAATTGATATGCTGAAGCAGGGAGGACTCCATTTACATAAGTGGTGCTCCAATAACCCAACTCTGCTTTACCGAATAGCAGCAAATGATAGAGCGACAGAATTCGATATTACCAAGCTCGAAGAGAACTGTGGGGTGAAGGCGTTGGGATTAATCTGGAATCCCTCTTCTGATCAATTCACCATAAACGTAGCTACCCAAGATGTCAGACAGCCAATAACAAAACGAATTGTTCTTGCACAAATGTCTCAGTTGTTTGATCCTCTTGGACTAGTCAACCCGGTTGTAGTGCTCGCAAAAATATTTATGCAACAACTGTGGGAAATGAAAACTGATTGGGATACGCCATTGTCAGACACACTGCAAAAGAGTTGGTACGACTACATATCTCAGCTTTCAACACTAAGCACACTAAAGATACCACGATACGTAATGAGTACCACGAAACGAAGAAGTACTCAGCTTCATGGGTTTTCTGATGCCAGCAAGCAGGCATATGGTGCATGCGTCTACATGCGCACTGAAGATACCTATGGGCAAATTGATGTGGCACTAGTGTGCGCAAAAAGCCGAGTCGCACCTACCAAACAAACGACCGTTGCACGGTTAGAACTTTGTGCTGCAAAATTACTCGCTCAGCTCATGCGAAAGGTAAAGGGTTCAATACAAACAATAATCGACTGCGAGTATTATTGGAGCGATTCACAAGTTGTACTGCAATGGATATCATCACCTTCATCAAAATTTACGACTTTCGTCGGTAACCGGGTGGCTTACATACAAAGTTTGACAGTAGAAGGCATATGGCAGCACGTTGATTCGCAAAACAATCCGGCCGACATTGTTTCAAGGGGCATGTTTCCCAGCGAATTACTGTCAAATAAACTTTGGTTCGAGGGACCATCTTTTCTACACCAGCCACTGCCGTCAAAGACCTCTGCATTGGAGCTATCAACAGTTGAACTTCCCGAAACACGAAAACAAAAAATGGTATTAGTTAGCTCTGGTGCAGCAGTAGCATCAGTCATACGGCTCATACAACATAACAACAATTTCAAACGACTACAGGAGACGACCGTCTTTATACTACGGTTTATTCAAAACTGCAAACTACCTAAAGAAGAAAGGATGTACAGCAGAACACCTGACGCAAAAGAGATGAAGCAAGCGTTGAATTCAATTGTAGCCGCTATGCAACTAGAAATCTTCGCAGATGATATCAAACATCTGAAGAAATCTTCGCTCTCTTGTGCACCCTTCTTGGACGAAAATGGGCTCATACGCGTTGGAGGACGTCTGAAAAACAGCAATCTTTCATTCGAAGCCAAACATCCTTTGCTGATC
>OZ022264.1:92858076-92870576 GCA_963978885.1 Nemotelus pantherinus
ATATATATATATATATATATATATATATATATATATATATATATATATATATATATATATATATATATATATATATATATATATATATATATATATATATATATATATATATATATATATATATATATATATATATATATATATATATATATATACATACATATATATATATATATGCATATATATATATATATATATATATATATATATATATATATATATATATATATATATACATATATATATATGCATATATATATATATATATATATATATATATATATATATATATATATTTAAATATATATATATATATATATATATATATATATATATATATATATATATATATATATATATATATGCATATATATATATACTCGTATATATATATATATATGCATATATATATATATATATATATATATATATATATATATGTATATGCATATATATATATATATATATATATATATATATATATATATATATATATATATATATATATATATATACATACATATATATATATATATATATATATATATATATATATATATATATATATATATATATATATATATATATATATATATATATATATATATATATATATATATATATATATATATACATAAATATATATATATATACATAAATATATATATATATATATATATATATATATATATATATATATATATATATATATATATATATATATATATATATATAAAGATATATATATATATATATATATATATATATATATATATATATATATGTCTATATATTTATATAGATATATATATATATATATATATATATATATATATATATATATATATATATGTCTATATATTTATATAGATATATATATATATATATATATATATATATATATATATATATATATATATATTTATATATATGTTTATATGTATGTATATATATATATATATATATATATATATATATATATATATTTATATATATATATATATATATATATATATATATATATATATATATATATATATATACATATATATATACACACCTGTGTGCCAAATAATAGCAGTGTAACTCGAAGCGTTATATTTTTGGAATTACAACATAAATTTCGAATGCAAACTAGAGCCATCTGTTTATAATCGATGGCAATAATTTCTCAGATGTTTTACATAACCCATTTTGTTGAAACGTCAGCAAAGATCGGGGGAATAACCTTTTTTTTCGGGGACAAGGTGTCATTAGAATGTGCAAAATAATAGCAGCGGATGTAAACCAAAGTCGTTTTCCGGGAAAAAGTTTGTTTCAATTTTGCAGATAGGATACGGTAAGGGCAAAGAAGGTTGACAGTTTTCAAATGTTTCATTATTTTTAGTATAAAATAGACCATTGAGGAATAATGGGCCGCTCCAAACATTGCAGTGCTGAACAAAGAGATTTAATAAAAAAAAATGCTTTTGGATGGCAAAACCTACAAATTTATTGAGCAAACACTTGGCTGCTCTAGTTAAATGGTCTCGAATGCAAAAGAGTGGGTGGAAAAGTCTGAAACTCGTGGAAGAAAAAAGAAACTCAGTGCGAAAGATGCCAAAAATGTTGTTCGGCTTGTACGAAAAGACCCTTTTTTGACATCAACGAGTATAAAACAGGAACTCAATAAACATATATATATATATATATATATATATATATATATATATATATATATATATATATATATATATATATACATATATATATATATATATATATATATATATATATATATATATATATACATTTTTTTTTTTTGTTTTTTTTTTGCTTTAGGGGGGAAATCCACTTGGATACCAAGCTTGGGCTTCGGTTATGTCGGGCGTTAACCGACTAAAACCCCCCTCTTGCTCTTCGCCCCCATCCCCACGGGACTGCCAATCGGTATTACTTCGTGGGCGGGGTCAGCTTTAGCTGCTCACAGTTCTTCTTCTTCTTTCCTTGTCCTCGTTTCGAAGAATTGCGTGTATCTGCGCTACTGTTTTTGTCAACTCGGACCATGCTGCTTCAGATGCCAGCATCACGTCAACCAAATTTTCTGTCGATAATGACAGGTTCGTGTATCGTTGCAACTTGGCTCTGTGTCGGGAAAACCGCGTGCAATGGAAAAGAATGTGCTCCGGATCTTCTTCGGTCCCGCATGTCGGGCAATTTGGAGAGACATCTAAACCGAAGCGATGTAGGTACTTTCGGTATGCACCATGTCCAGTTAGAAACTGAGTTAGATCGTATGTTACTTCTCCATGTGTGCGTTTGATCCATTTTTGAATATCGGGGATTAGCTTGTAAGTCCATCTGCCAACTGGAACTTGTTCCCATCTTCTTTGCCATGCTTCCTCTGACCTTTGCCGCTCCATCTTTGTGTCGGCGTTTGTGTTTCCGTAGAGTCTCTGCATTTCGGCTGCGAGAATGTCAATTGGCATCATACCTGCTATCACATATGAAATGGTTCTATATCCCCGAATAACCCTGAGGGCACTGAGTCGATAGACCGAACATATTTTCTTTTTATTTTGCTTTACTGCTAGCTGATGTGCCCACACTGGCGCTGCATACAGTAGAATGGAACTCACAACTCTGGATATCAGGATTCTGCGATTTTGACTTGATCCTCCGATGTTAGGAAGCATCTTTGCTAGGGCTGCACTGACGTTAGACGCCTTATTGCAGAAATGTTCGAAATGGGCTTTAAATTTAAGTCTACTGTCATTCATAACTCCTAGGTATCTAATTGCAGACTTGGATCTAATTTTTTGATCTCCCACAGTGACTTCAAAAGATTTATTTTTTCGGCGGCTGCTAATCAATACCGCTTCCGTCTTAGATGCTGCCAATTTCAAGCCTGTATTCTCTAGCCGCTGTTTCGTGATGTATACCGCCTCATCAGCGAGTGATTCGACCTCGTCTGACTTTTCATCAGATACCGACACTACTATGTCATCAGCAAACCCAATTATCGTTGCCTCCGACGGGAGCCTCAGATTTAGCACGTCATTGTACATGATATTCCAAAGCAGAGGCCCCAATACGGATCCTTGTGGGACACCGGCTGTTACGTCGTAAGTCTTTGGTCCTTCTTCGGAATCATACCACAGTGCTCTGTCCCTCAAGTATTCGCATACTATCCTAGCGAGGTAAGAAGGGACTCTTAGTTGAAGTAGTTTCTCCACTATTCGGTTCCAATTCGTTGTGTTGAACGCGTTTTTAACATCAAGTGTTATAAGTGCACAGTATTTGCGTGATGCTCCGCGTGCTTCGATTGCGGACCTTGCGAGTTCCATAACCGATCTGATGGCGTCCACTGTTTTCGTCCGTTTTCAACAGCTGATAGAAGTCTGTATTGTATTAGCATTTTCCCCATCACATTTTCCCCATCACATCCAGCAGGCAGATAGGACGGTATGATGTCGGTTCGCCAACGGGTTTCTTGGGCTTTGGCAGCAAGACGAGCTTTTGTTTTTTCCAGCATCTTGGGAAAGTTTGTTCAGTCAAGCACGCATTGAACACACTTATAAATAGAACAGGCTTCATTTTAACTGCGACCTTTAGGCATTTGTTAGTGATACCGTCCAACCCCGGTGCTTTATTGTCCTTGAGCCGACTGCAAACCTCCAATAGTTCCTTTTCAGTCACTGGGGGTATCTCGCTCACGGATCGTTATGGGACTATTCGAAAGTTTTCCTGATGACGGGGAAAGAGTGTGCTGACGATCTTCTCAAGGAGAGCAGGACAGCCTACTTGTGGTGATCTCAAACACTTAATACGTGACATGACGGCTCGATACGCTCCACCCCATGGGTCAACGTTTGCTTCTTCGCACAGCTGTTTGAAGCATGCTGTTTTGCTTCTGCGTATGGCGAGTTGAAACCTTTTTCTCGCTTGCTGGTATTCTTGCTGAAGCAGCTCATAGTTGGGTCGGTTTACGCCGCGTTGGCTTTTTCTCCTCGCCTTCAGGCACTCAGTGCGAAGTCGGCTTAGCTCCTCCGTCCACCAGTAGTTTGGCCTGTGATATGGCACCGGTTTTCGCCTCGGCATTGAAGCATCACACGCACGCGTTATCAGCTCGATTACCCTTCCAGCCTTCTCCACAGCTGTTCCTCGAGGCACGTCGCTTTGCAAAATCATTTCCGTGAATGTTATTTCGTCGAATTTGCGGACTGACCAACCTCTACCAACAGTCTTGGCTTTTCGCTGAGATCGACAATGTAGCCGGTGTCCGGTTTCGAATATGATGGAAATATATATATAGATATATATATAGATATAGAAATATATATATAGATATATATATATATATATATATATATATATATATATGTATATAAACATATATATATATATATATATATATATATATATATATATATATATATATATATATATATATATATATATATGTGTGTATAGCATATATATATATATATATATGTATATAAACATATATATATGTATATGAATATATATATATATATATATATATATATATATATATATATATATATATATATATATATGTATATGAATATATATATACATATATATATATATATATATATATATATATATATATATATATATATATATATATGTATATGAATATATATATATATATATATATATATATATATATATATATATATATATATATATATATATATATATATATATATATATAAACATTGTTACATAATGAGATTTTACCAAAAGATATTAAATTCTAAACATAATTCTACGATGTTACACAATGAGATTTTATTAAACGATATTCAATTCAAAACATAATTCTACGATGTTACACAATGAGATTTTATTAAAAGATATTCAATTCAAAACATAATTCTACGATGTTACACAATGAGATTTTATTAAAAGATATTCAATTCAAAACATAATTCTACGATGCTACACAATAAGCTTTTATCAAACGAATGCCACTAAAACTAGACCAGCATCAAAATCGCGGAGCCAAGTCGCGACACATCAAGTGGTTCGATGTGCAGCGTCAGCAGAAAAATATGAAATCAGATCTCGTTGCAAATGGTTTAGTTTACACTTGAGCGAATGTCTACAGAATTGCAAAATGTGCATTTTTGTTGCTACAACCAAGAGGTTGATTTGTCGCGACTCAGCTCCGGATAGCATATCAGTTTCTAATATATTCCCAACATACTGCCCCCCGAAAAGAGGCCGGAAGACTCTATCAAAATATTACGAAATTAGTTGATCTTGAACTTATAATGTATCTATCTTTACGGTTTTTTACGGGTCAAATTAATTCTGAAGCAGTTGAAATCTCATCGTCTTTTGATAGTTTAACTTTCGATAATGCGTTGGTGGAATTAGTGGCCTGTTTTCGTTTGAAATGTCGACAGATTAATCATAAACATAAACTTAAGATAATAAGTGAAATTACACTTAATACAATATATTGATACATATCATGCGGATGTGCTTGAGTCACCAAAAACTGTTGCCTTTGTAGATTTTGGATCGAGTCGATTAAGTTGCTGAAGTTCTGCGGTGTCCACGTTGTGTTTGTCACAGGGATTTGAAGGTTCAGCCTTTCGTCAAGTAGGAGATGGTTCATGTCCCACTGGGGAACTATGAAATCCCTGCTGTGAGCTTCAGTTGAAGTCATCTGCGAAGCCGTCAATATTAAAGTTTGATGTCGTAGTACACATCCTGCCTTCAGTTGAAGCCATCCCTCACCGGATAAACTTAAATGAAAAGGTTGCATTAGTGAGGGACACTGGATTTCCAGACGATGCACATCACCGAGGACGAAAAGCCATTTGTTAGGGCTTATGAGGTCAATCCAATTTGATCCTGAGCATGTTGTCGTCAAAGGACATTTGCTTTTGTCCAAACTCCCGTGCAGGAACGTGTTGACTTCATATTGGTATTGATTTGAGTTAATGTTATATATTGGGCTTTTAATTGGACACAACCATTGAATATCTAGCTTCATGCACGTAGAAGGGTCTTCTATTGATAGTCCGAAAAAACGATCGCGACGGTGATTAAACGCGATGAGTTTAACAGCCGGTTGGACACAAATATAAGCGTTATTAGACTTATTAGGCAATGTTATCAGTCTATATAGATCGATTGCGTCGCTCTCGACAACGGGAACAGTGAGTTCGAATATTATCAGGTTTTTATGCACTGCAGCGCGAAGTTTTAGGGTTTTATATAAATCCCCCCAGTTCAAATTGTTCTCGAACAAAATTTCACGACCGAATTTTAAATGATTATGAACTTCTGCCAATTGCTGCTTAAGAGCCTTGATAGGAAACAACTGAGCGCTCAAGATCCCATGTTGTGCATCGATAACGTTGCTAATTAGCATATCATTTATACGATGATATTTCCACAGCTGGAAAGTAATGACCTGAATCAATCGGTGGAAGTTTTCGGAGTTATGAACCTTGTCGCCTATTTGGTTAACGACTCGACTCACGGATGCGAAGTTATTAAACTTAGATTCCTGGTCCTGCAAGATTCGTGCGGTGAGGTCGATTATGGAAGTCATGTTGTTAAATAATTTTCCCATGTGATTTTGATTTTTGTAGATTTCGTGAATATCGTCGTGGTATTTTTTAGCAAAGTCGTCGTCAAGCACTCCGAACAAGGCATTGCGACAGTTCCAACTATATTGAATGCCCCTCTTCTAATTCTTCTATGCAGCAGATCATGATGATCTTCTAACATTTTTTGTTCATCCAAGATCTCTTGCAACGATTGTGTCATTTGTGAGACCATCGATATGCAGTAGTTCTCATCACTTGGTAATTTATTACACAATGGTCTAAAGCTGTGTATAACATTCCTCAAGGTTTTTAGGGCAATGTGGTATGGGGTTAAGTTATAATAATTAACAATTTTCCATTCCCCACTGATAACTTTAACATTTGCAATGTGCTCGAACAATATCCCCGTGTTTTTATTAAACTTCGTGACGTTATAAGGTATCTCTTGGGCTACTGAGCTCGCAAGCATGCCACATACGCTTACGATGATCAACCACCACCAAGTAAAAGGTTTGTTGGCTGTGATGGCCATTGCCTGGCTACTTAATTTGGTTTCTGGCTCCACTTTCCAGGATACACTATTGGTTATTTTTTTACTCTGCTGTCGAAGCGGTAGCAAACAAAGTTTAGTAGTTGGTCTTCTGACGACACCGTCCTGAGTTTTTACATCTGCTACCCTAACAAGACCATCGTCGCCGGGAAACGTGTTGATAATAATGCCCTTGCTCCACTTAGCAGGTGGGGCACATGCATCCTTTATTATGACCAGTTGACCGATTTCAGCATTAGGTTGAGTTTGTTTCCATTTATTACGAGAGTTCAGTGTTGATAGGTATTCACTCGACCAAACCTTCCAGAACTGATGAACTTTCTCCTGAACTAGGTTCCATCTTCGAGTCAATTTGGATTTTGTAAACGGACTATTATCGGGAACCATAACTGAGGTATGCCTTAGCAAGAAATGATTGGGTGTTAAGGTTTCGTCATCCTCTGGATCATCTGATATTCCACACAGCGGGCGAGAGTTTAAACACCCTTCGATTTGACATAGAGCTGTATTCATTTCTTCAATCGTGAATGTAGTGCCCATTATTCGTTTAAGATGGTATTTGGTGGACTTCACTGCACTCTCCCACAGCCCCCCAAAGTGTGGAGCCCTGGGTGGAATAAAGTGCCACGCAATATCTTCATGTGCAAGTTTGCTCTCGACGTCTTTATGGGATTGCTTGATTGTTTCATTAAACCTTTGAAGTTGTCTGCAAGCTCCAATCATGTTTCGACCATTGTCACTGTATATGTCCGTGCAAACGCCTCTACGAGCTGTAAATCGCCGAATTGCTGCAATCAGTTCTTCCCCCGTGAGGTCACTTACTAGTTCTAGGTGTATTGCTTTTGTGGTGAAACAAACAAAGACAGCTATGTACATCTTTTCTGACTTAGCTCCTCTCCCTTTGTGTCGTCTAATATCCAAAGGTCCAGCATAGTCGATCCCAACACACTGAAATGGTTTCGATGGATTGACCCTGTTTTTGGGAAGATTTCCCATCAGTTGAATGTGCCCTTCCTGCCTGTGGCGTAAGCAAGTAATGCACCTGTGCAAACGATACTTGACCGCTTGTCGTCCCTTTACGATCCAGTATTTTCTTCTGAGGCAGGAGAGAGTAAGTTGTGTTCCGCCGTGCAAAGTTTCAAGATGTACTTTGTCTATGAGTAAGTTGGTGAAATGATGATTTGAAGGAAGGATTATATTATGCCGCTGATCATACCCCAACTTGGCATTCGCTAGCCGACCTCCAACCCGTAGTATGCCATCACTATCTATCATCGGTGACAGTTCTAATAGTTTACTAGATTTGATGATTGGATTTCTTCTTGTCAGTGCAGTGATTTCGGTGCTATATCGTTCACGCTGTACTACCTTCATGAGAGTTTTTCTGCATTTCGTCTTTCGGATGCTGTCACGTATGCTTCAGTCTGTTTGTATTTCCAGCGTCTACACCAAGCAGTAATCGTGAGAAGTTTTCCCATGTCTGAGTATCTGGAGATCAATTCATTTCCTTCAAGATTCACCGCAAACATCGTTGCCTACGGTCTTCTTGCTTCGAGTTGCGTATGAGTTGTTTGCCTAGCTTTAGGCCATTCCGTAGTGGGTAATTTCAACCAACCTGGACCATGCCACCAGATTGAATCGCCCACTAAGGAGTGACGTTTGACTCCTCTTGTAGCCAAATCCGCAGGATTCTCCTTTGTCTTTACATGGTGCCACAATTTTATGTATGTATTTTCATGGATTTCGGATACGCGATTGGCCACGTAGGTTTTCCACTTATGAGGTGGCTGCTGAATCCAATCTAGAACAATCGTGGAATCTATCCACGCGTGAACCTCTGCTGGTGGTGTTGGAAGGATAGGTACAATTTTATCAACTAGTCTGGAAAGCAAAGTTGCTCCGCACAGTTCCAATCGAGACAGGGTGATCTTTTTAATCGGCGCCACTCTAGTATTTGCAGTGAGCAAAGAGACATGTACTCCGAACTCATCGGTTATTCTTAGATATATGCAAACTGCATACGCCTTTTCAGATGCATCACTAAACGCGTGAATTTGCATATTAGTCATTGATTGGGACAGATTTACCCACCGGGGAACTCGAATGTTGACGCAATCTCCGAGTCCCTTCCGAAAATCTTCCCACTGCAACGCAATGTTAAGAGACATTTCAACGTCCCACCCTACTTGTTGCAGCCACAATTGTTGCAACATGATTTTCGCTGTAATTACCACGGGTGCCAGCCAACCCAATGGATCGAATACTTGTGCCGCTTCACTGGTTATTTGCCTTTTGGTAGATACAAACTTGTTCGAACTTCCAAAACTGTAAGCCATAAATTTGAGCACATCCGATGCGGAACACCATTAAACTCCTAACTTTTTTACTTCGTTTGTTTCGGATGATAGCCACGAATGCTCGTCAATACGTATGGACTCACTTGGCAGTCCCTGTAGCACTTCAGGGGAGCTAGCAGCCCACTGTCTGATTTCAAATCCTGCTTCTTTTAACAGTGAAATAACTTAAATGACTAACTAAAAGTTTTCCATCAACACCTTACAAACAACAGGGTACCTGTTGCTTTCATCCTCAGCTAATTGGTTGATGGTCTTTGTAGCCAAATATGGTGCCGATGCGGTCCCAAAGGTTACCGTTTTGAGCCGATATGTTTTAATGGATTCCTCGGGGCTATTACGCCATAGGATCCGTTGGAGGTCCCATTGACTTTTCTCCAACCAAATTTGTCGATACATACACCTGATATCAGCCGTGAAGACATATTTGCAAAATCTCCACTGAATCAGCAATGTATATAAGTCCTTTTGTATCACTGGACCAACCTTAATTATGTCATTTAAAGACCACCCGGTATTCGTTTTCGCAGATGCGTCAAAGACAACTCGCACCTTTGTCGTAGAGCTCGATTCTTTGATAACAGGGTGGTGTGGTAAATAGTACGAAACGTTTTTGTTCAACTCGGACTCTGGAACTAACTCCATGTGACGTTGATCCAGATACCCTTGCATGACGTCCTTATATTCCCGATATAGGGTCGCGTTTTGAGTCAGCCTTCTTTCGAGAGCAAGAAGTCGTTTTGTTGCCTGCTCATGTGAGGCACCAAGTGTTGACGGGTCGTGTTTCAGTGGCAATTGTACGATGAATTTTCCATCACTGTTTCGGCGATATGTGGCTGAATAGTGCACCTCACACTCGTGTTTTTCTTTCGCTAGTTTGAGTGCGACCGAAATTTCCTCCCACTCCCAGAAACGCTTCAAAGAATTGTTTAAATTATCCTCCGACGTGGTTTGTTCCCAACTGGTTTGTGATTGGCCAACGAGGCAAGATCTCGGATAGCCTTGGACTTCTCCTGAGAGAATCCAACTTAATGCTGTCTCTTGAGCAATTGGAGCACCTGGTGGTCCCATGACGACACCTGGCAAAATGAGTTGTGACAGCTGAGCAGCTCCCAATAAAATGTCAATTCGGGTTGGTACGTGGTAGTCTGGGTCAGCCAAGCTCAAGCCGTTGAGATGCTCCCAATTGGTTTTGACTATACGCAAAGTGGGCAAATCATCTACAATGTTGTCCATGACCAACGCGTTGACGTTCAGCATTTGACTATTTCCATAAATTGAAGATATGTTGAAGCTCACCCGTCCATGCACCATTGCAGAGCCATTGCCGATTCCTTGAACCTGTGTGCATGTCTTTCGTTGAGTCAGGTTGAGCTGTCGCACAGCTCTTCGCGTTATGAAATTTTCTTGTGAGCCTTGGTCCAAAAGTACCCTCAGCGCAACCGTTTTTCCGTTCGACTTAACTATGACCCTCGCGGTCGGAAGCAATGTAGTGTTTACTCCTTGGATAGAATTGGACTCAGCTCTGCGTGCATTGGCAACAGTTTTTGACTCGAGAGCTGGAGCAACGGTTAATTTACCTGCATCTTGTTCTGCACGTTTGGGTTCATGCAACCATGTATGATGGGTCGCTTGACATTCTCTGCATTTCCACTTTGTTTTACAAGAGCGCATCTGATGGCCTTCCCGAAGGCACCGGAAACACAGATTGTGTTGTTTCGCAAGTTCCCGACGCTCTGGAATCGTGCTTGACTTGAATTTGGTGCATTGAAACACGAAATGGTCCAGTTTGCACACTGGACAAATATTTTGCATGGAATCTCCTTTTCCACGCTGCTTGACGAATCTTCCGGCATTCGTCGTAGAATTAAGCGCCCTTGCCTTCACATCACTTTGTTTAACTCTTCGATGGCTTCCCGAGGATTCAAGTATTAGCAATCGCTGCTTCAAAAAATTTTGCATCGATTTCATTGATGGAATTTTGCATCGATTTCATTGTTGTGGTTCCTTTTAATTCAAGTTCCCACATCGTACGTGTGTCGTGGTCCATTTTTGATTCACAGATATGGACCAACACTGCACCCCACTGATCCACTGGCTGCTCGAGAGATTGCAACGTTATTATGGCTTCCTGTGTTGTGTTCAACACACGTTCAATTGATTTTGCAGAACCATCCATTGCAGGCTGGGTCAGAACCATCCTAATGTACGTGTTTACAAGCAGTCGGTTGTTATGGAAACGTTCAACAATCACTGCCCACGCAGCTTCATAATTTTCACCACCAAAATTGATATGTTTAATCAGGTTTGCTGCATTGCCGGTTACCGCCTGTTTCAGAAAGTGGAACTTCTCAGTAGTACTTATGCTTTCATTTTTGTGTACTAACGATGAAAATAAATCGTGGAATTGGGTCCAGTGTAGTGATGGGCGTTTCTGTTGTTTTCAGAAAACGAAAACGAACTGTTTTTTTTTTCCAAAAACAACTGTTTTTTGAAACTTTTTGAAAACTTTTTTCACTCGTCCAGCAGCAGATTGATACTGGGTGTTTCCATTAGTGATGGGCGTTTCTGTTGTTTTCAAAATACGAAAACTATTTGAAAAAAACAGTTTGAAAAAAACAGTTTCAAAAAAGTTTTCAAAAAGCTTCAAAAAACAGTTGTTTTTGGAAAAAAACAGTTCGTTTTCGTTTTCTGAAAACAACAGAAACGCCCATCACTAGTCCAGTGTTCAAACCGTCCATCAAACTTAGGGATGTAGACACGTGGCAGTTTGATTCCCATGGATTGAGGAACTGCCGGCGGCAGCTTTGATTCCTAACCTTCTTTCAAAGCCTGATATGCCATGATTTTATCGTTAAATATATCTCTCAGTTGGAGGAATGTTTCTTCCGTTCTTTCATATCTGGCTTGATATTCTAGCAAATCACCGCCAGTCAACTCCTTGTGGACCTTGACATGATACTTCTTAACCGTGGACCATTCCTCTTTCAAATCTATCAAACGACTGGTGAAATACGACAA
>OZ022264.1:92875576-92883076 GCA_963978885.1 Nemotelus pantherinus
AAACGTAAAACAGTAGAAGATATTTGCACTTGAATGTCACAGATATATATATATATATATATATATATATATATATATATATATATATATATATATATATATATATATATATATATATATATATATATATATATATATATATATATATATATATATATATATATATATATATATATATATATATATATATATATATATATATATATATATATATATATATATATATATATATATATATATATATATATATATATCTATATATATATATATATATATATATACATAAATATATATATATATATATATATATATATATATATATATATATATGCATAAAAAAATATATATATATATATATATATAGATATATACATATATATATATATATATATATATATATATATATATATATATATATATATATATTGTCACGGTGTCGCGAATTATTCGTATTTGTATTTTCTAAAAAAAAGGACGATGGAGATTATTACCGCGAGAGATCCGCCGTCTGAATTCATCTAGGCTAGTGACATCTTAGAGTTAGTTAGGGAATATAATATAATAATAATATTTATATAATATAATATAAATATATCAGCCATCATAACCATAGACTAAGTATATACGATTAATAAGCATTTAATTTTGTATTTAGTAAATTGTAATAGTTAGGGTTAGTACCTAGACACGCGATGGCTACCCTATCAATCCAAAAACCAACTTCGGGTGATATACTTGAAAAATGAGACATGAGCCGTTTTCTAAGCAAGCTTGGAATTCAAAAAAAAATAGGACGGAGTAAGAAAAATAATTTGACAGGACTTGAAAAGATTCCTTCGAGAAGAGAAGAGGTTTAGAGTTATCTGAAGTAGACAAGAAAATATCGATTATTAAGAAGACTTGAAAAGATTCCTTCGAGAAGAGAAGAGGTTTACAGTTATCTGAAGTAGACAAGAAAATATCGATTATTAAGAAGAGTTGGAAAGATTCCTTCGAGAAGAGAAGAGGTTTGCAGTTATCGGGAGTAGACAAGAAAATATCGATTATTAAGAAGAGTTGGAAAGATTCCTCCGAGAAGAGAAGAGGTTTGCAGTTATCCGAAGTAGACAGAGTTACGATCCAAGATTTCGACCTAGAGCGATATAGGAGTGCAGCAGAATCCAACGATAAGAGTCATCTGGCAGAATAAGCAACGGAATTCTACATACTCATCCAGGGTAGCCGAGCAGACAATAGGATTCGACAGAAGGGGGCCCCAGTACGACGGATTTCGTAAGTTAATGTGCACGTTATATTTCTTTTTTTGTTTTTTTTTTCCTATTCAAGAAATCATATAAATCTAAGGTAGCTTTTACTAAAATATATTGATGGAGTAATATAGTAATTGTATGTTTTGAAAATGAACGGTTCTTTTTTAAAATCTGTGAGATTTAATCTGGACGGCGGACGATTTTTTTTTTGTTACGTTGCGCGATTTTTTTTTAGTTAAGTAGTCACCGTCACAACTTCTCGCTTCAATACGACGGTGTTTCGGTAGTTCCGGTAAATCGAAGCGAGTGGCGCCCGAACCATCCCGATTTTCGCGAGCAAAGCCACCCGGAACTATCCTCCTTTTGTTCCAGTTTGGGAGAAAAGGTATTTTGGACGTGTTACACTTAATTCTGTAATAAATTGGCGCCCAACGTGGGGCCAACGGTCACTATAGTACACGTGAATTTTTTTTTTAGAATTTTGCCCGGTACGCGTGATAACGTAAAGTCAGATGCGTAGAGAAAAATTGATTGAATAAATATATTTCAAATTATACATGAATTAATCCTTTGAATTCATAAAAATGAATCTTGGATAAATGGTAAATCAATTGAATTCTGGTATGTTTCTGTGTGGTAATAAATGGTTAATGAAGTGCATTCGAAGGAGTGAGTTAGGGTGAAATTCACAGTTCCAAATTGTGGGAATAGCAACAGGAGCAGGAAATTGAAGATTTGATTCAATAGCTTGTAGAGAAATTCAATTTAAGGGGTCATCTTTTGAATATTACGTAGTTCATTAGATATACTGTTGAAAGGGGAAAATTTTATAGAAGGTCGTACTGAGAAACGGGATTATCCATATATAGGTTCGGATATTGTAACAAGTGAGTGTAATATTCCAGGCGGAAATTTATTGTATGTGAGTACAGGAATTTGTCGGTTTAGATAATAAGAGCCTCGGTCAATTTTCCAAGAGACAGCATTGTGTTAGTGGAGCTCATTGGTATTAGTGATTGGGTACATCTGGGGGTTTTATGCTGGTTTGCCGTTCGTCGGCGAGTTAACTTCCGTGGGAGCACTGTTATTTTGGAAGCATTGTAGATCAGTCGTGTTTCGACGTATTATCTTATTTTGTTGACATTCAGATTAGAGCGAAATACAATGAAGATTTTGGTAGATCGTTTGTCGAAAGACGAGCTCGTCTACGAGCTCGCTATCAGGGGATTTTCGGCAGATACCGTAGACAGCATGAGAAAGACCCTGAGGGCGACATTAAAAGCAGAGACGGCTCTGGATACTTCATACATTGAGATGGATTATCCATTTGATTATGATACCGATTTCACGGCGCTATCGGCAAAGGCGACGGAGATTGAGGAGTTGGTGGCTAGAGTGCCGGCGGATAAGACAGCATCGGAGTACGTGAAGGCGAGAGTCAAGATAGAATTTGGTTTTCGACGGTTGGCGAATTTGCAGGCGGAATCAAAAGAACAGAAGGAAGGGGCTAAGTGTTTGCGCAATAGGCTCATTTTAGCGATGGGTCTTCTAGTGGAAAAGGTCGAGGAGTCAAGTGATGACGAGGTAAACCCACCGGTCTTGTGTCAAGACACAGTCACGCCACAATCTCCCAAGATCACAAGTCTGGCAGAAGTTGCCAAATGGGGGATTAAATTTTGCGGTGATTCAACAGGTTCAGTCAATGCATTCTTGGAACGCGTGGAAGAGTTGCGACTGGCACGAGGCCTTTCCAAATCACAACTTTTTAGGGCATCTGTAGACCTCTTTGACTCTCGGGCGCTGATTTGGTTTCGGGCCAACCGTAGTCTGGTTAGTTGCTGGGACGAGTTGGTGGAGGAGTTAAAGGCGGAATTCTTGCCATCCGATTATGAGGACCGGCTATGGGAAGAGATTCGGAGACGGACTCAGGGCGAAAATGAGTCGATAGGGGTCTACGTGGCCATAATGGAACGCCTTTTCAGTCGTTTAAAATCAGGTTGCTTGGAGGAGGAGAAGCTACGACTGTTACGGAGGAACATAGCACCTTTCTACCAACAGCAATTGTGCTTGACGTTGTTGACTTCTATTTCGGAGTTAGTCAAAATGGGTCGGACTCTGGATGCCACAAGGGCATCAGTGATGGCGTTCGTGCCTCCCAACTCACGGTCTAGGCGTTGTCTGGAACCAGACCTAGCCTATGTTGGCTCAGGAAGCGCGGAGCGAGTTTCAGCAGGGGCAACGTCGAATAGGGTTCAATGCTGGAACTGTAAGAAGGAGGGACATATGTCGAGGGATTGTCCGGAGCCTCGTCGTTGTTTTGGATGTGGCCGTCGGGGTGTGATGCGGTCCGGTTGTCCAAATTGCCAAACTCGAGGCCATGGACAAGGATCAGGACCCCGACCAAATATCAATTCTTCGGGAAACGAACGTCGTGCCCACTAGGCGGTCGGGTAGGCACTATGACAAGGCCGCACCAGGGAAGTAGTCAACCGATGGTGGAGTATGCACTAGTGAAAGGGAAACGGGACAGCCGCCCACACTTGAGAGTGGATATAGAGGGCGTCAAAATGGAAGGGTTATTGGACTCGGGGGCAAGTCGCACAATTTTAGGAGAAAAGGGATGGTTTCACCTGGCCAGGAAGTGATTAAGGATGAACCGGGAGAAGATCGAAGAAGTGCGACTCGCGAATGGCGACACCTGTTCGGTAGCAGGGAAGATTCAATTAAAGTTCACATTAAACGGCAGAGTACATCATCTAGACACGTTGGTCATACCGTCCATCCCTCAGGAAGTGATCCTTGGGGTTGACTTTTGGCAGCGTTTTGGAGTCGTCCTCGACATGCAGGGGCAGCAATGGACTTCAATTGCATCGGCTGAATTAGTACCGGGGAAAGCGCTGCGGAGTCAGTCCCACTTGTCAGAGCAGGAGTCGGGTATCTTGCAGGAATTGCTGGAGGAGCAGTTCAAGTTAATGGGGGACGGTTTGGGTTGCGCTAAGTTCGTCGAACATACCATTAAAACAACCGCTAGCCCTATAAAGCAGAGGTACTACCCTGTCTCCCCTGCTGTGCAGAAGCAGATCAACATTGAGTTGGACGAGATGTTGAGGATGGGAGTGGTTGAGCCATTGTCAAGCACGTGGTCGTCGCCGATTTTACTAGTGCGCAAGAAAGACGGATCATACCGGTTTTGCGTGGACTTTAGGAAAGTCAACGCGGTTTCAGAGAAAGACGCTTATCCCCTGCCCTACATTTCTACGACATTGGATAAATTGCGCAATGCGAAATACCTCTCGACATTAGATGTTAAGTCGGCATACTGGCAGGTGCCAATGTCGGAGGATTCTCGGCAATATACCGCTTTCACCGTGCCAGGGAGGGGTTTGTTCCAATTTCTAAGAATGCCGTTCGGTTTGCACAATTCGGGCGCAACGTGGCAACGTTTAATTGACGCAGTGCTGGGTCCCGCACTAGAGCCATTTGTGTTTACTTACCTTGACGACATCATCGTGGTAACACAAACTTTTGAGCATCATATGGAGATTCTGCGTGAAGTTTTCTGTCGTCTGAGGGAGGCGGGTTTGCGGGTGTCTAAGGAAAAATGCTATTTCTGCCGGGCGAGGCTTCGTTATCTGGGGTATATGGTGGACGAAGAGGGCCTACACGTGGATCCAGAGAAGGTACAGGCAGTGAGTAATTTTCCTCGTCCAACTTCAGTGAAGCAGGTCAGACAGTTCCTGGGAATGGTGCCCTGGTACCGGAAGTTTATCCCGGAACATGCGACATTAGTGGCACCTCTTAACGATCTTTTAAAGAAGAGCAGAAAGTTTATCTGGACGGAGGAAAGTGAACGGGCATTTGCTGACTGCCGACATAAGTTGACTACTGCACCCATTCTGGCATGTCCCGATTTCGATCTCCCTTTCAAAGTTCAGACTGATGCCTCTGACGTGGGAATCGGGGCGGTCTTGAGCCAGGCACATGCAACGGGAGAGAAGGTAGTGTGCTATCTCAGCCGATCACTATCAAAACTCGAGAGACAATATTCGACCACAGAGAAGGAGTGTTTAGGTGTATTGTGGGCTATCGAGAAACTCCGTCCGTACATCGAAGGTAATCGTTTCGTAGTGATTACCGACCATCATTCCTTGGTTTGGCTGAATAAGTTGAAAGACCCAACCGGACGACTGGCAAGGTGGCCCGTGCGACTTCAACAATACGATTTTGATGTTGTTCATCGAAAAGGAAAGGACCACTTGGTGCCAGATGCACTGTCCCGGGCAATAACCAACGTCAACAGCGTATCAACCTCTTCAGAGACGGATGGGTGGTATGGGAACATGCTACGGAAAGTACGGGAGAACCCTCAAAAGTACCCGAATTGGAAGATAGTAGGAGGCATCCTGTGGAAGCACGTTAAAGGTCGGTATCCAGAGCTTCGGGAAACGAACGAGTGGAAACAGGTTGTTTCTACAAAGGAGCGTTCCAAGATCATGTTCCAGTATCACGACGATCCAACAGCAGGTCATATGGGGGCCCAAAAGACCGTCGATAGACTGGCACGGCAATTCTACTGGCCGAAGATGGCAGTAGATACAAGAAATTATGTCCGGAGGTGCAAGGTCTGCCAAGCTGTTAAGGTAGAACGGAAGTCCCCCATGGGACACATGGTATCAAGGTGTGAAGAAGCGATTTCCCCATGGGAAATGATCTGTATAGACTTAGTAGGACCTTTAACACGGTCTCTACATGGGCATGCGTACATCCTTACAGTAGTAGACTATGCTACCAAGATGCCACTACTATTCCCTTTGAGGAAAGCAACAGGCGCGGCAGTGGTTCGTTTGCTCGAGGAACACGTCATCTTTTTATTTGGAGTTCCGCGAGTCATTGTATGTGACAATGGAGGACAATTTCGATCTAAAGAACTCGCGCGGGCAGCTGAGACTCTTGGCATTACAATAAGGTTCACTGCACTGTATCACCCACAAGCAAATCCAGCGGAACGCGTCAATCAAAACATCAAGCGCCTACTCAGGTCATACGTATCGGAGAATCACAGGGAATGGGATAGGGTGCTGCCGAAGATCGGTTGTGCTCTACGAACATGCACTCACGAAAACATGAAGACAACCCCCTATTTCCTGAATTTTCGGAGGGAAATGACCATTCAACCGAGGATTCCTAAAGGTCCGAATGCGTGCGAGAACGGAAGCAGTGTAGAAGACGGAACCAAGAAGGCGGAGCTACTACAAAAGTTCCGGGAAGAGGTTCTTGAACGATTGAAGATGGCGGCGCGTAAATCAAAGACGCGCTATGACTTGAGACATCGGGATGAACAATTTCTACCGAGGGATCTGGTATGGCGTCGAAATTATGTACTCTCAGACGCGGCAAAGTACTTCTCCGCCAAACTGGCTCCCGAGTATGTGGGACCGTTCTACGTGAAAAGAAAGGTGTCTGGCTGGACTTATGAGCTGAAAGATTCTGACGGAAAAGCCACGGGGGTGTGGCACGCCAAGGACCTAAAAAGCTACGTGGCATGAAGTACGGTAACCAATATATGAATTTAACAGTGGTGTAACAGAAACGGGCTAACTACAGAGGGGTCATTTAGTTGTATAGGTTAGCATTAATGGTAGCCATAACTCGAATAGCAGATAACAAGAGCAGATTAGTCTTGATGATTTATAATATACATAAACGTTAGCGTAGATTGGTGCTGGATTATTATAATTTGAAATGGGTGAGACAGGGTATTTACAGAAGGATTAGAGTTAGTCAGGTTAGATCGAATAAATTTAGAGATAAATGAGTGGGCTAATTTTATCGGATAGTCTGTATATAATTTTGAACATAGATAAAAGAAATACCATGATATTGTGATTGGCTCCGTGGTGATCCACATAATTTTTTTTATCTTGTTCCTTTAGTTTTCTTTTCTTTCGTTCTGTTTTTTTTTGTTCGGACTCGGGTACCTTTCAGTAGCTATAAGGTTCGGAGGTTGACCTAAAATCGAGTTTGATACGCATTAGAATTTAATATAATAGAATTTAATATAATAGAGTTTAATGATCCCAACATCAGACCATATCAGAATTCAAAGTAAAAAAAAAAAAAAAAAAAATGTGTTTGTTTTTTTTCTTTTGATTAACCTAACGAGCGATCGTGTTTGCAAATGTGTTTCTGAATCTATTAGCCCGGCACTGGGAAGGGTCGTAGAAGATTATCGAGAATTTCCATGAAATCC
>OZ022264.1:92888076-92900576 GCA_963978885.1 Nemotelus pantherinus
GAAGCCGAGGGTTGAGCTCAATTTATTTATTTATTTATTTATTTATTAAATCCATTTCAACAGGCTTCTGCCCAATTACAAAAATAGAAATATGAAATAAACCCAAAAGAAGAAAATAGAAAAATTAACAAATAAATGAAAATATTAGAATATAATACAAATTAGAACTACAACAATCTAAAGCTAATATACAATGTAACATTTAAGAAAGCGCAAAAATGGGAAGGAAAAAAAAGAATTAAAAAGAAAGTCAAACATTATAAGAAGCATTAAGGATTATGCTTTTAATTTGCGACTTAAATTGACAGAACGTTAGAGGAAAAGGACCAAGCTGAAGATCGTTATGCGTCCTGGGCATACGCACTAGCGGCGAGTTAAAATAAACTTCAGAACGCGCGAAAGGAATGGAGAACATTAATTGGGATCTATCTGATCGATTGACGTTACGTAGACACAGCATATAACCGAGATCGGAGAGCATAGGGCAGTGGAGTAGCTTGAAAAGAAAGCATTCGTCAAGGAACACTCGTCGGGACTCTAATGAAGGAATTTGGAGTAAGGAAAGACGATCACTATAACCACAGTAAGGGATGTTGAACTTAAACAGCAGTGAGCGAGTAAATCTACGCTGAACGTGTTCCACTGCATCACTGAGATATTTATGACGGGGAGACCACACTTGACAACAATACTCTAGGATGCTACGAACAAGTGAAAAAAAACAGATGGAAAGAGGTAGCGATGCTGGTAAACGAAGAAGAGCATCTAAGAATGAAACCTGACAGGCAAGAGGCCTTGGCGGTTATATAGGCAATGTGCAGGTCAAATTTGAGCTTTGGATCAAAGTGCACACCAAGATCCTTAAAATTATTCACAGCCGTAATGGAAGAGCCGTACAGAGTATAGGAAAACATTAAGGGTGACATTTTATATGTATAAGACATCTGATGACGTTTGGATATGTTCAAAGTAAGTGAATTTTTCGAGCACCAGTCGCACTGAGTTCTCCACTCATCGTTTTGGAGTTGGAGGCAGTCGGTAGATTCAATTACTTTGAAAATCTTAAAGTCATCAGCAAACAAGAGGCAGGGAGAACGGATAAAGGAAGGGAGATCATTTATAAATACTAGGAATAATAATGGACCGAGAATGGAGCCCTGAGGAACACCGGAAAGCGGACAGAAAGGGGAAGAGGTGGACGATTGCACAGATACAGCACAAGAACGACCAGAAACATAGGATGAAAACCAAGAGAAAATAGAACCCGACACCCCATAACTACGAAGCTTTGCAAGGAGAATTCTGTGGTCAACAGAATCAAAAGCTTTTGAAAAGTCGGTATATACGACATCCACTTGTTTCCGTTGGTCTAAGGCAGAAGCAACAAAGTTAGTAAAGGTTACAAGATTAGAGGTGGGGGATCTACCTTTGACAAAACCATGTTGTTCCGGAGCAAGGAAGGGATGGAGGAGAGGAAGCAGCCTGTTAGAAACCACTCTTTCAAGGACTTTTCCGAAACAAGGAAGGAGGGAAATTGGACGGTAGTTCGAAACACAGCTTGGGTCTCCAGACTTGTGGATGGGGGAAATATAAGCAGATTTCCAACTGGAAGGGAAGGAGCCGGAGAAGAGGCTGAGGTTAAATATAATAGACAAGGGAACACATAAGGACGATGACAGTGATATGGCCAACAGATTAGGGATACCATCAGAGCCACAACCGACATTGACATCAAGACATTCGAGTAAGAACTCAATTTCAAGAGGATTGGTGTAAATGGAAGAAAGGGAGGATGAAGCAACATGAGGAATTTCACAAGGCAAGATATGATTATGTTGGGAAAAGAAGGAAGAAAAATATTTTGCGAAGAGGTCGCAAATTTCTCGTGGATTAGATGCCGTAGCATTATCGAGGAACATGGAATCGGGGAAACGATGGGAGCTTTTGAGGGAGCGGACATAAGACCGAAAGGGTTTTTGATGATTAGAGCAGATAGAGGACTCAATGCTGGAAAAGTAAGCTCGGATAACTTGGTTTACGCCAGTTTTGGCAGAAGATCGTAGCTTCGAAAATTCGATGTAGTCCTCATGAGAGCCTGTTCGTTTAAATCTAGCTCGAGCGACAACCTTAGCTTTCAGGGCTGACGCCACAACACGACTAAACCAAGGAGCGTCATTAGGCTTGCGAGGACGTCTGGAAGGAGTGAAACGGGAGATAAGGTTGGATAGGAAGGTGTGAAATTTTATGACAAGGTCATTGACATTGAGGCCGCGAGAGAAGGAGAACCAGTTAACCGAGTCCATTACAGTCATCATGCTAACGAAGTCAGCTTTATGAAAGTTAAAGCGCCTGGCTCGAGAAGGAGCTCTAAAGGTCAGAAGATCAACATGAAGTGTGACTGAGAGAGGAGGGTGATGTAAATCAGCTTGGACATAGGGGAAGGAGGCGGTATGAACACTGATATTATGAGGGGGAATACTAGATAGAACAAAGTCTAGTATTTTGCTATTTACATTGGGAACACAGTTTAATTGGGAGAGTGAGCACAAAGATAAAAAGGATGAGGTTATCAAGGAAATATTGCTGGATGAGATTATATTAGAAAAGTTATGATTCCACACCAGGTTTGGTAATGTAAAATCACCACATATTAGAGATAAGGCAGAAGGAAGGCTAATGTTGAGGTAGGTGGATAGCTCATCAAAAAATTTATTATAAAACGCAACTGGGGAATTACAAGGAACATATACAGAAAAAACAATCAGAACTTTTGTGGGAGCAAGGGCAACGAACACAGCAACACATTCAATAGGAGGAGAGGGAGAGAAATCCATACAGAGTGTTCCTTGAAGAGACCTGTGAACTGCAACTAACACACCCCCGCCATTGTTTTTACCTGATGTAGCTCGATCACGATCACGGCGGAAAACTGTATGAAACGGAAACAGCTCGTTATCGTAAATATCTACTGTTAACCATGTTTCGGATAAACATATTATATGATCAGAAGAAAGAATAGAGGAGAGATTCAGCGTACTTAGCTTGGTCCTAAGTTCACGAACGTTCTGGAAGTATAAATGAATTGGATTGATCTTATTGATTTCAAAAGTACTGGCTCCATTGGTTCTGATTCCAGTTAAGAACACGTTGTCAACTAAGGCTAGGGTTTTTACGTTGTGGAGATCTTTAATCTGGTTTGAAGAAAATTTTTACGAGGTCTCCTGGTAAATTCCTTAAACAGCACACCAGAAGTCCAGAATTCTTTGTGAAGCAGAAGAACAGTACCAGCAGTTACCGTTATTTTGAACGAAGAGATTTCCTGATTCTGCAGGTTATCAGGCGTTAGCTTCTTGCAAAGTAGCAAAGGCGGTAAGTAGCCAAGTTTAGCGGTGATGTAATCGATGATTGTTTCTGCTGAAGTATTGTATGCGAAACGCGATACAAACACATGCAGAGGTGGCGAAGCAACAACTAAGCGCGGTAGAGTACGAGCCGGTTGACAAGGCTGAGGAAGACCTCCTGAAGGTTCACGATGAACCGCAGTCGGTGATGAAGCAATTGAAGTAATTAAAACGGCATCAGCATCGTGATCAAACGCAGGAACCGTGTTTATTATCGTAGAACGAGCAGATTTAGCCTGTGAATTAGGAAGTACCTCAACTTCATTTGCTGACACGATTAGAGACTTCCCTCGGCTAGTAGGCAGCAGACACTCCGGCGAGTTGGTGACGGTACTAGTAGTTGCAACGGATGACGGCACCAGTAACTGCAACGGTTGCAGTTGAGGTGGCAACTGCGGTTTCAAAACTTTAGCTTGCCCACGCGAACGAGTACGCGACGCTGTCGGGGATCCAGGAGGGACAGATGTAGCGTTACCAGCATACAGTGCACCGAGAGATGATGTTGAGGGCTGTTCAATGTTGGCAACTCGGACCAGCTCATTAATCTCATTGCTCGTTGACCAAAAATCGTCCGACAATTTGGCAAGAGCCCGAGACAAAACGTCAATAGCTGACTTTGCGGAACGTAGACGAGATGCATAGGACGCCATCGAATGCTTCCTGCATTTCTCGCAGAACCAATACACCCCCGAATCACGTTGCGAAATGACGTCAGTGCATTTGCCCGGCAGAGAAACGCATTTAGAATGGAAAGTCAGAGCGCAAAAACCTGCACACGTGATCATGGGCGAGGTATCCTTCTTGTCCATGCAGTTTTTAGAGTCGCAAAGTGCCATAGTAATAGGATCAAGAAGTTAAATGGCAAAAAAATTCACACACAAAATAAGCTGGAAAAAAAATAAAAATGAATGTATATATATATATATATATATATATATAGCCGCTACTCACGAGGGGTTAATGAGTTTCGAAAGTTTTCGCAATCACTTTCACAAAGCTCGCACAAAATAATAAAGAAGCTCCATAAAGTTCACAACGAAAGCTTTCACAAAATAAAATTCAACCGAGCTTTTCAAAGTCAACGAGTATCAAAGTCAACTTTCAAATAGTTTGGAGCTTACACCTTGAAAAAAAAAAGCACACTTGCGATACACAGCCGATTCGCATATGAAACAGTTTCTATCGCCAAACAAAGACGAGAAAAATTAACAACCACTGTCTGCAGGCTATCAGAATTTCACTATCGCAACAAACGAAGCGCCACAGGGCATGCAACTCGCAAGACAGAACTCGTCAAAAAAGCAAAGAAAGAAACCAAGTCACACAGCAAAAGATCGGAAAGCTTCAACAACACGTCCGCACAGTTCGAAAATCTTTTGACCAACAATTATTATTACTTATTGACCTTACGTTCGCGAGTCCATCAATTGCAGCAAATATAGTATGGCGGGATCAGAACACTATACACAGCGATCACCAATCCATCATATTCGAAACCGGACACCGGCTACATGGTCGATCTCAGCGAAAAGCCAAGACTGTTGGTAGACGTTGGTCAGTCCGCAAATTCGACGAAATAACATTCACGGAAATGATTTTGCAAAGCGACGTGCCTCGAGGAACAGCTGCGGAGAAGGCTGGAAGGGTAATCGAGCTGATAACGCGTGCGTTTGATGCTTCAATGCCGAGGCGAAAACCGGTGCCATATCACAGGCCAAACTACTGGTGGACGGAGGAGCTAAGCCGACTTCGCACTGAGTGCCTGAAGGCGAGGAGAAAAAGCCAACGCAGCGTAAACCGACCCAACTATGAGGTGCTTCAGCAAGAATACCAGCAAGCGAGAAAAAGGTTTCAACTCGCCATACGCAGAAGCAAAAAAGCATGCTTCAAACAGCTGTGCGAAGAAGCAAACGTTGACCCATGGGGTGGAGCGTATCGACCCGTCATGTCATGTATTAAGTGTTTGAGATCACCACAAGTAGGCTGTCCTGCTCTCCTCGAGAAGATCGTCAGCACATTCTTTCCCCGTCATCAGGAAAACTTTCGAATAGTCCCGCAACGATCCGTGAGTGAGATACCCCCAGTGACTGAAAAGGAACTATTGGAGGTTTGCAGTCGGCTCAAGGACAATAAAGCACCGGGGTTGGACGGTATCACTAACAAATGCCTAAAGGTCGCAGTTAAAATGAAGCCTGTTCTATTTATAAGTGTGTTCAATGCGTGCTTGACTGAACAAACTTTCCCAAGATGCTGGAAAAAACAAAAGCTCGTCTTGCTGCCAAAGCACAAGAAACCCGTTGGCGAACCGACATCGTACCGTCCTATCTGCCTGCTGGATGTGATGGGGAAAATTCTGGAACGCCTAATACACAACAGACTTCTATCAGCTGTCGAAAACAATGGTGGACTGTCGGATCGACAATTCGGCTTCCGCAAAGCGCGCTCGGCAGTGGACGTCATCAGATCGGTTATGGAACTCGCAAGGTCCGCAATCGAAGCACGCGGAGCATCACGCAAATACTGTGCACTTATAACACTTGATGTTAACGCGTTCAACACAACGAATTGGAACCGAATAGTGGAGAAACTACTTCAACTAAGAGTTCCTTCTTACCTCGCTAGGATAATATGCGAATACTTGAGGGACAGAGCACTGTGGTATGATTCCGAAGAAGGACCAAAGACTTACGACGTAACAGCCGGTGTCCCACAAGGATCCGTATTGGGGCCTCTGCTTTGGAATATCATGTACAATGACGTGCTAAATCTGAGGCTCCCGTCGGAGGCAACGATAATTGGGTTTGCTGATGACATAGTAGTGTCGGTATCTGCTGAAAAGTCAGACGAGGTCGAATCACTCGCTGATGAGGAGGTATACATCACGAAACAGCGGCTAGAGAATACAGGCTTGAAATTGGCAGCATCTAAGACGGAAGCGGTATTGATTAGCAGCCGCCGAAAAAATAAATCTTTTGAAGTCACTGTGGGAGATCAAAAAATTAGATCCAAGTCTGCAATTAGATACCTAGGAGTTATGAATGACAGTAGACTTAAATTTAAAGCCCATTTCGAACATTTCTGCAATAAGGCGTCTAACGTCAGTGCAGCCCTAGCAAGGATGCTTCCTAACATCGGAGGATCAAGTCAAAATCGCAGAATCCTGATATCCAGAGTTGTGAGTTCCATTCTACTGTATGCAGCGCCAGTTCGGGCACATCAGCTAGCAATAAAGCAAAATAAAAAGAAAATATGTTCGGTCTATCGACTCAGTGCCCTCAGGGTTATTCGGGGATATAGAACCATTTCATATGTGATAGCAGGTATGATGCTAATTGACATTCTCGCAGCCGAAATGCAGAGACTCTACGGAAACAGAAACGCCGACACAAAGATGGAGCGGCAAAGGTCAGAGGAAGCATGGCAAAGAAGATGGGAACAAGTTCCAGTTGGCAGATGGACTTACAAGCTAATCCCCGATATTCAAAAATGGATCAAACGCACACATGGAGAAGTAACATACGATCTAACTCAGTTTCTAACTGGACATGGTGCATACCGAAAGTACCTACATCGCTTCGGTTTAGATGTCTCTCCAAATTGCCCGACATGCGGGACCGAAGAAGATCCGGAGCACATTCTTTTCCATTGCACGCGGTTTTCCCGACACAGAGCCAAGTTGCAACGATACACGAACCTGTCATTATCGACAGAAAATTTGGTTGACGTGATGCTGGCATCTGAAGCAGCATGGACTGAGTTGACAAAAACAGTAGCGCAGATACACGCAATTCTTCGAAAGGAGGACAAGGAAAGAAGAAGAAGAACTATGAGCAGCTAAAGCTGACCCCGCCCACGAAGTAATACCGATTGGCAGTCCCGTGGGGATGGGGGCGAAGAGCAAGAGGGGGGTTTTAGTCGGTTAACGCCCGACATAACCGAAGCCCAAGCTTGGTATCCAAGTGGAATTCCCCCCTAAAGAAAATATATATATATATATATATATATATATATATATATATATATATATATATATATATACATATATATATATATATATATATATATATATATATGTATATAAACATATATAAATATATATATATATATATATATATATATATATATATATATATATATATATATATATATGTATATAAACATATGTAAATATATATATATATATATATATATATATATATATATATATATATATATATATATATATATATATATATATATATATATATATATATACATATGTATATAAACATATATAAATATATATATATATATATATATATATATATATAGATATATATATATATATATATATATATATATATATATATATATATATATATATATGTATATAAACATATATACATATATATAAATATATATATATATATATATATATATATATATATATATATATATATATATATATATATATATATATGTAACATATAAACATATAAACATATATACATATATATAAATATATATATATATATATATATATATATATATGTAACATATAAACATATAAACATATATACATATATATAAATATATATATATATATATATATATATATATATATATATATATATATATATATATATATATATATATGTATATAAACATATATACATATATATATATATATATATATATATATATATATATATATATATATATATGTATATAAACATATATACATATATATATATATATATATATATATATATATATATATATATATATATATATATATAAATATATATATATATCTATATATATATATATATATATATATATATATATATATATATATATATATATATATATATATATATATGTATATATTATTATTATTATTTATTATTATTTATTGCCAACTTAAATTCATATAAACAGTCACTTAAATTTCTAGCTTATCGTAGATAAACATTATAATTTTAATTCCATTTTACTTAGTTTTACAATATGTACATATGTAGTTCTTATTTTATATGTGTTTAATATTTGGTTGGCCACTCCACAAAGAGCAAAGCTCGAGTTGTGAGGTGGAATGGTGTAATAATTTAGTTTGTGTGGACGTTATAATGTGAAATTAACTACAAGTATTCAATTAGAAAAAAATTGCTTCACTATTTATCTATTTATGCTACATCGTTCAACAAAAGATATTCCTTTACTGCATTTTTAAAAATTCTAAAATTAAATTGTGAACATATTTCTATTGGCAAGCTATTAAACAATCGTGGAGCATAATAGAATGCATGATTAGCGGCTAAAGTTGTCCTAAATTTTGGTTCCCGAGTCACTCCGCGAACCATTCTTCGTGTACCATGTTTTGCTTCTGTCTCGCGTGGAAAATGAGCAGGGTGCATAAAGAGATACTTTAGTACCTTAAATTTGTATAGATTTGAAATAGACAATACATTGAAGTCATCAAAAAGGTTTGCTGTAGGATAACGAATTGGTTTCTTCAGACAAATTTTTATAATTTTTTTGTGTAAAAGCACAAGAGGAATTAAGTTGCTAGAGGCAGTTCCGCCCCAACTAACGAGACCATACTCTTTAATGGACTGCACTAGGGCCAGGAAAATTGTCCTAAGTCTGTCTTTTGTGAAAATATTTTTCAATTGCCTAAATATGAACAAAATTCTCCTCAAACGACTAGAGAGATAAGAGATATGCTCGTTGTAACGCAAATGGCGATCTATTATCACCCCCAGATATTTCACACTGCCTTTTACTGCTAAAGGAGGACATGGGCAGTTTGCTATGTGAGCACACGAACTTTCATGAATTATTACTTTTAATGACTCCTGAGGAGCACCAGATAAATTGTGTGAAAAAGGTAATGCAACACATTTATCAATGTTCACACTTATAAGGTTTGCGTTTATCCACTTTGAAATGTTTCTCAAGTTTTTATTTGCCTCATCAAAAACCGTCTCCCAGCTTGTTCCCCAAAAAAGTGCAACTGTATCATCTGCGTAAGCTTGTAACGAAGAGTTAGGTACTTGCAAGTTTAATAGGTCATTAATATATATAAGAAACAGAATTGGACCTAACACTGTTCCCTGGGGCACACCTATATTAACGTTAGATGCAGAGCTCATGTGGTCTTCTAAAATAACAGATTGAACTCTATCTTTTAAATAACTTTTAAAAAGTTGCAGAACTATACCCCTTATTCCAATTTTATGCATTTTATTGAAAAGCAGATCATGATCCACCGTATCGAAAGCTTTTCTAAAATCTAAAAACACGCCCAAACATTTTAACCTTTGATCTAGTTTTCCTATAATCTCTTTCGTTACATTAAAAATTGCATCTTCTGCACTAAGAGATTTTCTAAAACCATATTGGTATTCTGAAATAATTTTATTTTTTTCTAAGTACGCCACAAGTCTTTTCTTAATAGCCTTTTCAAAGATTTTGGAAATACTCGAAAGAAGAGATATAGGCCGGTAGTTGTTCAATACAGACTTGTCTCCGCCCTTATGCAAAGGTATCACTAACGCTTTTTTTAATTGACTCGGAAAATAACCCTGAATAAAACAAAGATTTATAATATGAGACAATGGACGTGCTATAAAGGAGGCGTTTTTTCTTAAACAGTCTGAACTGATTCCATCTGAACCTGAAGCTACTTCTGCTTTAGTGTTAAGAATAAGCTGTACTACTTCTGACTCAGACACAGGTTGCATGAAAAGGGAATCACAAACCGTGTCAATTGTCCCTAAAACGCTTCTTTGAATCGAACTGCTATCACTTAGAATTTTATTCGCTAGGTCTTTGCCGATTTTCACAAAGTATCTATTGAATTCCTCTGCAATTTCTTGCTTATCGTTGCTTGAAATTAAACGACCCTCCATAGATTGAATACTATTCGCCAACTTTTTCCTACTAGTTTTTGAATTGGTTGCATCATTTACAATCTCCCATAATTTTTTCATATTTTGCCCATATTTTTCTAATAATTTCTTGTAATAAGTATCTTTCGCACACCTGATTAATGTCACTAATACATTTCTATACTTTTTGTAGTACTCTTTAAGATCTGAATTGAAAGGCTGCTTTCTGAGGCAACGGGCGATTTTGTCTCGACTTCTAATTGAAATGATTAGACCTTTCGTTATCCAAGGTTTCAGCTTCCGAAACTTATTACGAATTCGAGGCTCTGATCTAAGGCAAGTGTTGTAGTAATTTGAAATTTTATCATAGAAAATTGTACAAGATTTGTTGGCATCTACTTCATTTAGTACATCATTCCACGTTTCCCTCTCTATAGCAAACCTAAAATTATCCAAATTAAGTGTATTGCATGTGAATAGTTCTGGATTACTTTTAGCTTTGACTTTGTCATCAGAGAAATTTATACAACCAAGAGTAATAAAGTGATCTGTTATTGATGTATGGTAGATCGCTGAGCGAAAAACACATTGCTTTTGACTTTTCAGAAAGATATGGTCAACACATGATACTCTTGATACACTTTCGCGAGTGCATCCGTAAAGGTAGTGGACAAAGACGTATTCATGCAAGATGTTCAAGTATTTATGTCCTAATGGCTCTATATTATTTTCTAGTATGTCAATATTAATGTCACCAGCTAGCACATGATACTGAAAGTTCTTGCTACTTTGCAAAAAAATCTCTAGGCTATCTATGAAGTCAAAGGCACTGGTATCGTTTGGTGAACGATATAAACTAGTTAGTAATATTTCCTTACTTCCTACTGTGATTGATAAATTTATATAATTAACATGATCTATATCTAAATTAATTATCCTATAGTTTAAACTGTCACGTATGTATGTAATGACTCCGTCGCATTTATTGAATCTATTTGGCTTCGTTATTTTACTATATCCTTGTATTTGGAATGATTCTACATCATATGCAAGCCAAGTTTCTGCCAATACAATTACGTCGAAATCAATATCAATATGAGACAGTAACAAGATAAATTCTTCAAAATTCTTTGATATGCTTCTTATGTTCATTTGCATAATTCTTAGATTTTCAGGATGGCTCTCTTTGAAAAATTGCTTACAGTCTTTTCTGTTGCTCAAGATTGTAGATGGCTTGTTGACACTGCCACAGAATTCATTTAATTCATTTAAAAATGTGTCAATATTCATTAAAAATAGAAAAATTAGCTGAACTTTGCTATAAAATTACTGAATTTTGATATAAAGTTACTGATTTAGCTTGTTTATATCTAAATCGCTCTCACAATTTATTCTATAAACTTTAGAGCTCTCAGTTTTTCTTATACAAATGTTACTTTCCTTTACCCACACAAATTCATATGAGTGACTCTTAGCAAAAATTTTAGTGCAATACAAAAGCTTTTTATAATTTTGTGTTAGCCTATTATTAACAAATATTTTGTTGCACGGGAAACTTGAATGCAGCTTGTTTCCCAAAAGTTGATCGCGATGCCGTTTGGCGTGTTCGATCCAAGTATCCCGGCCGTGTTTGGCATTGAAAGTTGCCACAATCAGTCTCGGTTTGTCGGTTCGTCTATTCACATGCTCTCTGGTTGCTGTTATTGGCATGATCTCGCTGCACTCAATCAAAGCACCAACTTTTTTGACGATTTCGGTTATATTTTCATTTTGTGTTTCTGGGACACCCGCAATTTCAATATTGCATGCTAGCTGTTCCTGTTCCATTTTGTTTACGCGTATTGTTAGCTCCTTCACTTGTTGTTTTATTGTGACATTTTCCTGTGATAAGTTGTCACAGAGCTTTGTTAACAGCTCTATTTTTTCGTTGTACTTTGAAAGTTGCAGTTGAAAATCATCAATTTTGTTACAACAATAGTCCAGTGATTTACGGTATTCAGTTAGCTCAGCCCAGAAACTTGTTCTAAGTTCCTTTAGTTCAACCTGCATGAGTGCTTTGAACTCAGATATGGTTTTTAGTATCTCACTGGTGGAATCGAACGATCTCGTTACTGTTTCCTGCTCAGCACGACAAGCTTTGCATGTAAACGACTTTTTGCGATCTTTTGACAGTTTCCGAAAAGTTGTTTCGTTAAAACCGCCGCAATAGAAATGGTGCGCCTGCAAA
>OZ022264.1:92905576-92920576 GCA_963978885.1 Nemotelus pantherinus
CATCTGCTAGGATTTCTATCGGAATCATGCCTGCTATCACATATGCCGCTTCCCCTGGTGTTGTTCTGTAAGCGCGAATCACTCTCAGAGCACTTAATCGATATGTCGAGCACATTTTCTTCTTATTCGCTTTTGCTGTCAGCTTGTATGTCCATATTGGCGCCGCGTAGAGAAAGATAGAGCTCACGACTCTGGATATTAAAATTCTGCTACTTTGACGGGGGCCGCCGATATTCGGTAGCATCTTCGATAGTTCTACGCTTAGGTTTGCGGCTTTGTTGCACACCTGCTCAACGTGGGCTTTGAAGCTCAACCTTGAGTCAATCATGACGCCCAAGTACCTGATTGAAGCCTTGGATTTGATTCTCTGGTCTCCGACGGTGACTTCAAAGCACTCGGTTTTTCGCCGGCTGCTTATCAATACCGCCTCAGTCTTGTGCCCTGCGAGCTCTAGACCAGCACTTTCTAGCCATTCCCTGACTTGGTACACCGCCTCGTCCGCCAGCAGTTCAATTCCTTCCAGATTTGCAGCAGATACCAACACACCTATGTCGTCCGCGAATCCGATTATTGTTACCCCTCTTGGTAATTTTAGGGTAAGCACGTCGTTGTACATAACGTTCCAGAGTAGAGGCCCCAAGACAGATCCCTGTGGGACACCTGCTGTAACGCAGTGACGTTTCGGCCCGTCATCGGAGTCATACCATAAGACTCGGTTCCGAAAATAGTCAGCGATTAACTCCGTCAGGTAGTAAGGGACTTTCAGCTTGAGTAACTTAGTTACTATTCGGTTCCAATTTGCCGAGTTGAACGCGTTTTTGATATCGAGCGTGATAAGAGCACATTAGTTTCGGGATGCTCTACGCGCTTCAAGCACGGGCTTGGCTAGCTCGATTATCACACTGATAGCGTCAACCGTCGAACGCGCTTTGCGAAAACCGTATTGGCGATCAGATAGTCCTCCATTGTCTTCCACCGCCGGTAGAAGCCTGTTGTATATGATCCGCTCCAGTGTTTTGCCTAGGACGTCCAGCAGGCATATGGCGCGATAAGATGCCGGTTCTCCAACCGGTTTGTTTGATTTTGGCAACAACACTAGCTTCTGCCTCTTTCAACATGCTGGGAAAGTTCGGTCATTCAGGCATGTGTTGAAGACACTTGCAAACATTTCCGGCCTCGACTTGATGGCTATCTTAAGCCAATTGTTTGTGATTCCATCTAGCCCAGGCGCCTTTTTGTCCTTTAGTCCCTTGCACACCTCCGAAAGTTCTGCTTCGGTGACCGGGTGCACATCCTCCGCCGCATTCCCTGCTTCAGGTACGATGACACCATCCTGATGATGAGGAAACAGCGTTTCACCTATCTTCCTGAATAGTACGGGACAACTGGCCTGCGTTGAGCATGGGCCCTTTATGCGTGACATGACTGCTCGGTACGCACCTCCCCATGGGTCGATACTTGCCTCCTCACACAGTTTTTTGAAGCAAGCCTTCTTGCTGTTTCGAATAGCCAGTTGTAGTTTTTTCCGCGCCTCCTGGTATGATCGCTGCAGCTCCTCATGATTGGGCTCATTTACACCACGTTGGCACTGTGTTCTAGCTTTCAGACATAGCGCCCAAAGCTTCGCTAGTTCATCGGACCACCAGTAATTTGGTTTCCTATACGGTAATTGTTTTCGCCGTGGCATCGAGGCATCACATGCGCGCGATATCAATTCCACAACCTGTGCAGCCTTTTCCTCCGCGGTTCCTCGAGGCATTTCAGCTTGTCGTAGTGTTTCAACGAAGGCTCCTTCATCGAATTTCCGGGCTGACCAGCCCTTGCCGACTTTTTCCTTGGCTAGTTGTTGTGATCGACTGCCCAACTTGTAGTGGGTCTCAAACATAGTAGCTTGATGATCGCTATGGGTGTAATGCTCAGACACGTACCATGTTATGTCTCTCGCCACCTTCGTACTAGCATATGTCAGGTCGATTACAGAGCTCATCCCTCTGCTACGGAAAGTAGGTACATTTCCGGAGTTTAACAGAACCACATCCAGCTGGGAGAATGATTCCATAAAACTGCGGCCTCGTACATTCGTTTCCCTGCTGCCCCATTCCGTGGACCACGCATTAAAGTCGCCGGCTATGATGTGTGGAGTGTGCTGTTTGGCATCAATAACCAACCTATCCAGAAAGTGGGAAAACTCATCCTTCGTCGAGTTTGGGGAGATGTAACAGCTGTACACATAACAGCCGCCTATTTTAGCCCAAACGAAACCGTCTACGCTCTCTTTCATGGCTTCTCCGAATGGGATATTTCCGCAAGCCCATATTGCCGCTCTGTTGGATTTGTCGGCAACCCAGGAGCCCTTGTTCGGTCTCCTATATTGCTCGCACAATATCGCTATGTCAATTTTCATCTCGTAGACGTTTTGGGAGAGCAGATCTTGCGCAGCCACACAATGTTTGAGATTCAACTGGATAAATCTCATTTTCTGTTGCTGAGAGCTCTTTTGAACACTGGACATCTAGCGCTGCCAGCAGCATGATTTGTGTCGGCTCCCTTTGCCTGAGAGCAGAATAGACATTTTGGCTCTTTTACGCAATCCTTTGCAAAATGGCCTTTTTCTCCGCAGCGTCGACACATATCCGACCTATCCTGGTCACCTTTACATGCCCTAGCGAAGTGCCCATATTCCAGGCACTTGAAGCATCTTTTCAGCTGGACTTGCTCTCTAAGCCGACAAACGACCCAACCGATTCGTATCTTTCCAGCTGCAATAACCATTTTTGCCTGTGCTGCTGGAATGCTCATCGTGGCCACCTGTGTTCCACCATGTGACTTCCTTAGCGAAAGCACCGACTCTTCCTTCAGGCCATTCAGGTTGAAATGTTCCTGGAAGGCTTTGCAGATGTCAGCTTTCGTTGTGATTTCATCCAGATCCCTGATGTCAATCTTCGTCATATCACATCTGGATGTGACTTCGGCTTTCCCGTTTAATGCCTCCTCCATTTGCTTTTGGAGTTTGAGCACTACGTCTGGAACAGATGATCTCATCTGTAGCAGCAATTCGCCCTTCTGCGTTCTGCGGATACGGGTCACCCTTTCGCCTACTTCCTTCAGACTCGTATCAGCCTTCATCTGGCGTAGGATGTCTGCATATGTCACGTCACCTTTCGTGGAAATAATCATGACGTCCGGACGATTTCTCTTTACAGGGAGCATCTTTTTTCCTTTCTTGGTCACCTTAATCCATGGGTCCTGGGCCTTTTCTTGCAAGCACTCCTTCTGCGCGCGGGTTTTGGTTGGCGTCTTAACCATCTTCTTTTTGGGGGTCTGTCCAAAGGTTTGTACTTCGGTTTCAACTTCTCTATATCGCTTCTGCATTTTGACCTCGGATGGTCCTGGAGTTTCGCCAGCTGCGTCGCTGCCCCTTGGTCTACACCGGTCAGCATTTTCACATGTAACTAATGTTGGTGTGACCTGCGTTGCCACTTCCATTCGTCCAGGCTTGCGCTGTCCCCTTTCTACTCGAGCTTTATGATACGCCGCTCGGATGGCCCTAACCTGATCCTTAATCGCATGGTGCAGATTGGTTCGCGATTCCGTAAAATCTGCTAGAGCTCTAATCATTTCGCCTAGTTTGGCAAAGGCATCGAGTTTTTGCTCCGTTGGTGCTACAATCATCTGCTGCATCATGCTACTGGAGTCATCTGGAATTTTCCCTCGTTCAGTTGCTTCACTTGGTGGTGTTCGAGCCAGCAGCGATTTCCGAGTGAAAGGGTTTTCCATGCGTTGAAACGGATTCTCCATTTGCACACTGGTGTTTTGCCTTGTAGTATTGAGCGTTGAAGGAGCCAAGCTGCCCGCTCCTTTAACGTTAGGGTCCGCTGGCGACTCCCTTCCAGCTATGCTGGAAGATAGCACGCTGGAAGTCACGGTTCCTTCCGATGTTTGAACGTATATCCCCGTTCGAATTTTCTGCTCCTTTAGGCCAATGACAAACACAGCGGTTTTTGCGAGGCGTTTCCCGAGAGGAAAACCGAGTCGGTATAGTCGTACATTACTTTAGCATTGTGATGACACACACCGCGGTGCGAACCGCCTCTCGGTTTCGGAATCGCGTCGGTTGATGAGAGAAATGACCCACCGACTCGTTTTTCGAGCGTTTTTCGATGAGTTCATTGCTGCGTAGTCCGATCGAGCTGAAATTTTCTGGATGCATTGATGAATGCATGGGATAGGGGAAGGAAAATATGATACTCTGACGTAATTTGTAACTAAACCGACTCGATAAACGCTTCTGAATACCGCTGTGTGTGGCAGCCGACGCGCCAAACCGAAGCGTTAAACGCTTCGGTGAAACCGAACTGTCTGTCATTGGCCTTACTTCCATCGTATGTATACATCGTATCGTATATGTATATATATATGTATATATATATACATCGTACATCGTACATCGTATATGTATATATATATGTATATATATATATATATATATATATATATATATATATATATATATATATATATATATATATATATGTATATATATATATATAAATATATATATATATATATATATATATATATATATATATAAATATATATATATATATATATATATATATATATATATATATATAAATATATATATATATATATATATATATATATATATATATATATATATATATATATATACATATATATATATATATATATATATATATATATATATATATATATATATATAATATAAATAATTATAACTATATAAATAAAAAAGCCATTTTTCTGGCTGTGAAAGTGATAGTGAAAAGTGTATTAACAAAGAAACTGGAAGTACTGTTTTTTTTTTCTTTTCCTGTAAACTGAAATACGTGGATAGCCTGACACTCATTAAATTTTTGCTATGCCGTATCGCAACATCCTTCATAGCTTAGTGGGTACGGACTTGGCTTACCATTCCTGATACTGGAAGTTCAATCCTCGTCGGTGCGTACTGTTGTCAATTTGCTAGCTTCGATTTTTTCAAATTCGAAGTCTAAAAATATTAAAACTTGTTCACATTAAAACCGAAAACCTAAAAAAATTGATACTTTGATGGATTACCGACAATAGTGCTTAAACGTTGCGTCAATATTTATATTTAAGTTTATATATATATATATATATATATATATATATATATATATATATATATATATATATATATATATGTTTATATATATATATTATATATATATGTATATATATATATATATATATATGTTTATATATATATATATATATATATATATATATATATATATATATATATATATATATATGTTTATATATATATATATATATATATATATATATATATATATATATATGTTTATATATATATATATATATATATATATATATATATGTTTATATATATATATATATATATATATATATGTTTATATATATATATATATATATATATATATATATATATATATATATATATATATATATATATATGTTTATATATATTGATATACCATATATATATATATATATATATATATATATATATATATATGTGTATGTATATATATATATATATATATATATATATATATACACTACCGTGCAAAAGTTTAAGGACATCATAAAAAAAAATGATTTTTGGAGTTTGTGATTGTATTTTATTATGTTTAATAGCATTTTATGATTAAATCTTGCATATAAACTAGAAAATATACTATTTTGTTATGATTTATGTTCATTGAATGCAAATTTCACATACAAATTTTTAAATATACCGAAAATATCAAGACAAGTCAAATCAGGTTTTTTTCATCAATGTGTCCACCTCGTGCTTTGATGATTGCAGCGCAAATTCTTGGAAGCCTTTCGACCAATTTTTGAAGTGTTTCAGTTGCGAGATATTTCCAAGTCACTTTAAGACTGTCCAACAACTGTTTTTCACTGGTCACCTGCATGCTCTTCACCTGCCGGTCGAGCTCATCCCATAATAATTCGATCGGGTTGATGTCAGGGGATTGCGGCGGCCAATCCATGATTTTGAGCACACCTTTCTCTTCCTTGGACCGTAGATAGTTTATGCACAGATGGGAGATGTGCTTAGGATCATTATCTTGTTGAAAGATAAATCCGTTACCGATCAAACGAATGCCAGATGGAATGGCACTTCGTTGAAGAATATTGTGATAGTGTTCCTTCCGCATTATTTCGTCGATTTTGACCAGTTCTCCAACACCATCGTAGCTGAAACACCCCCAGACCATCACGGAGCCTCCGCCATGTTTAACTGTTGGCGCAATACATTGGGGATTAGACCGCTCATTTTTATTTCGACGAACATACTGGCGCCGCCTGGATCCAAAAATCTCGAACTTTGATTCATCGGTCCATAACACAGATTTCCACTGATCTACTGACCAATCTTTATATTTTCGAGCGAACAATAGTCTTTTCCGCTTGTTTTGTGGTCGTAGAAGTGGTTTCCTCACAGCAACGCGACCAAAATAGCCTTTTTCTCTCAAACGACGTTTGACAGTATCCACCGAAATTGGGTTCGTCAGGGTTTCGTTGATTTCAGCTCGAATATCTGGTGCGGTTTTGAACCGATTTTGCTTGCTTATCAATAACATGTGTCGATCACCAGCTTGAGTTGTTTTTTTTGGTCGACCAGTGCGTTTTCGACTCATATTTGAGTTGGTTTCAGCGAACCGCTTCAACGTGGTTTCAACTCCACACTTTGAAACACCAATAATATTTGCAATTTCGCGAATTGTTTTACCCACTTTTCTCAAAATAAGTATTTGTGAACGTTTTTCAAGTGAAATTTCCTTTTTACGAGACATTTCCAGCGATCACAGTCGGTTTTGCGCGTGTAAACAATAACGGGAATGAATTTGACAGTTCTAGTGCACACAGAACACAGCAGAGGGCGCAAAGAACCGTTATTTTTTTGATAGGCACTCAAATGATCCAGAATGACTGTGTAAGACATAAGCGCCCATATTTGAATAGTTTAAAATAAAATAATCGTTATTATATTTGAAATTACAGCGCAAAAATGATGCTACTTAAAACGAAGAATTTTTGGTTCCTTTATAATTCCATCATTTTGACTAATAATAACTAGCTGATTTGATGCTTATGTATGTAAATCATAATGAAAACGTATATTTTCTAGTTTATATACCAGATTTAATAATAAAATGTTGTTGAACACAATAAAAAACAATCACAAACTCAAAAAAATCGATTTTTTTGATGATGTCCTTAAACTTTTGCACGGTAGTGTATATATATATATATATATATATATATATATATATATATATATATATATATATATATATATGTATGTATATATATATATATATATATATATATATATATATATGTATGTATATATATATATATATATATATATATATATATATATATATATATATATATATATATATACAGTGGTGGCCACGAATTTAGCACACTCGTTATCTGTGACTTTCAAGTGCAAATATCTTCTACTGTTTTACGTTTTTCATTCAATTTCTTCTTCTTTTGTTTTTCCCACGATGTGATGATTATTTCACGTTAATTTCGTCTGTTTCTTCTATTCCGTTTCGTCTCGATTCTCATTTAATTGCAAGTGGTACGTGATCTAAGCTGGACACGAGCTTAGCACAGCTTGAAATATCCCTAATTACCGTGTTTAGTTTCTGGTAAATCGAATTGATTGGTAAGATTTGCAATTTTTTAGTTCATTCATGATTCCTGTTCACATAAAATGTTCGTTTAGAAATGGCAAAAGGTACACGGTGCACAGAGGCTCAACGGCAGGTAGCTCATCAAATGAAGAGCAGTGGAAGCACCGTTATGCAAATTGCAAGTGCTTTAAGATGTTCCCGAAAGATGGTTTACAACGCATTAAACCATATGCAACAATATGGGAACTCCAAAAATGTAAAACAGCCACCGAGAGCTCGAAGGGGACTCTTTGATTTATAGAGCCGCAGTCAAGAACCCTTTCAACAGTTCAACCGTTATAAAAAGGGATATTTCGTCGGAATTTGGCATTGACCTATCCTCAAGGACAATAAGACGACGGCTCAATGAAAAAAATTGCGTGGATGCATAGCACAGCACAAGCCGCTTGTGTCAAAAAAAAATCTAAAATCTCGAAGTGCGTTTGCCCGTGAGCACTTGCAAAAACCGTTGATATTTTGGAAAAATGTGCTTTGGAGTAACGAGTCATAGTTTTGTCGGTTCGGATCTGACGGTAAGCGGTACGAATGGCATCCTTCGAACATGCAGCACCATCGAAAGTACACTTTGAAGACTTTGGTTGGTACTAAATGAACACTATTTTAAGGAGGCGTTCTTTGACATATTTTGAGTAAAAAATCGTTCTACAGGATTGTTATGAATATAAGTCACGAAATGATCACACTGATTGTTAATTCAGAATACACTTTTATTTAATTCATGTTAACTTTTACAATTATATTTGCCTTCTCTTGGTACGGCGTTGGCCCCATACATAAAATTGAAACAAGACTGGATCAGCATGTTTACAAAAACATCATTGTTAACACAATTATGCCATTTGCTGATGATAACATGCCCCTTAGATGGTGTTTTATGCATGACAATGACCCAAAACACACTTCGCGCACAGTGAAGGGATGCTTGGAAGAGAAACGAATCGATGTTCTAAAGTGGCCAGCCCAATCACCTGATCTCAATCCCATTGAGAATTTGTGGAACGATGTCAAGGAGCATATTCACATAGTAAAACCTCAGAATATGGTCGATTTGTGGACCGAAATTCAAAAAGCTTGGTACGCGATTCCGAGGGAACGTTGTATGACCTTGGTCGAGAGCCTACCGAGGAAATGCGCTGCTGTCATCAAAAATCAAGGATATCCGACAAAGTACAAAATTATTGCGTTTAAATTTGTTCTTTGTTATTTTTTTTTGGCATTATAATAAACAGCTTACATTTTGTGCTAAATTCGTGTCCAGCTTTTTTTTCATCTTATTCACAACTAAACTCAAATAAAAAAAAACGGAAGACAATAACTACATGAAACCAACATGACATAGCCATCACATCGTGGGAAGAACTCAGGAAAAAAATTGGAATGAATAACATATAACAGTAGAAAATATTTGCAGTTGAAAGTTACAGATACCAAGTGTGCTAAACTCGTGGCCACCACTGTATATATATATGTATATATATATGTATATATATATATATATATATATATATATATATATATATATATATATATATATATATATATCCAGAATATCCAGAATATCTTCAATTAAAGGCAAAGGGAAACGATCTTTTTCAATAATTTGATTGATACGACGGTAATCAATAACAACTCGTGGTGACCCGTCTTTTTTCCTGACTATATGCACTGGACTTGAATACTCAGATGTTGAATGTTCAATGATATCTCGCTCAAGCCATTCTTTTACTTGTTTGTCAACGATCTCACGCTCAATCATTGGCAGTCGTCTTGGAGAGCTAAATATTGGTTTTTGATCTTTCAAAATAATGGACATTTTAATCTGAGTTTCTTTGGTTTTCTTCGGGGTATAATCATTGACGAGATTTTGTATTAACTCCTTGTCTTTAATTCGATATATATATATATATATATATATATATATATATATATATATATATATATATATATATATATATATATATATATATATATATCTTTGTGCACCGTGTACCTTTTGCCATTTCTAAACGAACATTTTATGTGAACAGGAATCATGAATGAACTAAAAAATTGCAAATCTTACCAATCAATTCGATTTACCAGAAACTAAACACGGTAATTAGGGATATTTCAAGCTGTGCTAAGCTCGTGTCCAGCTTAGATCACGTACCACTTGCAATTAAATGAGAATCGAGACGAAACGGAATAGAAGAAACAGACGAAATTAACGTGAAATAATCATCACATCGTGGGAAAAACAAAAGAAGAAGAAATTGAATGAAAAACGTAAAACAGTAGAAGATATTTGCACTTGAAAGTCACAGATAACGAGTGTGCTAAATTCGTGGCCACCACTGTATATATATATATATATATATATATATATATATATATATATATATATATATATATATATATATATATATATATATATATATATATATATATATATATATATATATATATATATATATATACACTACCGTGCAAAAGTTTAAGGACATCATCAAAAAAATCGATTTTTTTGAGTTTGTGATTGTTTTTTATTGTGTTCAACAACATTTTATTATTAAATCTGGTATATAAACTAGAAAATATACGTTTTCATTATGATTTACATACATAAGCATCAAATCAGCTAGTTATTATTAGTCAAAATGATGGAATTATAAAGGAACCAAAAATTCTTCGTTTTAAGTAGCATCATTTTTGCGCTGTAATTTCAAATATAATAACGATTATTTTATTTTAAACTATTCAAATATGGGCGCTTATGTCTTACACAGTCATTCTGGATCATTTGAGTGCCTATCAAAAAAATAACGGTTCTTTGCGCCCTCTGCTGTGTTCTGTGTGCACTAGAACTGTCAAATTCATTCCCGTTATTGTTTACACGCGCAAAACCGACTGTGATCGCTGGAAATGTCTCGTAAAAAGGAAATTTCACTTGAAAAACGTTCACAAATACTTATTTTGAGAAAAGTGGGTAAAACAATTCGCGAAATTGCAAATATTATTGGTGTTTCAAAGTGTGGAGTTGAAACCACGTTGAAGCGGTTCGCTGAAACCAACTCAAATATGAGTCGAAAACGCACTGGTCGACCAAAAAAAACAACTCAAGCTGGTGATCGACACATGTTATTGATAAGCAAGCAAAATCGGTTCAAAACCGCACCAGATATTCGAGCTGAAATCAACGAAACCCTGACGAACCCAATTTCGGTGGATACTGTCAAACGTCGTTTGAGAGAAAAAGGCTATTTTGGTCGCGTTGCTGTGAGGAAACCACTTCTACGACCACAAAACAAGCGGAAAAGACTATTGTTCGCTCGAAAATATAAAGATTGGTCAGTAGATCAGTGGAAATCTGTGTTATGGACCGATGAATCAAAGTTCGAGATTTTTGGATCCAGGCGGCGCCAGTATGTTCGTCGAAATAAAAATGAGCGGTCTAATCCCCAATGTATTGCGCCAACAGTTAAACATGGCGGAGGCTCCGTGATGGTCTGGGGGTGTTTCAGCTACGATGGTGTTGGAGAACTGGTCAAAATCGACGAAATAATGCGGAAGGAACACTATCACAATATTCTTCAACGAAGTGCCATTCCATCTGGCATTCGTTTGATCGGTAACGGATTTATCTTTCAACAAGATAATGATCCTAAGCACATCTCCCATCTGTGCATAAACTATCTACGGTCCAAGGAAGAGAAAGGTGTGCTCAAAATCATGGATTGGCCGCCGCAATCCCCTGACATCAACCCGATCGAATTATTATGGGATGAGCTCGACCGGCAGGTGAAGAGCATGCAGGTGACCAGTGAAAAACAGTTGTTGGACAGTCTTAAAGTGACTTGGAAATATCTCGCAACTGAAACACTTCAAAAATTGGTCGAAAGGCTTCCAAGAATTTGCGCTGCAATCATCAAAGCACGAGGTGGACACATTGATGAAAAAAACCTGATTTGACTTGTCTTGATATTTTCGGTATATTTAAAAATTTGTATGTGAAATTTGCATTCAATGAACATAAATCATAACAAAATAGTATATTTTCTAGTTTATATGCAAGATTTAATCATAAAATGCTATTAAACATAATAAAATACAATCACAAACTCCAAAAATCATTTTTTTTTATGATGTCCTTAAACTTTTGCACGGTAGTGTATATATATATATATATATATATATATATATATACATACACATATATATATATATATATATATATATATATATATATATATATGGTATATCAATATATATAAACATATATATATATATATATATATATATATATATATATATATATATATATATATATATATATATATGTATATATATATATATATATATATATATAAACATATATATATATATATATATATATATATATATATATATATATATATATATAAACATATATATATATATATATATATATATATATATATATATAAACATATATATATATATATATATATATATATACATATATATATAATATATATATATACATATATATATATATATATATATATATATATATATATATATATATATATATATATATAAACTTAAATATAAATATTGACGCAACGTTTAAGCACTATTGTCGGTAATCCATCAAAGTATCAATTTTTTTAGGTTTTCGGTTTTAATGTGAACAAGTTTTAATATTTTTAGACTTCGAATTTGAAAAAATCGATATATATATATATATATATATATATATATATATATATATATATATATATATATCTATATATATATATATATATATATATATATATATATATATATATATATATATATATATATATATATATATATATATATATATATATATATATATATATATATATATATATATATATATATATATATATATATATATATATATATATATATATATATATATATATATATATATATATATATATATATATATATATATATATATATATATATATATATATATATACTCAAAGCGTCAACATGGGAAAGTTTCGTTCCTGATCGATGCTCGAGGACATATCGATACTCTTCCAGCAGCATAGCCCAACGAGCAATTTTGGGTGTTATATCCTTTTTCTTCATGGTTTGCTCAAATGCTAAGCAATCCGTTATAATTTTAAATGGAATGCCCAGCAAGTAAACTCTGAATTTCCGCAAAGCCTGTACTACGGCTAGTACCTCTAGTTCGTATGACGACAACTTTTCTTCTTGAAGCGTCGTTTTTTTACTCATGTAATAAACTGGATGGAACCGCATGTCATCGTGTGATTTTTGCAGCAACACGGCTCCGTATCCTCGTTGACTTGCATCAGTATGCAGCTCTGTTTCGAAATTCGGATCATAGATTTGCAAAACTGGTTTTTCTGACAGCAATTGTTTCAAAACATTAAAGGAGCGTCTTTGTTCTTCGCCAAACTGAAATTTTGTATCACCCCGTAGTAGATCACTAAGTGGTTTTGATATTGTTGAATATCCCGGGATAAATTTTCGAAAATATCCCGACAATCCTAGAAAGCTTTGAATATCTTTAGCGCTCTTAGGCTCGGGATATCGCATTACAGCTTCCGTTTTTAAAGGAGAAGGCGATATACTGCCATTTTCGACAACGTGTCCCAAAAACTCCACTTTTTTCACTAGAAACTGGCATTTTTTCTTATTGATGATTAATCCATAGTCTTTCGCTACAGCAAGTACTGTTTTGAGTTTCTCGATCCCCTCAATTTCGTTGCGCGCTGGTATAATCAAATCATCCATATATGAGAAAGCGATTCCTTGCCTTGACAAATCCCAAAACACACAATTTATAAAGCGTTGAAACACTGATGGTGAATTACATAGGCCAAAAGGAACTCTTCGGAATTGGAATTGGCCTTCATAGGTCACGAACGAAGTAAATTTGCGGCTATCTTTTTCCATTTCAACATGGAAAAACCCATCTTTCAAATCTATAGTGCTGAATACAAAAGCGTGTCGAAGTTTATCCAGAATATCTTCAATTAAAGGCAAAGGGAAACGATCTTTTTCAATAATTTGATTGATACGACGGTAATCAATAACAACTCGTGGTGACCCGTCTTTTTTCCTGACTATATGCACTGGACTTGAATACTCAGATGTTGAATGTTCAATGATATCTCGCTCAAGCCATTCTTTTACTTGTTTGTCAACGATCTCACGCTCAATCATTGGCAGTCGTCTTGGAGAGCTAAATATTGGTTTTTGATCTTTCAAAATAATGGACATTTTAATCTGAGTTTCTTTGGTTTTCTTCGGGGTATAATCATTGACGAGATTTTGTATTAACTCCTTGTCTTTAATTCGAACGGTTTCACCTATGTTAAACTCAGCTTGGTTTATTGTGTTAATGTGCATTAGAAACGCGTCTGCCGAATTCTTCTTTATATGAAGTCCTGTTTCATTTAGTATTAAATCAGCTTGATTGAAGAATTCATTGCCAAGGATGACATCAACAGACATAACGTCATTTGACACTACATAAAATCGCATCTTATATTTGTTCTGGTCTACTGTAACGTTCGCCTCGTATGACCCTTTGGGATGCACGTAATTTCGCCCAAAACCAGTGAATACAATATCTGTTCTTTCCAACGCCAGAGAGTTAATCTCTTTTAAAATTTTTTCCGAAACAATGTTTACCTGACTTCCTGTGTCGACTAAAGCATTCACAGCAATACCATCAAGTAGAATTTCCATCGTCATTCGATTTTTCCCTTGCTTACTCAATTGTTTGACATCTTTTAGATTTGTTTTCTTCTCACCGCATTCAGACGCACGATGTCCGAACTGTCCGCAACCAAAGCATTTCAAGCCTTTACTTTTGTGACTGCATTCTGCTGACTTGTGCCCTACATTTCCGCAGTTAAAGCATCGTACTTTACAAGCTTTATTTGCATCATCCTTATTCATTGTCGTCTTAACGTTTCGCATGTCTACTTGCTTTCTTTGCCATTTTTCATAATTGTCCAGCTTTCTTCTGAAGTCTTTCATTCCGTCTGCGTCATATAAACACATTTTGTTCCGCGGTTCGTCATCAATCCCATCAATCACGTACTGGATGAGAGATTCTTCTTCAAGGTTACATCGACTGGCTATCTCTTTCATAATGAGCAAATATTCCAGGCACGATTCATTTTTTGCTTTTTTACGCTTCATGAGAATCTTATGTATTTCAGCGCTGCTTATTTTCTCGCTAAATTCATCGCAAAGAGCC